>JAMZEH010000053.1:1620000-1945000 GCA_024699665.1 Ostrea denselamellosa
AAAAAATTACTTACCAACAACAGTGGGTTCCAAGTCAACAAAGACGGCTCTTGGCACGTGCTTGCCAGCGCCAGTCTCGCTGAAGAAGGTGTTGAAGGAGTCATCACCACCTCCAATGGTCTTGTCACTGGGCATCTGACCATCGGGCTGGATTCCGTGCTCCAAGCAGTACAATTCCCAGCAGGCGTTTCCGATCTGGACTCCGGCCTGTCCGACGTGGATGGAGATACATTCCCTCTGTAGGAGATAAGATACAGAACATAAGTCACAGAACTACATCGTACAATATAGAACTAAGTATGTACATCGTATAGTATAGCTAATTAACATGGCATGACCCGCCGGCCTATAATAAACAATGTATCTGATTTAAAATCCTTTTTTTTCTATTTCAATAATATTTCTTTCTTAGTCAGATTCTTTTTATTTTTTCATTCAAAATGTTCTTATCGTTTCAAACAAAAGCGTCTCTTTTTTTTCCTACTTATTACAAAAATCAATAAACCCTGGCCTTTGTCCTTTCTTATTGCATTGAAATATAAATTTAAAAAGTATTGATTTACTTACCATGATTGTAGAGTTTTCTTGGTTTTACACAAAATGTAAAAAAAGTAGAACCGTCAAAGGATATATGCCCTCACGTTAAGCTGCAAGGTGCTCTGTGAGAAACAAGTAATGGCGTCGTTACGGCAGTCCCGGTTTATATACTCTCTCGCCTTAGAAACACGAGACAAACGGTACAGTTTGATTGGTTCATTCAAATTCTAGGTAGATATTTTAGTAAATCGATAGTATAAAACACTGAAACATTCCGAATAATTAATCGATTTCACCTCATCTCAAGTGGTCTGTATAATACCCGAGGGTATACGAGCGGTTTTGGCAACATTATTTATTGACGACCGTTGATTGTAGTTTAAAGCTCCACTCATTTGAAATTCTTTTGTATGTAGGATAAAGTTGAAAGGACAGGTAAAGTTTGTTGTATCTCCGCGCTAGGTAACGCCACTCAATCGCGCCAATTTGCATGGAGGTCCCGACAGGTTTCATTACTGTCGTTCAAATCGGATTATTCGTCTTAGCATAATCTACATATAGAGGCTTGTGCAATCTTAGCATTCTGCAGAAAATATTTGATTTAATTTCCACCGTCTAAGATATATTTGCCAATTTCATGTTATTGTCATTTTTACTCGCGTGAAAGTATTCGAATATTAAGGAATAGGTCTGCAACGTCATGCAGTGTATAGGCCCATCCATGAGGATGAGGGGACTGTGTGTATCTATTTTAGCTAATCACAATATATTTGACGTTTTTGTGGGTTTGTCCTATCCGTTCTCAAAGCCGTTTCTACGGACCCTGTTCAATGGAAAGTGTACAGTTCAATATCTATATCAGCTCCCCTCCCCCTTCTGTTTTGTTTGTTTCTGCTCAAGAGGTGGTGCAGGATTTTATTCTATAGGAAAGTGTTCCTAGTCATGAATATTTTTCTTGTTCCAAAATTACGTAAAAATATATAGTTAAACTCGAAGGACAGCCGCTGTGTTTAAAATGAGATAAAAAACAAAGAACTCTTTTTTTCGATGCAGGGATCTGGAAATAAAGTGCATATTTTAAATATATATATATATATATATATATATATATAAACAAGGATAATAGGACCATTCTTACAAAATATATCATAAGAAACCCCCGTCTTCGTGTAGAAACTGGTCGATATGAGGGAAAAATCAATAGCTTTAGTGAAGCTGAGATACTGCCTAGATGTGATAGAGTTTGTCGGTTTGTACTTCAAATTCAATAGAAGATGGAGGACACTTCTTATTAGAACATTCGCAGTATAACAGTTGTAGAGGGGAGATTTGAATATCATTTTTAAAGCCTATTTAAATTTGGTGTACTAAAAAATGCTGTCCTATTTTTATGGCTGATCCCGCTTTTAATATTATATCAATTCAATTCTTTATTGGCACTGAAGCACGTGTAAGTGTTGTTAGTCATGTAATTTAAATTACAACTATACAGTGTTTACTGTATTGCATGGTATTATAACTGTAACCGTCCATTGTTTCTAAGGTATAGAGTCTATGATGTATAAACAGATTTCTTTATTATGTCAACAGTGCTAGTTATAGGTAAGATTTTTCCTGTGAGAAATCAAAACCCATGATACAACAATTATGAACATGCAAATATATCACGTTTGTATAATGGTACTGTATACAAGCGCGGATCCCCCCCCCCCCCCCCCCCCCCCGATGAAATAAGCTGGATCAGCACCTGTGTATATACAAAACACATGACATGGCTTTACTGCCAGCTCCTCGGTCGTGTTTCCTAGGAGATCCGGGTTAGAATGGGTCCTTAGTATCATACGAGGCGACTAGATGAGGCGGTCCTTCACACGTGTCACAACAGGTGTGGCACAATAAAGATCCCTTCCTGCTCAAAGACCGTAAGCGCTGAGCACAGGACCAAAATTACCGGCAATTGCGACGTCTCCATAGGAGTGAAAAATTCACGAACGGCATGTTAAACAACATGCAACCAACCAACCAACCATAGTAAATGTTAAGTTTTATGTCACGTGTTCTCTGTATTTGTTTACAATTTCGGAATATAAATGTACATTATGCTCTTCTGTGGGACCAAATTTCAGATCGGTTGAATAAAGAGTATATATATCACAAAGCCGACTGAGTTTACTTCTTCAGGAATATATGATAATACAATGAGAAACTAGTCGAGTATACTCGGCTTTGTGATATTTTTATCATACTAACTATACTTGTGCAGACTATTCTATACTTTTCTGGATCTCCAAAAAACCCCACTTGTCTTTCTAAATTTCACACACACACACACACACACACACACACATATATATATATTAAAAATAATTACAAACATTTCTGACATTTGTGAATGACATTTCACTATGATGTATGTGTATATTTCCTATAGAACTGATATTAGATAGTTCTCATGATAAATACTGTACATTCCACACCTTTTAATACTGCAAATTATCATGGTAAGAAATCGACAGGCTATCGGTTGTGAAATGTTAAAATCCACACATTGTCTGTACACGAATAAACGCTGGAATTTAAATCGTTAAAGAAATGGTTCAAAAACACAGTTGAAACTTCCGTGGCTGATTAACGCGTGATCGATTAAAGATGTATGTACTATATACATCCGAGTATTTAAACTGGTTCTACTTTTTATTAAAACATTTGATGTAGATATTTTATTTCATCACAGTTTGGTAGTACTATATACACACGAGACAACACGGCACTGAGATAGAAAATATAGAATGATATTCTTATTTTTTCTAAACAATTACATATATGCATGCATATGAAAAAAAATATATACATATACATGTAAATTTCATCCTTTTATAGAAAGCAAAGACCAGTAAAATATGACGATTCATCGTGTAAATGAAATTCATAAACATATTTTTTAAAGTCACGTGCTAAGTGTACATTGTGTGTGTGAGTGTGTACTTTTCGAGTGGAGAATGATTCATACATACAAGTACTTATAATAAGCGACTTGTTCTTTCGTATACATGTGTATACCTGCACGTCAAATCGCGGGAACTGTGTCTTTATTGATTAACGTGGCACAGGTATACCGCATTCCTGTACGTTTTAATGATTTAAAACAAAGATGATATATACTTGTGTCGTATAAAGATATAAAGCACTAAAATAACTAACGACACGAACAATTAGATTGCCAATTTTTTTTAAGAAGACACCCCCCTTCCTCAGGACAAACAGAATTTTTTTTTATATATAAGTAGGCTATAAATAGTAAAAGAAAAGATGTACCAAAAAATACTGGCACTAAATCTACAAAGATCTTTATGCTAATCTATACGTTTTTTTGGGGGGGGGGGGGTCGGTTTAGGACACGTCCTTCTCATCCAATGGACAGCTGTACTAACGTACTCTGTGACTCAGAGATTCGTTATTAATAATCAATACTTAACTTTCCGTGTATCATCCTGATAATGACATGGAGCTTAAAAATAAACAACGCCAAACGTACACGTGATATCAGGAGCGGCATGTTGAGTGAAACCTATGTATGTTGTTCGTGACGTTTGTCTCTCTCTCTCTCTCACACACACATATACATACATACATACATATATATATATATATATATATATATATATACATATATATATATATATATATATATATATATATATATATATATATATATATATATATATATATATAATAAAGCCACCAACTATATGAACAATAATATTTTTTGACGATCGGTCCCTTCCTCACAACAAAGAAGCTTATTACAAAAATAAGTTATATTAACTAAAGCTATTGACTACATTATTGTGGTTTGGATAAAGATTGAACTTCATAAACACGTCCAATAAGCAGTCAGACATTCTGCTTGTAAAGATATGTAATACATAAATCCAATATAAAAAATAAATACCATGCAGTAATCGACAAGCATTTAATGATTAGCACTTTCGCTCCACACAGTAAATCATTCCTCATCAAAACGTTTCCTAGTTAGAATGGTCAGTATTGTCGATGATGAGCTTACTGGGGTTGCCCCCCCCCCCTCCTTCTCATTTGGCTGGAAAAAGAACGAGGCCCCATATCCCTTACCTTGTGCCCCCATATTTTTCGCAAAATCTTTTATCCGACACTGAAATAAAATTGACCCATTTTTCAAGGTTAAAAAGATATTCAAGAAATAAATATCAGATTTGAAAAAAAAACCAAAAAAACAAAACATGAGATAAATTTTAGTTTTGAAAATACATGAAGGTATAAACTGCAACTCTTAAAGCGTGTTAGTTTCTTTCTTATATTTACGTTCTACATTTTATTCCCAGCCATATATAAGTCTGTATTAATATGCGCGTGGTATATCCCTGCAACATATACTGCCCCATACCATAAGGGATATGTTGTTTACGATCGGACTACGATATGTTTGGTATGATGAGAATGTTAATGAAAAATTGGTGTTATTACAAGTAAAACAAAGGGTAAAGGACATATTTATACAAAATATGATTAGTTTTTTCAATAGTTCATCGAAGCGTCGTATGTAAGGTATTTTTATCATGCTTCAGATTTGCAAACTTATTTAACAAAACCGATTCCTATTCAATATATACAATATATAAGTAAATTTAGATTGTCCTCTCATAAGCTGGAAATCGAAAGAGGGAGATATTTTAATATACCTGAATGTAACCGAAAGTGTAAATTGTACACAAATGGGGACATTGAAGACGAATATCATTTTATATTTATTTGTCCTTTATATGAAAAATTAAGAAAATTTTATATTGATAAGTATTATCAAGAAAAGCCTTCAATGTATAAATTATTACAACTGTACTCAAATACAAATATAAATGTTATGTGTAATTTTGGGAAAATTTTATGTAAAGCTTTTAAACTAAAATCTGAGGCTACGACATTATGGGGTTTATCCTCAACATCCTCATGTTCTTTATATTATTTGAAACACATGCTCTATTTTGTGTTCAAATTGTTATTATAACTTTTCTTACGTCATCTCATATTTGTTATCATTGTAATATATGTTCTTGTAACCTATAAGCAGTACTGCTTATGGCAATAAACAACAGCAACAAATATGTCAGACAGTTGGTGACATGATTTAATTAATTCACTGGAGTAAACCATAGATGCTACAATAAACAGAAAAGATATATACTATCAAAATGCGACTACGTGCATGTAGTGTAGAAAAATGACATATTGACATTAGAAAAATTTAGCAATGACAAGAGTGCAACTCCACTTAAATAATGAACAACATAATAACTTTTGAGACTGTAAATTTGTAAACTTTATTTATATACATTGCATCAAAAATAAATGGAGATGAGAATGAGTATCACATGTTACCGCGAACGAAGTACACAAACACTTAGTGGAGTACAGGTACTACCGCTGTATGAAAATAGCCTATCAATTTATCACAACCTATGAGAAACCTTTCTGCTTTTTTGGTTGGCTGCTGTTTGTTGCTGAAGTTTCAAACACAAAGCCAGGGTAGTTTAAGTAAAGACAGAGTTCATGAAAGAATTTCACAAATCCCTGAAATGGTGGGAATGGCACGCTGGTCTTGATCTTATATTTCACTGCTCCATCTCCCCATTTGTTTCGTAAATTTTCAGAAAGTTTACACACAACTGGGTTAACACCAACAGGTACATTACAGCAAGACAAAAGCATCGCATATGGTTGATTTCTATTTCAGAAACGATATTAGCTTGTCCATATAACAACATTTTGTCCTTAGGTAAGTTTAGTACACGAAATTTCTGAAGTTGAATACGCAATAGGGAATCGATAAGTGCTGGTGAGCTGTAACACGTATCTAATCTTTGTCATATCTTCTGAGGGGCTATATTTACATCATTCGGATTTGATCTCCTTATATTGTTCACTTGCGGGGTCGATTCAGGTCCAAACCACTGCGAAAAGTAGGTCGACACTATGCTTTTAAAACTCCCTTTCCACATATTGTATGATGAAGGATCATTACCATATCTTTTAGGTCGCTGTGAGACCAAGTTTAACTGTTCAGAGGATCAGGCTTAACTAGCAACTGTTGAGGAGTATATCTAGGTCGCAGCATATGTCCAGGATGTTGCACAAATCTTGGACCTGTTGGAGAGACCATCGACATTATGAGCCTTGAAATTTGTGAATCTGAGCTAGTTGAAACAATTGCGGAGCAGAATATTGCCCCATAAATTGCGGAGTAAAAATTTGTCTCACTGCAGGTTGCCAGAGACTTTGCGTTAAGTGCGGAGAAGAAACATACTCTAATGCTGCATGCCGAGAAGGCTGTGAAAATTGCGGAGCAGAAATTTGTCTCGGCGCTGAAGCCGACTGCTGTTTGAACACAGATGTTGGATGAGTTTATCGAACATTCATGTTAAGTCTACGCGGTCCACATTTCTCTTCATGTGGATTAAGTGATAAGTTGTCCGCAGAGCCTCTGGGTTTTCCCACACTAGAAAGTTTAGGAGGATCTAAATCTACATTTTCGTCCATCAATTCAAACTTAACATTAGTCTCTGCAAGCTCTAATTCTTCTAAACGATTTAGTAATCCCAACTCGTGTTCCACGTTTTCTTGCTCTATCTATTTTACCGAGTTTAACTCTTCCTAATAAATCAATTTTGCCCTTTGCCTTTTCAATCATTTTTAATTTGGTTCTTGCTTCTTCTACCTTGCATAGATATCTTATACTTGATCTACGTAGAGATTTTATGCTTGATCTACGTAGAGATCTTATCCTTGATCTACGTTAAGATTTTATGTTTGATCTACGTAGAGATCTTATGCTTGATCAAGATGACCTGGCGATGGAGTTTTCATCTGTATGCATTTTTTATGCTTTATATTTTGTAAACACGTTATTACATTGCCTTACATTGGAATGGTGTGAAACAACTTTCTATTGTTTTCAGTTCCTGAATTCTGAGTTCTCTCAATCCCATCACAAACTGCAGCAAGAAAAGACGAATCAGTTGATTGGATAGATTCAATTATCCCACTTTGTTTTTCTTTTTTAATTGTCCTAACCTTTCTGTGTTTTGATTGTTTCTAAATACAGTTCATGACCTTTTTTTTTTTTTTTTTTTAGCCTTTTCAAGTACACTACTCGTAGTCCTAGGTTATTGACGTTGTTCTGTGCCCATTTCCTGGGTACCTGGATTGACGTTGTTCTGTGCCCATTTCCTGGGTACCTGGATTGACGTTGTTCTGTGCCCATTTCCTGGGTACCTGGATTGACGTTGTTCTGTGCCCATTTCCTGCGTACCTGGATTGACGTTGTTCTGTGCCCATTTCCTACGTACCTGGATTGACGTTGTTCTGTGCCCATTTCCTGGGTACCTGGATTGACGTTGTTCTGTGGCCATTTCCTGGGTACCTGGATTGACGTTGTTCTGTGCCCATTTCCTGGGTACCTGGATTGACGTTGTTCTGTCCCCATTTCCTGGGTACCTGGATTGACGTTGTTCTGTCTCCATTTCCTGCGTACCTGGATTGACGTTGTTCTGTCCCCATTTCCTGGGTACCTGGATCCGCGTGCTTTTCTCGTGCTGACGTCCTTATGATGATATCCTTGTGGTCATGAGGAAATGGCTATCATTACAATCTGTAGAGACACCAAAGGCAAAAATATTGGAAATGATAATATTACAAGATATTTATTCTGTGATGGGGAAATTGTTGCAAGTTGAGGTAGAGCTTATCGTTATATCAAGAAACGTAACTCTAACTTTTTGTATGTACACCTGTGTATTTTCCAGGGTCGAGAGAGTTGTCCTTCGTAGCGTGTAACGAGTTTTTGCTATGTCAATTTAAGGTAGCTCATTATACCAAATTCTATTTAATGGTTCGTTCAAATACATTGTACTTCGTATGAAGTATGATTTCACAATCGAAAGAGTGATACAAGCTCTCAATTGTTCCATATGAATTTTTAAATTTTTTTTTTTTGATGATTTTTTCCGAAATAATAAAGAAAAGTGTTTTGTTTGCACAATTAAAAGATAAAAAAAAAAAAAAATCAATAATAATAATAATAATAATAATAAAATATAGAACGATATTTCTGAGTCTTTCAGGCATGTTTTATTAAAAAATGTTCATAATTTCGGTCATAAGCATGATAAGTTACATGCTGTAGATATTTCGATATTAATTTTTGATGGGCCCTTGTTGTAATAAATCTTAATTTTATCGATTTACAATTTAAATAATATGATATATTGTTATTTATATTTGTTGTCCAAGTCCGTTGATTTAGGAATAGTCATTTCAATTAAGGGCCTCAATTAGAGGCATGGACGTGTAAACAGATTCGAAATAATTGGTGTTTTAGATTTTTTTTAAAAGCCTTGCCACCACCAGCCCCTTTTAAACAACATCCATTCTCTATTATTTACATATGCTAATAATTATTCATTTAGTGACTGTGCCCCTTTTTTATAATAGTGGTGTTAAAGTGGTGAGATTGAAGATATGGATGTTATTAATTTCAACCTCCTCCCTTTCCCCCACGATTTAGGAAGTCGGTCTGTGATTTTTTTTAAAGTAAGTATTAGACTTAAACTAGTACCCCCCCCCCCCCCCCCCCGCCCGCCCACACACATACACTTTCAGGAGTTAAGATTTTAAAATTTGTGGACAAAATAATCCCTTTTACTTGTCAAAAATTTTAGACAACAATTACCAAGTCATTCTTCTCCAGCAACCCCCATCCCCACCCTCCACCTTTAGCTTTACATTGAAAAAAAAAACCAAACGCCTGTTTAAATCATATTTGACATTTTTCTTCCGTGACAGTGCAAACCTCATTTGAGTTTCATGTTGATAATACCCCGTGGGGATCCGGGTTAGAATAGATCCTCAGCACCCCTTGCTTGTCGTAAGAGGCGACTAAAAGGGGCGGTCCTTCGGATGAGACCGCAAAAACCGAGGCCCCGTGTCACAGCAGGTGTGACACGTAAAAATCCCTCCCTGCTCAAAGGTCATAAGCGCCGAGCATAGGCCTAAATTTTGCAGCCCTTCACCGGCAATGGTGACGTCTCCATTTGAGTGAAAAATTCTCGAGCGGGACGTAAAACAATAATATTATATATTCAATCAATCATGTTGATAATTAGTTGACCATACTACGGAGAATTAACCTGCGTGTAATGCATATTGAGCATTTTAAATTCGCTTCCCATATATTGTGATTTAAAAAAAATAAAAATATACATATTTTGAGAAATGTACCTATCACGGATACAGTACTTCTATGTAACGTTTACGTCCAACACTCACTGTGCATACCATAAAGTTATATATGTAGGCTTTTTGTAAGTCCCATTTATTCATTGTATACATTTTCACTTTTGTAAGCATTGAACGCAATGCAATAAATACTGAGAAATATACACAGTGGCGTAGCTAGAAGTGAAGTGTACGCACAGTGACAAATCCAGAATAGGCTGGGGGTCTGGGGGCCGTCATAAGGTTCCCAGTGGGTCCAGGGCTAGGTCCTGGTGGGGACACAGGGGGCGAAGCCCCTGGAAGCTCATGGGTTTTGAGGCTTTTTAGGTTACATTTATAGGTTGTTCTAGCTATAAAATCATGCATAATAAAATGAAAAATAAATAATAATTTTTTTATTGTCAAATTAATGTGTACGCCCGGGCGTTTTGGCGTCAATAGCAGCTACACCACTGATACAACTAATAACACACAAAATAACATACGTATCGTGCACTTTTTTGTGAGAACAGCGTTGCTAACGTAGACTTCGTTAGTGACACCGAAAAACACGCGTTTTCATTGTTTTGTTTTTTTTTCGTTTTATTTTTTTTTTTCATAATTCATATTGATTGCAGATAACAACCGACACCATTAGTTTTTAATAAATGACGACGACGACAACAACAACAACAACAACAACATCAACAACAAAACCAGATTATGAAAATTCCGTAAATTTAGCGATCATACACCGCCAATACCGAAACTTGTCCTTTGTCCACTTTGTAAAACCAATGTTAAATCACAGCACGAACGTATTTATGAAGCTGTACGTGTCATATGTGATTTCACCTGTTTTAACACCAGAATTATTTTGATTTAAATTGGTGTTTACAAACTGTCACTCGGCAAATTCTAATACATTGTCACGGGACTAGGGTAATCCCGTACAATTCATATCCAGGTCTAGAAAGGATAACGAGTTCTCAGTGTTTAGAAATAATCATATTCTGTTGTAATGAAACATATACAAAATAACATGATTTAGATATGAAACATTATCAAGATAAATCCAAGGGAGTGTGATATTTACCGTTATAGTCCGTTAGAGTTACAGAATTGTAAAAGTTGCAGAATTTAGTCCCAACCCCAAACGTACGTCTATTTTCTATATAAGTATATTACGGAATGATCAAAAGACCCCTCCACGGCCGGGCTGACGGTCCTGTCACGCGCAAGTGAAAGCCGGCACGAGCAAGTTAACCCGGTCGGGCCTAAACAAAAAAAGGGAAGTAACTCTAAATGAAATTGACTGCAAGGGAAATACCAAGCATAAAAAGAGATAAATATATAAAAATACAAAACCACCACAACATTAAGAAAATAAATTAAGTGACCGTCACGTGTCCAGTTCAGATTACCAGAGGTAAGATCATCAGTGGTGTGTATTTTGGTACTACAGTACCGTGTCATAAGTTTAAGAGAAATAAAAAATGTTCTACACGCTGTTAAACCCAAATTTAGATATTTGCGTCTGAATTATATACATCATGGTGGGATTCCCTCCATGCGCGTGTGGCTATAGATAGACGCCTAATAGAGATTTCTACCTTTTAGGTAATCTTCTCACTGTTTTCTTTTACATGATTGTTTTAAGCATGCAATTAAGAAAAAAGTCAATAACTTTGAAAACTGATTTATTTAAAAGTAATTCTGTAAAAAAAAAAACCAAAAAAAAAAAAAACAAAAAAAAAAACCAAAAAAAAAAACCCAACAAAACAATAGATGAACGTCGGACCCCGTGAATATATATACAATCATACATTCTAAATTTTCTTATTATATGCACAGTCACACTACTGTTAATTTACAATACGGTCGTGTTTAGCGGCAATACAACTGTACACGGAAACTAACGCGGAAATTGTGTCGGACCACGGGTTATTCAACGTAAATAAGAAGTAAATGGAGATCCTTTAAAAAAAACCCCCGTTAATTTTCCTTGACTTAAAAATAAAAGAAACAAAAGAAAACAAAATAAATTTTCCGAACTATTAAACAATGTTGTTATATAATCACTGGAAGATACTATAGTGTATAATATCGGAAATTATACCAACAAACCATCATCAATACGGAAATGAAGTGTATGTCACCCGGATATTGGTTTCAACGTCTTTTGAATTAAGTGCTTGTACCTTGTCGAAATGGAGATAAATGGAGTAGCGGTGAAAATCTTAATGTTTTTTCGATTTGTTTCGGGGTTCAACATTGACGTGGAAAATCCTGTAGTTTATACGGGTACTGAGGGATCATATTATGGAGCCACAACAGAACTAGTCACCAACGCCCAGGGCAAATGGTGAGGCGACTCAAATTTCGTCATTCATTTTATTCTGCAGATAAGGCAACTCAGGGATTATAATAATTTTTTTTTTCATTCTGTAGACATTTTTATAATTGTAGAAATACACTGTAAATCACAACCGTACAAGGATGTTCAATTATACGGTAGACATACTTCTGTATGTAATTGACGAACCGGTGTTTCAGATCTAGTACACAACAGAAGATTTGAAAGGGTCGTGTTGATTTCTATCTACATGTATATTTCAATCAGCAAACTCTTTGTTTACTTTTTATTTTCTTGTTTGCCAGCCTTTCACTTCTGTTGCTCCCCATTTCAGAAGGTAAAAATCTCGCTGTAGACAATGTACGTACGAGCTCAAGGCACATTACATAAACTACGACCTCTCATCAACGTTATTAATTTAGGTCGGCAGAACAATAAAGAAACGAAATTATTCTGTAAGGATAATTTTAAGTAATAATTAAAAACAAGTGTTAACTACCTAAGGCACAATGCCAGGATTTGACCGATTTATTACTTTTTTTTTTATAAAGTTAATAGCGGATTCTTGATGCATCGATTCTTTGTTGACATTTCATGATACCAATAGGAACAAAATTTCATTGAGGTGTTTTCCCTACAAACAATATGGAACTTTTTTGTATCGAGATTATAAATGCGCGCAGACGTTTTAGAGTTGGGAGAACTGTTATACGAAGAGAGACGGTCTCTAAAAAGTATTTTAAAAAGAATCTACGCTCAGAGAGAGAGAGAGAGAGAGAGAGAGAGAGAGAGAGAGAGAGAGAGAGAGAGAGAGAGAGAGAGAGAGAAAGGGAGAGTGTGTGTGTGTGTGAGTGTTAGTTCTCAGAGAGTGCATTTTGAATCATTTCTTTTAACTTGCATCATTTCCCCATTGAATCATAACACATAACGCACGATATATACAATCATAACTTTTGACAGGGTCAAAGCGGATAGATCTCAGCTCCATATATAACCTTATTGTTGTGATGTCATAATCCTCTAAATAGACAAGGCTTTGAAAGTAAAATTAACATGAATGTAATTAAAGCAGAATTTTGCTTTAGTTTAACACAGATTTAGTGATATTTTATTAGTTTTACGAGTCACTGCTCATTTACGAGCACTGAGTCACGTGACTACTTTGAAATGGAGATTTTTGTTTTTGAATCAACAATATATTGCACAAATCTTTGAACACGTCACTAAAAATAGAAGCATATATACAAATATTTGAAGAGAAAAATGAACCCAACCCAACTAAACATCAGACCCACCTCAAAATTAATATCAGTGGCACTGTCCTTCAATCGGCCACGAATTATATAAACCCATCTATAAATAGAAAGATTTTGAATTTAAAAATAAAATTGAGTAAAAAATCGTCATCGAAGGTGAATAGCATCAGTGGGGAAACTCAAAGGTGCTCACATGTGCTGTACATTTATGGTTTATAAAGAGCAGTTTTGATATGGAATCAAATTTGAGGTTGAACGTTTTCCTACTCACTCTAAAACTTAAATTCTTCCAATTAGCTGGTCCTCAAACTTTAGGATGGATTCTTCTCATATTCACTGCACGAATTGTGATACAACAACTATAGAATATATAATTATACATTGTTTCGACGAACAAAAAAGTGGGTGCTGCGATTCTTATTTCTGTGTCATTCATATCAAGGTCGCACTCTTTTCTTATCAAAGGACCTTGAAATTCCACTACACAGATATATATTGTATATATACTAGTGATTTATTACAAAATTTGTCCTAATTTGCAAAATGCATTATCAATGTATAAATAATATTTTGTCTGTTTGAATAAGAGAACTAATAAACACTGACAAATTCAATAAGCTGAAGATAACGAACATGATCAATCTCATATCACGCAAAGAATGCAAAATGAAGAGTAGGGCAAACACAGACCCCTAGACACACCAGATGTGGGATAAGGTCCTTAGGAAAAGTAAGCATCCCCTGTTGACGGGTTACATCCGTCGCGAGCCAACTATCTTGATCAAGTAAACGGAGCAATCCGTAGTCAAATTCAGTATGTAAAGAACGATCTAACAATTGGTGTGAAACACGTCAGAGAGCATTCAACCTAACGACGGGTTGTAATTGCAAATTAGATCACGTCAAAGATCATAGAATATGCGAAATCCTGACTTCAAACGAGATTGTTGAAACTCATGTAACATCAAATCAACTTATTTATCAGTAGCTTGCCTCATAAAAATGATCATACGCAGAACATGCTCTCACTTATTGAATCATACGCAAGTAATAATGAAGTATTGCTACACAAATATGGAAAGTTGGCGATGGAGAATCTGAAGCCATCCGGTTTGTTAATTAGATAATCTGATTAAAATCAGATGCTAAGATCCACTCGCGTAGATAGCTACACTAGTGTGGCGATCTGCGTGAGCGGATCTTAGAAGCTGATTTTAATCAGACTGTTAGTTATATAATTTTAGAGATTTCCTCACTTGTCATTATTTCTGTCATACTTTTACTGCTTAGATTTTAAGAATATTTTACATAATAACTCTGGTGTTATAGGATACATTCTATTTTAGTAATATTTTACATAATAACTCTGGTGTTATAAGATACACAATGACAATTTAGATTTATTGCATCGTAAAAAAAAAAGGAAACTATTTTCTGATATTTTCCTTAACATACGATTATGAGTAAGACATTTAATATTCCCCAAGAGGTAAAGAAAGTTCAAGATACCATGAAAATTTACCAAGCCCTGTTACTTTTGTCAGTTATAACATTTTAAAAATCTTTTCTTACTTTGATTTTTTTCTGACAAAATACAGAACTTTCAGATCAGGGGATAGTGATATTTAACTACGCCGTTAATTTACCGAAAATGTAGTGCCCTATACCTAAGTTCCCCAGATCACTTTCAGCGTTCAACATTTTACAATAAGCAAGAACTGCGATTCCATGACTAACGTGGTTCATAACTGTAGATGGGCGTAAATCATCTGAAGATGACAGGAACGCGTACATCCTTAAAGCTATGGTTTTTACAGGTGGTAGTAGTGGCACTAGGGGTGTGATTACCTTCAATACGCACCCACTCCCGAAACGCTTGGATCACGCTTACGTTTCGCAACATTGGTTGGGGGGGGGGGGGGGGGGGGGAGACGGGCGCGTCAAGAGCTTTTGGAACACTCTGCATCAATTTCTTGATAAAGTAGAAAAGAATTTATAATTGATAAAGTAAGATTCACCATAACTTTAGGATCAACGTGATTACTATGAACATTTGATGCGCTGAATTTCATGGCTAACAAAATACGCTATGATGTCTGACACGTCAATCAAAAGATGCAGAGTGTGCGAATGTAACCTGTTGGCTATTGTGACGTATAGTGACGTATCATGACAGCTTCAAAGTCTGTCGGAGTAGTCACAGTGATCCTGGAATGATTCTTTCAATTCAGGAGTGTCATAGATACCAAATTTTATCTAACATCTTATTATTGATTGATGCATTTTGTTACCAATAAATATGTAGGTTTAACATGTGTACGAAATGCTCTTCCATTTTGTCACAATCGCGGAGCTTCTGAGTACATAGCCCCAGATCATAGGGAGACCGAAGACGACCGAAGGCATATTTTCGAAGGGCTAGTTACGACCCACATGGATAAAAAATAAAATGACAGAAAATAGTACCGCCAAATGTCTTTGAACGATTGTTACTTAGTTCCATACCTATCGCGGTAACGTGGCGATTAGGGCTCCCTTCGATTTGGCCCGGCCAAGTGCGATCTCCAAAGCCGACTTGAACCTGAGACGTAAACGTAGGTAGTGACTTTTAGTTGGTCCGACACCAGGAAGTAAAAGTCACGGGTCTTTCGGATATGACCTCAAAATCGGAGGACCCTGTGTCACGGCAGAGGTCGGCAGGACAAAAAAATAATCACTGCTACCCCATGAGGGTCATGCATAGGTCAAAATGTGTGGCACAAATTTTCTGCTTGAGAGCAAAATTTCTAAATGGGACGGAAGTCAATATACTGATAATAATGATAATAAAAGAACAACATCAAAACCAAACTTCGCCGTGAAGTATTGTTTGTTTGTGGAACCTGCCCTTTTGACCCGTGGATTGACATGAACAGCAAGGAAATATTGCTTTTGCAAAAATGCTTGCAAATTAGACACATGCAATGACAAAGTCTTTTGGTCAACAATAACAGTAAAGAAAAAAAAATCTGTTAAGGAATTTGTAATCAATTCTAGAAAAAAATAATAATAAAAGCCATCATTTTTTAAAATAATAGCAAATTAATTTTTTTTAGTTCGAACATTTTTTTTTGGATAAGTATAAGAGAGTATGGGATTCTTTTGTTCTAAAATATATTTGCCTGATAACTCGTTTTCTTGTAAAAAGGAACAAACTAGAATTTATTACTTCGCCTATTAATTAAAATCAGACCGTACCATTTTTATCTGACTCGGTTAATGATGTATATATCTTCTGTAAATTCTAACTTACAATGTCCATTGGACTACCTGGTAGCTAAAGCAAAAGACATCATTATCATCATGTTTTAAGGGTACACCTCCTTTTGTGTTTATTTATCTTCAATTTTTTACTTTTATTTTACTGGCATGCGGTGATATTGAGGTTAATCCAGGGCCTTCCATTGAAAACGTTGGTTAGTTAAATATGGTTTAACGTCCCGCTCGAGAATCTTTCACTCATATGGAGACGTCACCAGTGCCGGTAAAGGACTGCAAATTTAGGCCTATGCTCGGCGCTTATGGCCTTTGAGCAGGGAGGGGTCTTTTACGTGCCACACCTGCTGTGACACGGGGCCTCGGTTTTTGCGTCTCATCCGAAGGACCGCCCCATTTAGTCGCCTCTTACGACAAGTAAGGGGTACTGAGGATCTATTCTAACAACCCGGATCTCCACGGGGTCCATTGAAAACGTACTTGGCATTCTTCACCTAATCATTCGTAGCATTAGACACAAATTAGACTACCTAAATTCTTTCATCCACGATTTTGATATACTATGTTTCACCGAAACACATTTAGATCATACTGTTAGTAACGAAACTTTACTTTTAGAAGGCTTTAGCAATATACAGCGAAAAGACAGTTCCAATCATGGGGGAGGGATTATTATCTATCTGTCAAATAAAATACGAGTTGTTAGACGAAAAGATTTTGAACCTGCCGACATGGAATGTATATCGGTTGAAATAGATGACCATTCTTGTAAGTAAACCATATCCGCGAGCCTACTCGTATTTCTCACACGATCTCCTCGCTTCTCGAACCTATATTTAGTTCTATTGTTATTCGAGATCATGAGTCTGGCACGTTAGAAATAGACCCTTCTATAAGTGACCATACGACAACTTAGGTCTCAATTTCATCAAATTGTAAACTATAATCGTTCTTATAAACGCAAAGTGTGGGCTTATAAAAATGCAGATTTCATGGAACTTAACTCTTTGGTCGAAAATTGTAATTGGGATGAAGTTACTTTTAAATCAGATAATATAGACTTAGCAACTGAAAATTTTACAACAGATTTTTGCTTCCTTGTTCGTGAATGCATATCAGAGCAAACAATCACTATTCGCCCACGTGACAAACCATGTGACTCGGTTTTAAGGAAGACAATGAGAATTAGAGATAGGCTTCGAAATAAAGCACTTAAAACCAAAAAGGATTTTGATTGGTCTGCATATAGAAAAATCCGATATAATAATATGAAAAAATACGCGATATTTAATTATTATGAAAATATATTGAAGCATATTTGGATGATTCAAGCAAGAATAACAGCAAGTTATAATGGAAATTGATGAAATACTCGTTCATTTTAAAGCTGTTTACTGAAATACCCCTGATAATGGTGCAAGAAAATTTGCTTATTCTGACACGGACAAAATTGAGCACTAAATACATATTATTCATCTATCTCCCATTCAGATGATTCTAATGAAATACTACCAAAATTGTATAATCTCTGTAGTAATTCCCTTTGCACTATTAAAATTAATGAACAAGAAGTAATCGATATTATATCAATACTTCCCGTAAACAAAGCTGTAGGCCCAGATCTTATTAGTCATAAAATGTTAAAATCCACTCTTCTAACTGTAGCTAAACCACTTACTATGCTATTCAACAGATCTCTGTCTGAAAAAAAAGTTTCCATCACTTTGGAAATTAGCTCATGTTATTTCTCTTTTTAAAAAGGACACCCATCTATGGTTACAAATTATAGACCAGTGTCGCTATTGTCTTGTGGAAGTAAAATTATGGAGAGAATCATTTTTAAACACTGTACAATTATTTCCATAACAACAACTTGTTTTATAGATATCAAACCGGATTTTTACCCGGACACTCTACTGTGTATCAATTGTTAGAAACGCACCATAACATTGTTCTAAATATTGATGAAGGTAAATCGTGTTGTATGGTGTTTTGCGATCTTTCAAAAGCTTTTGATAGGGTCTGGCACAAAGGTCTTTTATTCAAATTACAAACCTACGGCATATCTAGTGATCTTCTACAGTGGTTTACCAGTCATCGTTGTCATAGATCACAAAAAGTAATGTATAAGGATCTGTTATCCTCAAGACAAGATATTTTTGCAGGTGTACCTCAAGGATCTGTTTTAGATCCTCTTTTTTTTGGATATACGTAAACGATGTTGCTGTAAATATGTTATCAATATGTAGATTATTTACTGACAATACACTACAACAATCATCAAGTAAAGTGTTGGATATTGAGTATAGGCTACATCACGATTTACATATCCTGGAACTATGGTCAAATAAGTGGCTTCTGCAATTTAATCCATCAAAAACCAGTTATTTTTTTCACAAAGAAAAACATTAATGTAACAAGCAAATTATTTTTTAAAGGTGATATCCTTGAGAGCGTTCCAGTCCACCGCCACTTAAGACTTGTTATTGTCACGAAACCTCAGTTGGTCTGAGTATATTGATAGTATTGTAAGCAGTTCATAAAAAAATATGGCCTTTTGAAAAAAATTTAAATTTAAAATGGTCATGACAAATCTTTGCAAGCTATACACTTCATTCATTAGACCCACACTTAAGTATCCTTCAATTGTTTGGGATGGTTGCTCTATACAAGATGCTGGAAAACTTGAACAAGTACAACTATCCGCGGCTAGAATTGTTACTGGTCTACCTACTTTTGCATCCAAAGAATCATTGTATTTCGAAACGGGTTGGGAAACATTAAAAACAAGACGCTGTATTGCAAAAATGTCTACGATGTTCACAATTAACATTGGAAATGTACCTGAATAGTTACGCGATATTGTTCCCCCCCAAAACATGAAAATGTATCTAAGTACAACACCCGAACCAAAGATCAGTTTATTGTTCCAAGATGTGATCTAGAATTATTTAAAAAGTCGTTTGTACCAGATGCTGTAAAACATTGGAATTCACTAAATATAGAAGCAAGGGCTTCCATCTCAATCAACTCATTTTGCAAATACATAAATTCTAATGTTTCCAATCCGCCTCTGTAATTTTCATTTGGTAAAGTTATACCAGCATCATTCACACTAAATTAAGATACAACTGTTTACTCAACGATGACTTATACCAGCGTAATATTATCAATAGCCCTTCTTGTTCTTGTAGTAATAATGAAGATGTGTATCATTTCTTTTGTGCTTGTAAAAATTACACAAACGCTAGAAGCATTCTTTTTTACTCGACTATTTAAAATTGATCTGATAAACATAGAAAAATGTACAATTATGGGGTAATACAAATTTGTCATTGCAAACCAATACCAATATTTTTGCTGCTTTTTAAAGACTCCTGTAGATTCAAGTACTCAATAGATACTATTTACTTGTTTTATTTGCTATCTTTCTGATGTATACAATGTGTATGACACACACACACACACACACACACACACACACACACACACACACAGATATATATATATATATATATATATATATATATATATTGTAATATTGTAAGGAGAGGAGCCAGTAAGTTGTAATAACCTGTCTCCAATCCATTTGATTATTCAATAAAATATATTTAAAACAAAACACCTCGTGTTACATGTAGGTTGCACTTAAACAACATGATCCGGGCTGTCAATGCGCTCAGTAATTTACACTAGTATTGTAATAATCGCGAGTCAGTATTGACATCACCACACAAGATACATGTACTTCTTATACGTTATTAATATAGTATATTGAATGACTAAACATTTCGAGTTTTAGTACACTAGTGCTTGGAGTTAAGCAGTTTTCAAATTCCCATTGTCTTCACATTAAAACAAACTAGACATCTATTAAATGGAATTTAAATGTTGTTCCTTATGCGTGATTTAACTTTCGTCGTTTGTTTAAAAAATATTAACTCCCGTATCGCCGTTTATACAGATAATTATACGTTATACACCATGAAACATCAAAGATTTAATACTAAAAAAAAAAAAAAAAAATTGGTAAGAATGAATACTCTGGTACATGTATATAAAATCCTAATCAGTAACAGATCTCTCTGTATTTCATTGAGCATTTTCTGTGAGAATGTAAACTTGTGATCTTCCCCGTGGAGATCCGGGTTGTTAGAATAGATCCTCAGTACCCCTTGCTTGTCGTGAGAGGCGACTAATTGGGGCGGTCCTTCGGATGAGACCGCAAAAACCGAGGTCCCGTATCACAGCAGGTGTGGCACGTAAAAGATCCTTCCCCCCTGCCATAAGCCCCGAGCATAGTCCTAAATTTGCAGCCCACCGGCAATGGTGACGTCTCCATATGAGTGAAAGATTCTTGAGCGGGACGTTAAACAATATTTAATCAATCATAATAAACTTGTGATCTTGAAATGCAAAATATTTCTTTCTTTTTCGAACCCATATGAAGATGAAGGCGAATTATGAAATTCTATAATCCTTTTTTTTCCAGGCTACTTGTTGGTGCCTCGAGACAGAACTACTCTGGTATCAGAAAGCCTGGGGCGATATATCGCTGTCCAGTCGTGATTACTTCCTCCACCGGAAGTTCTTGTACAATGTTGAATATCAGAGCAGCTAGTAAGCTTTCAACTCTTCTTATTTTACCAAATTCAGTATTGCATGACCGCTATAAAGTTTTTGTGACATGTTTACAATAGTTGGATAGCTGTTCCACCTCCCCCCTCTCTTTGTGTTGTGTGTGTAAATATATAAAGTGTGACATGCACATCATTTTATCATAACACTGACAGATGTACAGTATGCACTTCGCCAAGGAATCAGCGGAAAAAAGAAAGTTATCATGGACGCGTCAAAATTGAGCACTGCCCTGTCTTTTCAAGGAATAGATATGTATGAGGCAGTTTAATTTTTTTTTACCAATCCATTTCATATGTCATGGTTGATTGATTGATTGTTTTCCGCCACACTCAACAATTTTTCAGTTATCTGGTGGCGTCCAGTTTTTGTAGGTGGAGGAGAGAACCCAGTTACAATGTATCCGGGAAGAGACCACCGACCTTCCGAAAGTAAACTGGCAAACTTTCTCACATATATCGGCGCGAACGGGATCCGAACCCGCACCGACTAGAGGTGAGAGGTCTTGTGATTTTGAGCGCAATGCTTTAGCCACTCGGCCACGGAGGCCCCTCATATGTCATGGTAAATCGCTCCTTCTTGTATTTATTTTCCAGGAATAGCAAGCATTGATTTTTGTTTCATTAATAAATATTTATTTACTACTCATCTTATACACAAATATGAGGCAAATAAGTTTAGCAAAAAATTTAATTGCAATTAGCAGCTACAATATTAACTAGCCAGATACAAATCAGGAATAGTACGAACAAGCAGATACCTCCCCAAAACCCAAATGTGGAATAAAAAATTATAAAACCGGAGATAGTTTTAACGGGGTAACAAGTTACCGAAAAGGTGGAGGGCTGAAAGTTGTTGGCCAACGATAATACAGATACGTATGGCTTGTGCAGAAGCCAAGATCTTGGATCCCCTCTCGCGGTAAGCAAGTAATCCGGGTTAGAACAGGTCTTCAGTACCCTTTGTTTGTCGTAAGAGGCGACTACACGGGGTGGTTCTTCGGATGAGACCACAAAAACCGAAGTACTGTGTCCCAGAAGGTGTAGTACGATAAAGGTCCTTCCCTGCTCAAAGGGTGTAAGAGCCAAGCATAGGCCTAAACTTCTAAACTTTGCAACCCTTCACCTACAATGGTGGCGTCTTCATATTAGTGAAAAGTACTATAGCGGGGCGTTATCAATATACAACCAACCCATATATCCAATTGCGCGATGAATATGTTTCACAATTGTCAAATATTCTGAATCGTAGCAAAATGTGTTTTATAGCCCGCATGTATGCGATAAATAACGCAATAATGAAATCACTTGCTGGTACAGGAGACGAGTCCATCAAATCAAATCGTCAACTAACACTTCAGTTGAATGTCATGTGTCCTGCGCATGCTTCGGTCCAGCCGTTTATTATACACTAACACCCGTTTATGATACACGATCACCGTTTATTGTACACTATCACCGTTTATTGTACACTATCACCGTTTATTATACACTATCACCGTTTATTGTACACTATCACCGTTTATTGTACACTATCACCGTTTATTATACACTATCACCGTTTATTGTACACTATCACCATTTATTGTACACTAACACCCATTTATTATACACTATCACCGTTTATTATACACTATCACCGTTTATTATACACTATCACCATTTATTGTACACTATCACCGTTTATTGTACACTATCACCGTTTATTATACACTATCACCGTTTATTGTACACTATCACCGTTTATTGTACACTATCACCGTTTATTGTACACTATCACCGTTTATTATACACTATCACCGTTTATTGTACACTATCACCGTTTATTGTACACTATCACCGTTTATTATACACTATCACCGTTTATTATACACTATCACCGTTTATTATACACTATCACCGTTTATTATACACTATCACCATTTATTATACACTATCACCGTTTATTGTACACTATCACCGTTTATTATACACTATCACCGTTTATTGTACACTATCACCGTTTATTGTACACTATCACCGTTTATTATACACTATCACCGTTTATTATACACTATCACCGTTTATTGTACACTATCACCGTTTATTGTACACTATCACCGTTTATTATACACTATCACCATTTATTATACACTATCACCGTTTATTGTACACTATCACCGTTTATTATACACTATCACCGTTTATTGTACACTATCACCGTTTATTATACACTATCACCATTTATTATACACTATCACCGTTTATTGTACACTATCACCGTTTATTATACACTATCACCGTTTATTATACACTATCACCCGTTTATTATACACTGTCAACATTTATTTTACACTATTACCGTTTATCAGCAAGACATGGAGCCCAGCGTTCCAAAGCAAGGAAAATGACAATCTTTTCTTTAACTTTGATGTCACTTATCTGCGGTAAAGTGTGTCTTCCAGTGGTCGCTTTTAGTAGAAGTCACCTCATCCTGAATCACATGCATCTACCTTAATAATGTTTTCCGAATAGGCCTTCAATCCAAAACGTCTCACTGTGTCATTGAAAAGTATCCATGAAAAAAATCCACCAAAGCAAATCCATTTAATTTGAATTCGCAGGTACGACGAAGCTTGTAATTTTCTTGAATTGGTTGTTGATATACCCCCTTTCTCTCTCTCTCTCTCTCTGCTGCATGGTGGTACAACGTTGTCGAAGTATAGCACACTTAGAAGGATGGAGAGATTTAGCATGAGTAGTGCCTATGATATTAAATCCATTTTGAACACCATCCAGAATAAACTTCCGTTCGGGATAATCATTAGGGATTAATTTGTCGGTATACAAAGAAATGTGTTTACTCGGTTTTTGCCTGTTTTCGTTCTCGCTTCCGGTGGTGAGTTGCAGGTTGTGAAGTTGCATAACATATATAACAGTTATTTGTCAGTTTATGATCGAGCACCTGTCGCAGATTTCTCGACCATTCAGAAGAAATGGGCCTTATTTGTGCTTCTCGTGTACTCTCTGTCCATGCGAATGAGTGGAACTGCTCTGTTGCAAGTCACCGATAGTATGAATGGTAGCATTACCACACTTAAGGATAAGGTTAAATTTCTCCAGTTGTTGTTAATGGGTGTTCCTAGAAAACCCTTCCCTTCCTTGGAGTTCACTATACTTCCGATCATACAGAATTACACTTTATCACACGTAATGCTGAGCGAAAAATAGATTGGACGTACGCCACATAGTGAGTGACGGAAGACAGTAGAAGTTCCATTTTATTGACAAATTCTGGCATAATGTTTATTTCTGCATAACCCTACATTTCCATAGACACCTCTCCTAGAATCAATTTCTTTTCTCTGATGTTAAGTTGAACGCTGTTCCCCACATCAATCGTTTTATTTTCCTCTTTCAAATCATTTGCTCCTAACCATTCCAAATTCTGTGACTTTCAATGCTTTCTTGACCTTTTCCATTTGTGTCAGACTGTACACGAGATCAGGGCATGGTCTCTATGGGAAGGCGCATGTGTGACTGGATTTCCGTGAATTGTCTCTCAAGAGCGGTGTACTTAGACTCCAGCTCGGCTCTCTGAAGTTCGATCTCGAAAACCTGTAATTTTTCTCAAGGAGTTGACTCTACTACCTGTCTTTGTGTCTGGATGTGGTCGTTCTACTCTCTCGTTACCGGCATTGGCGACTGATGACTTGTGAATGGTAAGACAGCCCTCCGTCGGAGTAGGTTCGAAACTACTTGGTTTGGTACAGCGTTCAGAATGTAGGAAACCAGGATATTGTCTAGATTGCTCCCAGCATTTTGGCGAAGCTCCCTGTCTTTATTTTTAATGCACTTTTCAAGTTTTAACCCGGAAGCAAGAAACACGTGCTAAAGAGCGATGCACTTGCAAAGACTTTGAAAATTGTGACGTAATACGCAATATTAATACGACGATTTCTATATACTTCTCAATTATTTCTCTTGGAGAACTCTCGTATATAGTAAGGTGCGAAACAATTTGTTTACATGCTGGAGTGGGACAAATATTCATCACTACATAGTGAATGTGATCGGTAAATTTCTCATACGCAATTTCATCACCCGAATTCGACTGAGTAAGTGATAACTGTTCAGGAAGTAATTAAAACATGGAATTCTGGCTTCTCCAGCGTTAACTTCCTATTTTTATGTAGCAATATTCCATTATCACCTGCATATGGTGCTTATGTTTCTCAACTGATTAGGTAAGCAAGTGCTTGTTCTACGCATGATCAGCGTCTAAACGAGGTAAGCTACTGACAAATAAGCTGATGTTACTGGGGTTTCAACAATCTCGTTTAAAGTCAGCATTTCGCAAATTCTGTGGTCGTTATAGTGATTTAGTTCGCCGATACAACCTGTCACTGAATCAAATTCTTTACACACTGATTTTGACTACTGATTACTCCGTTTACCTGACCAGGATATAGGGCTCACGGTGTGTGTGACCGGTGACAGGGAATGCTTACTCCTTTTAGGCACCTGATCCAACCTCTGGTATATCCAGGGATCCGTATTTGCCCATCTATTTAATTTATATTCCTGATGAGGGTTGTGGGATTAATCGATGTTTGTTTTATTTGCCTTTTCATCATGTTGTTTCGTTGGTCGTACGTATCATATCCAGGATATTACTTACAAAATGAATATGACATTGATGTTTCCACTTTAATACATTTTATTGTCTTCCTCACTAACTATAGGGCCATTCTGTTCCACTTAGGCATTCAAAGTTCCTCTAAATGCGCCTCCTATAAAGAAGAGCTCTTATCTCGAAACTGGAGCATTGCGGACCAAGATTCCGTAAACACACGTCGAACTTAAATGAGTATTTTGTATACTGCAACACTAGTATTGTGATGGGGAGGCGTATGAGGTGCTAACATATAGAGAAGTCTATCCGGCATGGCAGCAAACCATGTTCTCAGCTATTATACTGCCTCTATATGCCTATGTACTGCATTGCACACTCTTTATAGTTACACAGAATACAGATTATGATTACTGTTAGTGAGCCACAAGAAACTGGTTACTGGGTTTGAGTACAATTTTCTATCAGGCTTATATTGATTGATTGTTTGTTGTTTTCCGCCACACTCAGCAATTTTTCAGTTATCTGGTGGCGTCCAGTTTTTGTAGGTGGAGGTGACAACCCAGATACAATGTACCCGGGAAGAGACCACCCACCTTCCGAAAGTAAACTGGCAAACTTTCTCACATATATCGGCGCGAACGAGAATCGAACCCGCGCCAACTAGACGTGAGAGACCTTGTGATTTTGAGCGCAGTGCTCTAACCACTCGACCTCGGAGGCCCCATCAGGCTTATATAGATGTCGAAGAATCATTTTCATATATCAAAATATACTTTGAAATTTGAAATATCATGCTTGATTTCTTCAACTTTGCAGTTGAAAATACAAATAAGCAAAGTGAAAAAAGTTAATCCACGTTGTTTGAACTTGTGACCTTGCCGCATGACCTACTTTTAAAAATCAGACCTATTCAACATCTCCTGAACTATATGAGGCAGACGTTGTATATTTCGTATGTAAATTTCTTTTGGCAAGACTTTTCATTTCATTTCACGATCTATAATCTTGACCTTCTCCCAGAATAGCAAGATCATGTTTGTCATGTTGGTGTTGAGGCATCCTCCTGTTGTATGAATTCATGTTCACATATGTTGCGACCCTTTAAAAGTTTTTATGAGAGTGAAGATTGAAAAAAAACCTTTTAAAAAGCAACAGCAGGATCGCAAAATGACTCGGGTGAGTGGTGGGATCCACGGGCCCCTCATTTTATTTTCCTTTCAGAAAATTTAGAAATTTAAAATACAGTGTAAAAGAAATCAAGATTCTTGTGGGATCTGTTAAATATTGGATCAACATTAAATACAAAAAATAAAATGACAAAAATAAAGTAAACTTCCTTAAAATGCTATTTGGATTTTACTTTGACCTTTGAACTTTTCCCCTGTATCATCTGTCGTGTAAAAGTTTTCTATTGACAAAATGTTTTTGAAGTCTACAGATAACATTCAGTTATTCGACACTTTTGGACTTCCTGAAGTGATTTGCAATTTGGAAGTTGGCAGATTTATCCGAGAATGCGTTGATAGTAATTTGTTTTGCCCTATTTTGGATCGAGAAATTTATCTTTGACCTGGGGGTGCTTATTTTAATACTACTCTATACATTTAAATGTTGTGGTGTTTTTTTTTTTCACACAACCGAGCTTCAACGTTAAGCATGAATTCGCTCATGGTAGATAAAATGACATAAATATAAGTTTTATGAACTCCTTTGCAAAATTTCGTTACCGTCCTGGAAAGTAAATACTGAATGTCACTTTTAGGATGTCAGTAAATCATAATATGAACGTAATAATGGACGTTAACTTCTGGTTAAGACCCTAACATGAAATAGTGCAGAATGTGCATGTAGTGAGACCAAGCACGAAATGTTTACGTATGTTTAAACTGGTCGCGTTAACCTAGTGCTTCGAAACCGGATATTCCTGGTTTGATTCTCGATCCCGACACCTTGTCAGCCTAAGACATTTAAAATAGTATGGTGGCTGATAGGTGCCATTTTACATTTTATCGTCTTTTAGATACTTGAAGCAAAAATGAATAAATTAAACACACACACACACACACACACACACACACACACACACACACACACACACACACACACACACAGAGAAAAAAAACAAAGAAAAAAGAAAAAAAAAAACCATAAACAAAAAAAAAAAAAAACAAAAAAAAAAAAAAAACAAAAAAAAAAAAACGAACCAAAAAAAAAAAAAAAACAAATAAAAAACCCCACAAAAAACAACAACAACAAAAAAAAGACACCAAAGAAACACCCCCCAATATTACCGACTTCTTCCCCTAAAATAACGAAAAGACGACAAAGAGAAAAGTCCACAAAATACATGTATATGTGAAAAGACGCCAAAGAGCCTTGTCTTACTCTCTAAATATCAACATGTCAACATTGAGAAGTCGATATGTCGCTGATTATAACAATTAAACGACTCTTCTAATTCAATAAATCTCAATATTTATGCAATGAACGGACATCTCGTCGTGGTTGTAGTAAAATCCTTATGATGACTTGTAGCTTATGGACAACAAGAGGTCCACAGGCATTAACGGTCACCTGACTATCATAGCCCATACATAGGCCTGTATGGGAGGCGAGTCTCATATTTGCATAATTTACGCCACATTCTGGAATCTTGTTCACAGCTTTATGGTCTTTCCAAATATGCATACAATTTCCATTTAATTACGATAGAAGGGAAGATGAAGTTTGAAGCAGCCCATATTTTCCTGAACAAGATGCAATGAACTTCACAATTTTGGTAAAGGGCTTCATGGACATAATAATTATGCATATGTTTTTTCTCCCACATGTGTGGGATTATTTTTAAAACTTTCGTTTTTTTCACTTTTGGTCCCAATCATGAGTTCCTAGGGGGGACTATGATAATAAATTTCACAATTTATATTCCTCTTTTCTAACGGTTTTTCCGTCCCTAGGGCTCCAGTGGAGCAGACGTCCTGAAATGTACAATTTGTGTCCTCCTTGTCCCAAAGATGCTTCATACATTTCGGAGGAATTGAAATGGTAGTTAAATGGTAGTCAAGAAGTTAAAAATGTTCATCTAGACACTGATCATTTTGCATCAACCCTAATACCAAAACCTTACCCCTGGGATCATGAAATTTAGAATTTTTGGAAAGGGCTACCTACTAATTTTAAATATCCATTTAGTTTCAATCTGGTATCAATAGCATTAAAGATTTTTTTGTAAAGCTTTTACACTTGAAAAACTATGCACCAAATAAATTTGGCCGTCCTGTGGCAAAAGCCTCCACCTCGGGGATCATGAAAACAAGTTTGGAAGAGGTCATCCTGCTCTACATTACTATGCATTTATTTTTTATTTTTATTTTTTATTTTTTTTTTTTACAAATATGCAGTGGTGATTCTTCAAAATTGATAACTTTTTGACAGTTTCGGCCCCTAAGACCTCAAGGGGGGGGGGGGGGTGTCCTGAAATTCACAACTTGTGTAACCTTGTCCCAGAGATGTTTTATACTAAATTGGAAAAAATTGGAATGGTAGTTATCATGAAGAAATTAAAAATGTTCAATTGTTAACACATTTAATCACTGACCATATTGGCCCCACCCTCATACCAAAACACCTACCCCCCCCCCCCCCCCCCCCAAGTTCATGAAATTTACAATTTTCGTAAAAGGCTACCTGCTCTATCTAAATATCCATTTAGTTTCAATTTGGTATCAATAGTATTAAAGACGATTTTATAAAAAAACCCAATTTTATCCATCAATACCATATATCAAGATTGGCCCCGCCCTGGGGTCAGAACCTCTATCCTGGGGATCATGAAATTAACAGTTGTGGTAGAGCCGTCCTGCTCTACATCACTATGCATTTAGTTTTTCTTACAAATGTGCAGTTCTAGAAAAGAAGATTTTCAAAATTGGTAAACTTTTTGGCAGTTTTGGCCCCTTCCCTAGGTCACAATTTGTGTCCACTTTGTCCCAAAGGTGTTTCTTACTAAATTGGAAACGAATAGGAATGGTCATTATCTAAATTCAATTTAAATTTAAAATTGTTCAGTTGTTAACCACGAACGCAGACCAATTACAATAAGTCACCTGAGTTTACTCCGGGGATCTAAAAATTAAGTCAATAAAATGATAACTGTCCTGGTTATGACACGACTTTTGAAAGATGATATTATTTATAATTCGCTGAAAAGAAGTCGACAAGATGTAGATTTTATGCTCTAAACGAATTATTATCATTTTTGACAATATTTTCTCATTTAATCAACCGAAAGATTAAATAAAAGCTATTTTACTTACGGAATTTTGAAAACAAATCACAAAATTCAAAACCGATTTCAATAAGTCGTTTGGTTAGTTAGATGAGAATATATCTTCAAAAACTATTTTGAGCATAAAATTGACATCATTCTGACATCTTTCTGACATCTTTCTGCCATCATTCTGACATCTTTCTGACATCATTCTGACATCATTCTGACATCATTCTGACATCATTCTGACATCTTTCTGACATCATTCTGACATCTTTCTGACATCTTTCTGACATCATTCTGACATCATTCTGACATCTTTCTGACATCTTTGCGGCGACTTACAACAAATATCATCTTACATAAGTCGTGTAATACCCAGGTTGATATTCATTTTTTGGAGATAAGCTACACGTGACAAGACGACAAAATTGGTCCAATTTGCGGATTTCTGTTGTCTTTCGCATTTATTTTGTCGTCTTTTTGACATTTCGTTTTGTTGTCTTGTCGTCTTTTCGTTATTTCGGGGCGAAAAGTCGCTAATTTTTGTTTTGTTGTCTTTTAGCGTCGAAACAACGAAAAGACGGCAAAATGTAAAAATGGCACAAACCAGCCACCATAGATATGACCTTTAAAAAGACGTCTTGTACAACGTTAGACGGCCATGTATAGGTCAAAATTTGTGGCACTTCACTTAAAGCATCTCTACATGAGTGAAAAAAATTCACGAACGGGACATAAGCAACATCTAAAAAAATGATATGCTTAAAGCCCCACGCGTATTGAAAGTTTTAATGCTTATGAACAAATGGCAAACTTTAGACAACTTTGCAGAAGTTGAAATAAGATCAAACCTTTTGAGAGGTTTCTGTACTATCTTTGCATATTAAGTGAAATCAAATAATTACTTCTGAGATTTCATAACTCATTCATTACTTTCGTTTTAGCGAGTGCCTTTCCCACTATCCAGTCCGAAGAAAACCAAGGTTTAGGACTGAGCATGTTGCTTACTAATCAAAATCTAGTGGTATGTATATATTTCTTTCAAGCTGTTGTCCATAATGCAGTGGAAATTAGCCATCATGGATGATATATGATGTATGTTAGTAAACATTTGAATAAACTATGTTATGGTACTAGCAGCAAAGAGATGATTGAAAAATTATTAGTGATTATATGCCAATATCAATGGCATACATTAACATTAGAGATAAATAGTAGCATAAATGATACCAGCAATATCAGCGATAAACATCAACATTAATGAGACACACCAACAACAGTGATACTAATCAACATCTGTGATATACACCAACATCTGTGATATACACCAACATCTGCGATATACAGCAACATCTGTGATACACACCAACATCTGTGATACACACCAACATCTGTGATACACACCAACATCTGTGATATACACCAACATTTGTGTTACACACCAACATCTGTGATATACACCAACATCTGCGATATACAGCAACATCTGTGTTATACACCAACATCTGCAATATACACCAACATCTGTGTTACACACCAACGTCTGTGATACACACCAACATCTGTGATACACACCAACATCTGTGATACACACCAACATCTGTGATACACACCAACATCTGTGTTACACACCAACGTCTGTGATACACACCAACATCTGTGATACACACCAACATCTGTGATACACACCAACGTCTGTGATACACACCAACATCTGTGATACACACCAACATCTGTGATATACACCAACATCTGTGATATACACCAACATCTGTGATACACACCAACATCTGTGATACACACCAACATCTGTGTTACACACCAACGTCTGTGATACACACCAACATCTGTGATATACACCAACATCTGCGATATACACCAACATCTGCGATATACAGCAACATCTGTGTTATACACCAACATCTGCGATATACACCAACATCTGTGTTACACACCAACGTCTGTGATACACACCAACATCTGTGATACACACCAACATCTGTGATATACACCAACATTTGTGTTACACACCAACATCTGTGATATACACCAACATCTGCGATATACAGCAACATCTGTGATATACAGCAACATCTGTGATACACACCAACATCTGTGATACACACCAACGTCTGTGATACACACCAACATCTGTGATACACACCAACATCTGTGATACACACCAACATCTGTGATACACACCAACATCTGTGTTACACACCAACGTCTGTGATACACACCAACATCTGTGATATACACCAACATCTGTGATATACACCAACATCTGTGATACACACCAACATCTGTGATACACACCAACATCTGTGATATACAGCAACATCTGTGATATACACCAACATCTGTGATACACACCAACATCTGTGATACACACCAACGTCTGTGATACACACCAACATCTGTGATATACACCAACATCTGTGTTACACACCAACATCTGTGATATACACCAACATCTGCGATATACAGCAACATCTGCGATATACAGCAACATCTGTGATATACACCAACATCTGTGATATACACCAACATCTGTGATATTCACCAACATCTGTGATACACACCAACATCTGTGATACACACCAACATCTGTGATACACACTAACATCTGTGATATACACCAACATCTGTGATACATACTAACATCATGATACGCACCAGCATTAGTCATACACACCAACATCTGACCGGTCGCGATAGTTCAGTAGTAGAACGTTTGCTTTGTAACCAGGAGGTTGCGAGTTCGAGCCCTGGTCGTACCATGGCCACGTCAGACCTAAGACGTAAATATAGGTAGTGATTGCTTCTTCGCCAAACGCTCGACATTTAGAAGTGAGATTAGCAGGTATTTCGGATACGAAAACAGAAATATCTTGTCGCGGCAGGCGTTGGCACGTTAAAAAACACTCACTACTACGGCCGTAAGCGATAATCAGAGATCTAAATTTGTGTTACTTTGCCTATAATTGGTGACGTCTTCATATGAGTAAAACATTATTGACGGGGCGCAAAACAATCGACCAACTGACCAAACAATCCAGGACGGTAACATACAACGGTGCATATTTATTGTATATATTTAAAACTTTGTTATAATCAAAGGAAGAATTGTATTGATTTTGTGGTCAAAAGATCAAGGTCACTACAGGACTCTTATAAGTAAGTCATTGCGAGGAGATACATCCTGCCTTGTGGATGCTTTGTTATCGTACTTATTATTCCAATACTTGAGGATTTTGTCTTTGTTTATCTTGAACACAAAGAATTACTATTCATGTATAATGAGGGAAATATAGCTCCCCGAGATGCTGAGTAAGTTCACGTGTTTGGGAAAGTAATGTCAAGTACTTCATCGAAAGCCGTAAATTAAATACAATTAATTTTCAAACATGGCTAAACAATGATATTTAAAGTAAACTGAAATACTTTCATCCAAAACACCTCAGAGGAAAATACTTGTGTGGAAATAGTTAAAAACGTATACCAAGTTGTTTGTGAATAAATAGCAAGAAAATTAAAACATTGAAATCAGTGTGGTTCGAAATTGACAAGGAAACCAACATGGCTGCATTGTGCGTAAACAGTCAAACTTTCATGAAGCATTTAATTTTCAGTTCGAATGTGGCTGTAGTAAATTGAAATATTTGAAGATATGTGTCGATAACAAGTGAAGTGAAAAATATGTTAAGGAATTTTTATAGCGAACTTCTGAGGCTCTGTTTAAAAGTGCAGAGATGTGTAAGACAAAAATTGCGCTGTAACAGAAGGGTTTTAATAAGGAATAGATCTGTAGTTGTCTAATCTATACCCTCACCCCCACCTACACAATCCCGAGAACTGCTAATTATCTAGTTGACTAAAGGGTACTGGAGAAAGGCGCCACCCTTATGCAAGATGATTTATGAAAAATCATATCCATATATGACATGTAGGCCCACCAAACACAATCTAAAACTGTCAAATTTTACATAAAAAGTGTTTAATAAAGGGTCGATTTGAAATAAAGGCATATAAGAAAAATGGCAAAAGTAATTTCAGTTATGGTTCTACTTAAATAGTGGTTGCATGTAATTCATTAAAATCATATTTGAATCAGTATGGTCGTTATAAAGATCTAGTTTGCCAGTACAAACTCAAATGCTACCCGACGTGTTTCATACCTATTGCTAGGCCGTTCTTGGAAGACCCATTTTAACTGCTGATTACTCTTTCTACATGAACAAGATATAGGGCTCACGGCGGGTGTGACAGGTCAACAGGGTATGCTTACTCCTCTTAGGCACCTGGTCCCACCTCTGGTATGTCCAGGGATCCGTGTTTGCCTATCTCTCTGATTTGTATTTTTCATAGGAATTACGAGATTGGGTACTGTTCTTCATATTAGCTTTTTCATGCTACAAGATATTTTCCTTTCTCTGATACTTCGTTTCTTTCAATACTGGATATTACCCATGGCGATAATATACTATATTAAATCAGAGTCAATTAATTATAGTCTACAATACTTCACTATATTGGTTCAACATTAACAAGTTTACAATAATCAACTTTGGTATCAACATAATCAAGTATTGTAAAACAAAAATATCTAAGTTTTTACTTCAGTAAATTATCAAATGTTTTAATATAATAAATCAACTTTTTCATCATAGTAAATCAAAATATTCGAATCAAACTTTGGACTGAAGTAAATCAAAATATCAAAGTTCTTACCACAGTAAATCAGAAAGCTTTCACTGAAGTAAATTAAAATATATCACAAAAGTGGACCAAAATATCAAACATTTCAGTTCACTAAATAAAATCAAAATATCAAGTAATGTCACTAAAATAAATCACAATATCAAATATTTTACGATAGTAATCTGTTCATTGGTGTTAAAGATATCATCTGTCAAATTGTGTACGGACGGACAGACGGACAAGGTGATTCCCGTATACCCCCAAATTCGTTTGCGGGGAGGGTATAAATATCAAGGTTTTCACTAAAGTAAATCAAAATATCAAATATTTCACTACAGCAAATCAAAATACAAAAAATTTCACGACAGCAAATCAAACTATCAAATATTTCACTACAGCAAATCAAACTATCAAACGTTTCACTACAGCAAATCAAAATACAAAAAATTTCACGACAGCAAATCAAAATATCAAATATTTCACTACAGCAAATCAAACTATCAAACGTTTCACTACAGCAAATCAAAATACAAAAAATTTCACGACAGCAAATCAAAATATCAAACATTTCACTACAGCAAATCAAACTATCAAACTTTTCACTACATCAAATCAAACTATCAAACATTTCACGACAGCAAATCAAAATATCAAACGTTTCACTACAGCAAATCAAAATATCAAACGTTTCACTACAGCAAATCAAAATATCAAACAATTTCACTACAGCAAATCAAAATATCAAATATTTCACTACAGCAAATCAAACTATCAAACATTTCACTACAGCAAATCAAACTATCAAACATTTCACGACAGCAAATCAAAATATCAAACGTTTCACTACAGCAAATCAAAATATCAAACGTTTCACTACAGCAAATCAAAATATCAAACATTTGTCTACAGCAAATCAAAATATCAAACAATTTCACTACAGCAAATCAAAATATCAAATATTTCACTACAGCAAATCAAACTATCAAACATTTCACTACATCAAATCAAACTATCAAACATTTCACGACAGCAAATCAAACTATCAAACATTTCACTACAGCAAATCAAACTATCAAACGTTTCACTACAGCAAATCAAAATATCAAAAATTTCACTACAGCAAATCAAACTATCAAACGTTTCACTACAGGAAATCAAACTATCAAACGTTTCACTACAGCAAATCAAAATATCAAAAATTTCATTACAATAGATCAATTTATCAATTATTTGAATATTAAATAGGAAATGGATTTTACTAAAGTCAGTCTGGATATCAGAATTCAATTGTAATTTGCTACTGAACTAAACAATAACATTGTTGTCTGCGTATATGCCACTATAGAAGCTAGAGACTTCATACTTCTATAAAACTATCAGTTCACCACCCAGCTACATTGACAAATTCTACACACTCAGTCTGATTTAAATCAAATTTATTTTGATAGACGCGTGACAATCAAAGTAAAAAAAAAAAGCTCGTGAAGTTTGGGTTTTAATCAGACTGTTCGGTAGTTTACATTTACAAGAAAAAAACCTACTATTTTAGGCATGCTCACCCATGTGGAAGTCAGCGGTAACCGCAGACACCTACCACGCCTACGGCAAGTGCAGTGAGGTAGCGCTGAGCGGTCTCAATACCAACGTCAACAAGTTTTTCAACGTTCCAAACAATATCCTTATACGTGATAGTAAGATTTTTTACATATCGGCAGAGTTCGGCTTCAGCAGCAGTAGGAAAGCTGGGGTAAGTACGTCACGTTTCATGTTGTAGTGTAAGAATTGTTTGAGAGATCTATTTTTGGGTGGTATACGTCAGACTTTTTTTTATTAACTTATCGCATTAAATTTAGTTATCTCGAGAATCGTTTGTTTCCCTATTGAAAAAATTACAGGATGTGTGATGGAGAAGGGGGGGGGGGGGGGGCAAAACAGTAGTCTCCTATCAATACAGACTATCTCCCGCCATTGCCGTCACAGACACGTGTAAAGTTTTCCACTCGGGGGGGGGGGGGGGGGGCATACATTTTGCTATTTCTCTCGTACACACATTTTAACTCTGAAATTGGGAACGTTGTGGATTAGTCCTGGTGAAAGGTTCTGATCGGATAAAAGTCACACTGAAACAACACTTTCGTTCAATTCATTTTTGTTGTTTTTTCTTACTTTACAAAAATCGTATCATTCCTTATCGGTAAAATCCATTTCCTAGAGCATCGATTTCATTTTGTATATTATTTTTACTTACAGTTTACCAACGGAATCGTCCTAAGTACGCCGGTTGTGTATGACTCTATCGGTAGGTCTCGCATGAAGTTGGACACTTTTATTATTATTATCATATACCAAATTTCTTGAGCACTTTTTTCATGTATAAAACACGTTCAAAAGTACTTTACATCATAATAAAATGCCATATCATATAAAAAAAAATTACAAACATATAAAACAGAATTTTTTTTCCCTGATAAGTAAGATTAAATGAGTCCATAAATTACACTATAATCTAAAACAGTTTAAAATTTTTAAACACAGTGCTAGATATCACATGTAGTAAAATCAGTCTGAATAAAATTTTAGGAACAAGTGGGTTTTTAGGGCTCTCTTTATTACAGTCCATTCAGAATCATTGTAACTCTCTTTTGGTTGAATCTATAAATCTTTAAAGCAAAATGAACATATCCTACAATGGGTTTCTAGGTTTTGTTGTCAATCTTGCACTCAAAATTCTTATCAATGTTGCAATAGATTTTCTTGCTGAATTGCCCTAAGAATCTCTTATCAATTAGGCACTACAATTAACGGTTGAATCTTGTATCAATTTGACACTAGAATGAAAAAAAGTGAAGATTACGAATCCCATAAATCGTATTAATAATGTAAAAGTAAGAGTAGGGCAAATACGGCTCCCTAGACACACCCCAGAGGTTAGATTGATTGCTTAGGAGGAATGAGGATCCCCTGTCACACCCGCTGAGAGCCCCGTATCTTTATCAGGTAAACGAAGTAATCCGTAGACTTTTACATTAGAATTATAATGAAACACGTCAGGTAGCATTCTATATACTGACAGATTGTATTTCCAGGCTACATCGTACTATAAAAAAAAAATGATACTTTAAAATTTAAAGTAAGATTTTTTGCCAAATCTATGGTCATTATAAAGAACTAATTTACATATGCAACCTGTCGTTAGGTGGAATGCTTTACATACTAATTTTGACGTTTACCTGATCAGGAGGACTTACAACGTATGTGACCGGGCAACAGGAGATACCTATTCCTCTTAAACACATTATCCCACTTCCAGTGTGTCTAGGGGTCCATGTTTGCCCTACTCGTAATATTTCTATACTTGATAAGAATTATAAGATTGATCACTTTTATCTTCACTCTTTTATATGTATATAATTACCTTCCTCTAACCCATTACAGGGGGTTTCGTTTTCTATCAAGAGGGCAGCACGTCAAATTTCTGGGAACGGTTCAACATTCCAGAACAAGGAGGGGCAGATAATCTCAAATCTGTGTTCAGATCAGGCTCCTACCTAGGTAAGTGAATGGAAAACTTGTAGCATACACAACACCAGAAGGCTGACGCTGAATTCTTTGGAGGGGCGTGGACACAATTTGAGCTGAAGATTTTCAACCCCCCCCCCCCCATTTTTAATGTTTATAGTGCTTAATTAAGAAATTGCTAGTGGTCAGCAGAAATTTGAATGTCAGTTGCTGATTAGGTGAGTTAAAAGAGGAATACAGAGCTCACAATTATTTGTTATGTGAACGAGATTTGTGCCACGCTTTTGTTTACAAAGGTTAAACGTACTGGTAAGTTTCGATTAAAGAATTTTGTTTTCAATTTACAAGTTCATTCTGAACACAGTAAAACAATTTCAATGTTTGTCACACCTCATTTTGTTTTAAACATATTTTGTTTGAAGTAATCGATACGTAAACAAAAACATCACACGAGGCTTGTTTACATAACGATGAATTATGAAAGCTCTATCTCACTTGTAACTCAACAACTGACTTTAGTTGACCATTAGTTAACAATGAATAAGGACTTATTCAAAGGAAAATGCTTAAACTTTAATTTTACTCTGACTGTAATTGAATGGGAATTGTGTGCATATTTAGAAAGATCATTAAATTGTGCACTAAAGACTCCACAAGTAGGCTTAAATGCAAATATGACACTCCCCGACAGGTCTATGTATGGACTATGGTATTCCGGTGACCATTAAGACCAGTAGGCCTCTTTTTATGTAGAACAAGAATAGTCTTGTTAAATTCTATGAATTTCCAGTTTAAAAATTAGTATGTTCGTCTACACTTAATTTTAAGCCTATCAGTTAGCTATGATTAGCATTTCTTCAACAGAAATGTTTTTTTTATGGAATGAACATTTAAGTTGTGAAGTTCCTGATTTTTACGAGAACATGTCCTATTTTGACGAGTATTATATACAATCTCAATATAAGCACCACCCTTACCCACTTTGAAATGTAAATACATGTAGCAGTTCCAGTAATAAAGGTATTTCTGTTTCATACTCCACACGCAATGGAAAAAAAACCACCTGCTTTGTAGTAACGAAGGAGTACATGTTTGTATAATAAAAAAAATTTCCTTGGTGTACGTCAGGTTACGCCATTGGGGCCGGCGCTTTTGGTACGTCTACAGACACAACATATCCTTTGGTGGTCATGGGGGCACCAGGATTCGCTAACAATGATGGCACTATCGGAGCTGTAAGTAACATTCTTCTTGAAAAAAAAAAAGATTATAGCTAAAATCTTAAGTTGTTGAGTTTACGTGCTGCGAATTTTCGAAAGGATAAAATAAATTGCCGATTTTCATGATCCACCGACACGTTTGGGTGGTAATTAGATGCAGCCTCATTTCACAGTTATTCCAGATTGTTTCTTTATCAATAATTTAAATCAGCATTCAGTTTTGATCCTTGTAATATTTGATTACACTCTTTGGTCATCTTTTTTTTTCAGATGGGAATATTCGAAAGATTGAGTTCTACGAATCTACGAATGAGAAAATTGCAAACTGGGAAGACGGTAAGTACACATTCTCTCTCTCTCTCTCTCGCTCTCTCTCTCTCTCTCTCTCTCTCTCTCTCTCTCTCTCTCTCTCTCTCTCTCTCTCTCTCTCTCTCTCGTAAGAATATATTTATAATGAAACCGCAAACTTTGCAAATACTTGATTACCATTATTTCGCATATGATATCGTTGTGTCAGAATTTGTATAGAATTTTTATTAGTGTCTTGTATATTATTACTTGTAAGAAAATATACGTTTTTTTTGAAATCATGACATGCATTTTATTGTGCACGATTTTCAATTCATAGAAGCCTTACAACTTTAGGGCTAGAAATGTAAAAAGTAGTGCCGTCTTGGGGATATTATACAATATAAACTAATTTTTTTCAGAGTGCTCAGCCAATCAAATTGCGTGTTACAAGTAATATATATATATATATATATATATATATATATATATATATATATATAAGACGATTTGATACTAAATGGCAAAATGGATTTTTTCATAGGTCGGTAGTGGATTTGGACAATCTATAGTTGTTGCAGACCTGAATGGAGATAATAAGGATGACATTGCTGTAGGGGCGCCAATGGAGGGAGAAAATGACATGAACAAATTGGACGTGGGAGCCGTGTATGTGTATTACGGAACACGTGATTTGGTAAGTGGGATTATTGATTGATTATTTATTGCTTTCCGCCACACTCAACAATTTTTCAGTTATCTGGTGGCGTCCAGTTTTTGTTGGTGGAGGAGAGAACCCAGATAAAATGTACCTGGGAAGAGACCACCGACCTTCCGCAAGTAAACTGGCAAACTTGCTTACATAACGCCGCGGCCGAGATTCGAACACGCGCCGACAGAGGTGAGAGGCTTTGTGATTTTGAGCCCGATGCTCTAACCACTCGGCCACGGAGGCCCCCCTTTGGTAAGTGGGATGATGACACGTGACCATCACTGAGGAAGTGGGGGACATACAAATGCGACTCTGTTTTGGTACAAAAAATAATTATGTAGACATGAATATGATAGTAATTTAATTTTAGCAACTCTGTATTTTTTCCATTTGACGAAACAAATGTGTAAAATATCAATCACCTGACAGTCAAACCACAGTACTCAAAGTATCCTGAACTGTTTAATGCGCGACAGTGCGTAGTGCGGCTCCACGGTCACGTTTATCGACAGTGCCAATGCAATACCATTCTTCCTAGCTTAGTGATTGGTACCTGCTTTAGTAATATAATATTTATATAAATGTATACATATAATATCTTTATGGAAAACTACTGACCACTTCTTTTGTTTTTACGAATGCTTTAATATAGAATCGTCCCGTGAGGACCCGGGGTATATAGAATAGGCCCTCAGTGCCCCTTGCTTGTCGTAAGAGGCGACTAAATGGGGCGGTCCTTCGGATAAGACCGCAAAAACCGAGGTCCCATGTCACAGCAGGTGTGGCACGATAAAGATTCTTCCCTGCTCAAAGTCCCTGAGCGCCGAGCAAAGGCCTAAATTTTGCAGTCCTTCCCCGGCAATGGTGACGTCTCTATATGGGTGAGAAATTCTCGAGCGGGACGTTAAACTATATATAATCAACATTAATATAGAATCTGTCAAACAAAACAGAAACAAAATTAAGAAAAAACATGCATCAGAATATTCATATTTGTAAACAGACAATAATAGCATCATTTAATGCATGTAAAATACCATGAACATTAAACATACTGTTCAGTTATTTTATTTTGAATACTGCCTGCAATTAAACCTGCAAATTCTGAAGTAAGAGGAAGTCATATGATGACTTTGATATATTTAATGTGGAATAATATTAGAAACAAACACACGGAGGCAGCGTTAGAGGCCTCTATACCCCATAATGATAACCTGTTGTTTTCAGGCAACAGTCATCACGGCTAATTGCTTGGGGATTCGGGTTAAAATAGGTCCTCAGTGCCCCTTGTTTGTCCTAAAGGCGACTAAGTGGGAACGGGGCGGTTCTTCGGATGAGACCGCAAAACTAAAGCACCTTGTCACAGGAAACGTGGAACGATAAAGATTTCCCTACTCAAATCCGTAAGTGCCGAGCATAGGCCTAAATTTTTGCAGCCCTCCACTGGCAAATAACAACCTCCCTGCGCTTGTCTAAATCTGTTATGCTACAGCCACGAGTCCTAGCGATGAAAATGCCGTTGTGTACTTCCAATTACGTTTTTAAAAACATGACGTAAAGCTTAATGTTAAATTTGTCAATTCTCCATTGAATTTCTGTCGAAATACATGTTCAACAGTTCGCCATCACTGATTGATTATATTCCGGATGTAGTTTAGTTCGAGCTTCTTAATATCTTCAACTGAGTTGACTTGACGCTTTAAATTACCTTTTACTTTACATGTTTTTATTCCTTCTGAATTAAATATTTATAATTTCTATTATCTTAGATATAGTTCATAGTTTCCATTTATTTATTTGAGAAAATTCTGACTATTTCTTGTGTTGACCGTCGTTATTTCGGTCATTCGCTACATAAGTATGGAGTTTGATAAGAACACAAATCAAAATATAGAAATATCATCAATAAGATATCAGTTTTAGAGTTTCACTGGCATATGACGTGAAGTTGATATATGATCGAATCTACGTTAACGTCCTTCGGGATTATAGAATTTGATCACGTGACCAACTTTATGTCATATCCCAATGAAACTCAAGATTCGATCTCTTCCTGGCAAACGGTAACAACAGTTGTAAATATAGAAACTTGTCTAATACAAATAAAAATGAACAATCTTTCATTTTTCTTTCAAGCAATATATTGGCACAGAACAGCGTCTGCGGGGATCGGGATCGGTCTCAGCACGATTTGGACAGAGTATTGCAAGTCCAGGAGACATCAACAAAGATGGATATAATGGTACTCACCGTTCCGTTTTTCTCAGGAAATCTGCACCCTGTTCAAATATTAATCTTGCACACTTTAATCTGACTCTAAAATCACTTTAATTTATGTATCAATTAAATTGCTATAATGTATGTACTATGTAGCAGTATAATTTCTCATTAAGACCGCATTACATAATTGCGGATTAGCAACTCGGCGCTGATTGAAAAGATCTATCACCTCACGGGAGATCTTTCAATCTTTCAATCTTTCAGAGTTAGCATCTGTCCATAGCACTGAGACGTCAAATGTATTGAATGTAACGGATAAAAATGACGAATATTTTATGTTTTATTTCTTGACATTTAAATTGCATAGTTTTGGTAACGCGAACCTAATACAATTGACAAAAATCTAAAACTATGATTCCGAAAAATATGGAAAATTAATGATTATTGATTAAACGACAATAATTGATGTGGGAGGAAACCGAAGTACCCGGATGAAGTACATGAGTCCCAGCGGGCGACCAAATACCCTCTCACGTACAACCACTGCCGATCCTGGAGATCGAATTCGGGTCAACAGCGGTGAGAAGGAAACTTGTCAATTAGATAATTGTCATTGTAGCCCCACGTTGCAGAAGTTGCAGAGTATCGTTGTGAAGTGGTACATCAACGGTCAGTTACCACCCTTCGCGGTAGCTCATTGCTTCGTAACCGGATGCTATGGCTGCATCAAACCTAAGACGTAAACATAGGCAGTGATTGCTCTCTCGCCTAACACTTGACATATAAAAACGAGAATCATGCGTCTTTTGGATATGACCTTGAAAACGGAGGTCCCAAGTCGCTACAGGCTTTGGCACGTTAAAGAACCCTCACTACTACAAAAAAATGTACGGCCCTGAGCGTTTAGTTACGGTACTACACTTACAAATGGTCTCTCAGTGAGTGAAAAATTCTCGACGGGATATAAAACAAATAATTAATCAACCAACCGTCAACTCCATGGGAACAAAATAAACTTTCAGCCCAGAACATATTTCAATCTGCTTCAATGAAATGTATCTATACTTTACAGACTTAATCGTGGGTGCTCCATATGAACAAGACAACAAAGGAGCCATATATATTTTCAATGGCGGATCTCCACAAATAGAGTCATCATACTCTCAGCGGATACTGGGTTCCAGCCTCAATCCGGGTCTTCGTGGATTTGGATTTTCATTGAGCCAGTCCACCATCGATGTTGACGACAATACGTATCTCGGTATAAAGTCATGCTGCTAATAAATACCTTTAAATTCCACTGAATGTACTAAATTGAAAAAAGATTTGAAATATTCAATATGAAGAATAGCATACCTGTTATTTCATATCAATGCAAATCCGGACTTCTGACATCTTCATAGTTATTTTTCATTTTATCACTTGTTTCTATTTTTCTGTTTCAAGACATTTCAGTTGGATCTTATTTGTCATCAAATGCTGTTTTACTCCGAACCCGATCCATTGCAAACGTAACTTCAACACTGACTTTGAATCCGTCTTCATTGCCACTGAATTCAACAGGGCTGGCATGTAGTGATAGTAACACTTTTAATCCGTGCACGACGGTCGAGATATGTTTTAGTTATACTGGAGACGGATTAAATAATGGGATATGTAAGTAATGTATCGAAATCATTGGGAGGAAGCGGTTACATTTCATTTAATGAATAATTTCAGTTATGAGAGAGTTCCTAACAAATAATTTCAGTAAGTGTATTCCATAAATGATTTCAGCCATGACACAGTATTCAATGAATAATTTCTTTCACAGTATTTACTAAAGGATTTCAGTCGTTTTATTTCTGAGACATTTTCATTGATGAGATTCAGGGAGGCTTCATGTTCTCCATTGTCAACTTCGCATATTTATGTAGCAATACATGTATATCATTGTCACCTGCATATGGCTTTTATGTCTCTCAGTGACTCGATACTCGAGAGCAAGTTCTGCCAATTTTACATTCACGGCAGACTTATAACAAACAAGTGATGTTACATGGGTTTCAACAGTTTTGTTTAAAGTCAGCATTTCGAAAATTCTATGGTCGTTATAAGGATCTAATTTACAAATACAGACTGTCATAAGGCTGAATGTTGTCTGACTTGTTTCATACCAATCGTAAGGTCGATCTTTAAACACTGATTTTGACTACGGATCACTCCGTTTAGTTGATCAAGATATAGGACTTGCGGCTGGTGTGACCGGTCAACAGGGAATACTTACTCCTCCGAGGCACTTGATCCCGCCTCTGATGTGTCCACTTATTCTGACAACGGATTACTCCGTTTACCTGATGGGGATGTAGGGCTCACGGCGGATGTGACCGGTCGACAGGAGATACTTACTCCTGCTAGGCACCCGATCCCACCTCTTGTATATCCATGTTTGCCCATCTCTCTGATTTGTATTTGTTATAGGAATTGCGAGATTGAATACTGTTAGTTGTCTTCACCTTTACATGTGAGGATGTTTGCCAGTTTATTTTCGGAAGGTCGGTGGTCTCTTCCCTGGTACATTGTATCTGGGGTCTCTCCTCCACCTACAAAAACTGGACGCCACCAGATAACTGAAAATCTGCTGAGTGTGGCGGAAAACAACAAATAATCAATCAATCATGTAGTTTGTAACGTCTCAACCTAAGTGAAAAATTCTCGAGAGGGACATTAAACAATATACCATCAACCATCATGTAAATTGTACAACATTCGGACTAAAGCTTGTGTTACAGTATATTGAGAAGCGTTTTGTTTGCTAACAATAAATGCTTCTTGTGTTCCAGATCTCGACTACACGTTGACATCCGACTCTTCTGTAAGTGACGTCAGCGAACGCCGCTTCAAATTTTACCAGAACAACGTTGATAGAGGAGCAGTTTACAATAGGAGAGAACTTCTCGTTGGACGCGGGGAACGAAAATGTGAAACGTACCACGCCAGAGTTTCGGTACACATACCTATTTTATTTTCAATGTCTCTCTGAATATATTTTACGGCCTTCTTTATCGTAAAAGGTCAGTACTATTTTTAGAATTATTAATTAATCCACTTGGCATGGAGTTTTAAATTCAATGTAAACTTATCAGCAAATAGAGGGCTTCCGTGGCCGAGTGATTAGAGCATCGGGTTCAAAATCACAAGGCCTCTCACCTCAGTCGGCACGTGTTCGAATCTCGGCCGCAGCGTTATGTGAGCAAGTTTGCCAGTTTACTTGCGGAAGGTCGGTGGTCTCTTCCCAGGTACATTGTATCTGGGTTCTCTCCTCCACCAACAAAAACTGGACGCCACCAGATAACTGAAAAATTGTTGAGAGTGGCGGAAAGCAATAAATAATTAAATATCAGCAAATAATGCATTCATTCTACTTTTAGTATTTTACTTCTCACGCAAGGTGTACCTTCTAAAGTTCTGGATATTTCTGTATGCTTCTATTAACCACTGTAAAATGGCTGACACACTATGGCACGACTACCTCAAAAATGGACTTTATTTCCAATAAAATGAATGTATATCCCGTATCCGTCAATACTGAAACTTGCGTTCTATTCATTTTGCCTTTTATTTTAATTTCCTTTTCCTTATTCTCTTCATCTTGTGGGGATACGGGTTAGAACAGCTGGCTTGTTGTAACAGTCGACGTCATGGGGCAATCACTCTGATGAGGCCGTAAAAACTGAGGCCCATGCCACAGCAAAAGTGGTACGATAAAGCTTCCTTTCTGTTCAAAGATGATAAACATCGACCATAGGTCTAACTTTTACAGCCCTTCACCGGCAATAGTGATGTATCCATGTGGGTGAAAAAGTCTTGAGTGGACGTTTTGATTTTTCTTCCGTTATATAAAACAATTTCATTTTTACTATCATTTCTATCTCAGCAGTACAAAATTCAAAACATTTCCGTGGGAATTAACTTCTTCGATCACGTCCGCATTTCCAGTAACCATAATCTTAAAAAATGATATGCTAGTAGAATATTCTTTCCTACAAACATGCAATTGAAAAATTCTCGAACGGGACGTTAAACAATATACAACTAACCAACATAAAAACATACACCGACATAAATACAAAATTATTCGATAACGGGATTGGATACTTGATTTATAATATGGGAATTGTTCCGAATAATTTATACTGAAATGTTTATAAATGCAGAAAGTTTGGTAAAAAATAAACGCATGGTTTTTTTTAGATTAAAGTTTTATTTCCTTCCTTAAATTCGGGAAATGTTTCAACGCTGCTCAAACAAACTGTCATCTACTAACGATTTACTTTGGCTATCCAGTTCAATTCACCAGGCATAAGCTCTACAGTTTTCAAATTACGTCAATTCTGGTATTTATTAAGGGATTAATTTTTCATCTCTGGTCAATAGTTTTCACTTGCTACACCTTCCCCATTGAACCTCTATATATCAATATCGCCCATCAGTCTCCACCTTCCCTACATCTCATCATCGCCTCCCAGATTACTTCCTACTAAAACTGCTTTTTGACAAATAAAGTAAATTTTAAAGTTTTTAATTTCAAACTTTATTTATGCATATACTATACATCCTCCACTTTTCATCCACATTAAATTCTCTGTTGTAGCATTCTACAAGTCATCTATAACATTATAAGACTTGCTTTTTAAAAATAATTTACATTCGAAACACATCAACATTTGAAACATTAACTGGAATATGTTTACAATTGCAAACTAACAGTATCATGGAAGTCGTAATCCGATTGGTTAGATTGAACTTAAAATTCATAACATCAGCTAGGTGTCGCCACAGCCGCAATCTGCCAAGGGTTCGTGGGGACGGGAGTAACTGAAATCCCTTGGCTTTCAAAGGTTCATGGTCTCTGTTGTACACACTTACGATATTCAAAATCTGCATTCTTTTCTTAAGACATATGAAACCACACTATTACAACAACACGAATGTTTCTCCATAACATGTGACCAGTTACACTGCTGTAAGCCCTCATCAACAATGGTTTAGTTTATTGCATTGATAAACTCTTTATGTATGACTGTTTCTTCTAGTTCTAATTCTGCCTTGTAATTGCTACAATCAGTTTGTTTATCATTCTGTTATAGAGAGCACACGTAAAAAATCTTAATGTTAAATGCAGCGTAATGCATATAATCCTACAAGATCTTCTTGTATCTACTGTATAACGAGTATTTTCTGCGGGTGGAAATTTTTGCGATCCGACCCCCTCAAAGGTAACAAGTAATGCTCTGCGTTTCCAAATTCTGCAGTTGCATTATACCTATCTATACATATATGTATCGATATATTTTTTTGCGACTGTAATTTTTACGGATTTTTCATATCCGCAAAATTCCGCAAAAATGTACAGCTGCAGAAAATTCCCGTTATATGATATTTCTTCTTTTTAATCTTCTTTGTGATAAAGCAAACATATAGAAATATTAGTAATTTTTATTGAGTATTGCGTCTTGCTATCGTTGCCATAACAAAGCAATACGCTTGGTGAACGTAAGAAATGGCATATTTAGTGTTATCCTATACTTTCAGTATTTTGATACACTAGAATGGGGGTATGTCTCTATTGAATGAAAGAATTATTGACTGTTGCAGAAGGCTGACAGAAAATTCTTTCTGCGTATCAACGATAAACCAAACTTTGTTGCGACCTATAAAATCAGCAGCAAATCATTGTCAGGACAGGTCAGACCCGTTCTTGCTGGAAAACAAGCCTCCAATATGGCAGATGCCACGGTAAGTTGTCGATATTGACTATTTCACGAGTTTTCGGAAGGGTGTCCAATAGAGTGTTTCAAAGAGGTTCAGAATGTAGGAATCTCACAGGCCCTATGATGGACCTGTTGTCAGTACATGTATTGGCAAATGATCGTGTTTTAGGTAAGCAATAATAGATATCCCATGGAATTCCGTCGAATTATCAGAGAAAGCCAGGTGTTTGAATAAAAGTAATATTAGTGATCCAGCTCATTTAAAAAAATATTATGAACTGCATAGATTACATTTTTAAAAAAAAATTTCTTACTATTTATCGTCGAAGATAATATCAACATAGGGCTTATCTCCTAAACTTGCGTTTGTATTTTTTAACAGGGCCAATTCATAACAGAATGCGGTGTCGGATGTCAACCAAACTTGCAAATCACTGGAAGGTCGTTGACGCCATTAATTAATGTGGGTCTAACACGGGAACTTGAAGTTGAAATACTCGTCATCAATGTAGGAGATCCGGCATATGGTGCCTCTGTTTTGGTGACAAACGACTTCAACACTACTTTAACAACTTATGCTGTTTTGCTAGGAGAAGGTTCAGACAGAATGACTTGCGTTGCGGAAAAGAACGGTACCCGTTGTTCGTTTGACCAATCGCCGCTTTTTCCACAGCAAAAAGGATTAGTTCGATTACGATTTGATGTGTCAGTGGTTCGATTGATTGGAACCAGAGGATTGCGGAAGCTTCCTCCGAAGATCCAGGTCACTGGCAGTGCGGAAGTGTCCGGAGACATCAATCCCGGAAATAACGTAGTCCATATCGATACGAATCTACAGCTGCAAGCAACTATACAGATGATTGGGTAAGACATTGGAAACAATATTAGAAACCAGAAACAGCTTTAAGTTTTGCTTAGCTTCTGTAAATGATTAAGGAGGAAACGGGAATATGTTAAATAGAAAGCCAAAGGGGTTAAAAATTATATGATCATGATTAACATAAATGCATACTAGATAACTAGATCTCTGTGGGATCCGGGTTAGAATAGGTCCACTGTACCGTTATATGTGAGAAAGTTCGCCAATTTACTTTCGGTAGGTCGGTTCTCTTTTCCCAGGGTACATTGTATCGGGATTCTCTCTTCCACCAATAGAAAAAAATGGACGCTACCAGATAACTGAAACAATTGTTAAGTGAGGCGATAAACAACAAACAAACAATCAAATAATGACAAATATCAAGGAAGTATCATGTATCACATTCTATGTTGTAGTTCGTCTTCACCAGACCAATTCCGACTTTCCTCTGAGAAAAAATCCAAACTTTCTCTGAACCAGGCTTACTCCATCATCAATATTGGTCCAAGTCCTCTACCGGAAGTTAAAATCGTGTTTAGAATTCCTGTGATGACGAATAACAAAATGATAACACCTGCATCGGAGCTTACAGTAAGGGGAAATGCGAATGATGAATTTCTATTGAAATACCTTAATAAGTGTGTCTTGACCTAGAGAGTGTGTCCTTGCCACCAACGATATTGTTTTAATTATATTCTGAGATGATGAGATGATGTTGTGTTAAATATCAATCTCTTATCAATACCGGATACCGTATTCAGATTTTTAGACGGGGTTGCCAATTTTGGCGATAGGTATATCGCGATTTCACAATCGTCAGAATTATAGACGTGCATTTATATCTTAAATTCACCAAATTTCGTACGCACGCCGAAAACCCGCTTTGCGATATATTTATAAAAAAAAAAATATGAGACAGGGATAAAATTTTAGTTTATCTTACTTTTATGGCACCATGATCAGGACTTATTCAAAATCAAATATCTTGTTGAGGGTCTGTATATCTAGCTATGGTAAAAAAGGTTAATAAAATGTATGGAACGCCATAAATGCTTTATGTGGGTGTGCTGCGTTATAAGATGGTGCTTTTTATTATATGCTCTGATTCATTCACAGCATAGAACAAAAAAGTGCCAGGTTATTATGCATAACATCCAAATAAGGCAGTTATGGCGTTTCATGGTGCACACAAAGAAATGAACAAGTAAACGAACGCACCCGCCGAGATTAAAGTTGTGCGATAGCACATGTATGCACAACATCTGACATTTAATACTGCAAACTTTCAATGAGTAACTGATTTGCAGGTGAGAGGCCTTTCTCCCTCTGACGTATGCAACATGACGTACTTCCCCTCAACCGGTGCAGTGACGTCACCTACCATCGTCCAGCCCACTGTCATCATCAAGCAAGAAAATTCCCAACCTCTGGTATGTTCACGTTTCACAAGAAATTATTACATTTATATTGTCAGCGTCATGCATATGAATATGTATGGAAGGAAACTGACAGTGCTTCTGATTGTAAGCACTGCTCAAAATAACATTTATGGATAATTGGTGGAGAATCCTCTGTTGATACATTAAGAACTAAGACTATGAAAAGTGGAGTCTAGCCTTCCATTATACAATAAATGAAAAATGTATGATATATATATATATATGTTTGCTGAGCTATTGTATGAACTGTTTCATGTGTGTATACTTTACTGCCTGATAAAAATGTGCTCACAAAATCGCAATTTAGAGAACGAAAAACGATTAGGAAGTCAAATCAATGCAACAAGTTGTACACAAATATGTTATTTTAGTAATAAACGCCATATTTATTATAGCCTCCTGAATCAAAATAACCCTATGAGGAAGTATATCATAACGATTACAAGAAAAACTTCTTTACACTAGTAATTGACTATATCACTGTTCCTAGGGATGTGGTGTGACTGCTGTGGACTGCGCTGTCTATGAATGCACAATACGTGAATTAAACCTCGACGACCTTCATGCTTTCGTCATTGTCGGTAATTTAACCGAAGAAAGCCTTCCAGACGTACAGCCGGTATGAATGTTAACCTATGATGATTCATTACATTTTATTTTGATAAAAATGCATGAAATAAACCTAATTGATATGTATTAAATGGGCGAATTTACATAAAAACTAGTTTATTTTACAGAAATAAGTTACAGTACAAGCAACAATAAATGTCTTGTTTGTTACATGGTGGCTGGGTTTTAAATAAAATGGAAGTGTGTGTCTGTATGTAGTTATTATTTGTTTTTGTTTTTAGGTCACCTGAGTATTTGCAATCGGTCCTCGTCCGTCGTCGTCCGTCGTGCGTTAACAATTAAACAATGTAAACTTCTTGTTAACTACCATTCCAGTTCTTTTCAGTTTTGGTTTGAAACATCTTTGGGATAAGGTGGACATAAATTGTAAATTTCAGGATTCCTGGGGCACTAAGGACGGAGCCAAAACTGCCAAAAAGTGAACGATTTTCAAAATATTCTATAGAACTGCATATTTGTTGCATAGTAATGTAGATCGGGGAGGCCTCTACCAAAAGTGTAAATTTCAAGATTCCCGGGCTAGAGGTTCTGACCCCCAGGGCAGGACCAAATTTGGTATATAGTTTTCAAGTTTAAAGCATTTAAAAATATCTTCTTTAGTGTTATTGATACCAAATTGAAACTGAACGGATATTAAAAATGAGTATCCAAAATTGTAAATTTCCCAGGGGTAGTGATTTTGGTATAAGGGTGGGGTCATAATGATCAGTGACGGTGTTAACAATTGAATATTTTTAACTTCGTGATAACTACCATTCTAAGTCCTCCGCAATTTTGTTTGAAGCGTCTTTAAGGCAAGGGGGAAACACTCTTTACATTTCAAGGATCCTGCTCCCCTGATACCCTAGAGAAGGGGCCAGATCTCCTGTGATAAGATCAATACATATTTTGACATTTATTATCATAGCTTCCCCCAAGGACCTCATGTTTGGGACAAAAATTGCCAAAAAGCGAAAGTTTTAAAAATCTTATCTACTCCTACGTATGTGGGATACACCCAAATGCATGGTTATTATGTCGATTGAAGCCCTTTACCGACATTATTAAATTTATTGGACCTTGGTCAGGAAAATATTGGCTGATTTAAGTGCTTAAACGTCGCCTTCCCTTGTATTGTAATTGAATAGGACTTGTATGTATATTTACAAAGATCACAATGTTGTGAAGAAAAGACTTCCGAATGAGGCTTAAATGCAAATCCGAGACTCTCCGACAGGTCTTTGTATGGGGTATCTTGATTCTTAAGGTCTGTGGGTCTCTTGTTGTGTGTGATAAAGTTGTACATTTCCTATAGTATGTTCATCTTCAGAGTGGACAAATTCATGCATTTTCTTTTGTTTTGACATTTCACAGGGCATCAATCAAATTCTGTACTACACCACAGGCATGGTGTACCCGTCTGAAACGTTAGCAGTACCACTCAATCTCGCCTCCAATGCTAGCTTCTCCGTAAGTATCACACATAGGTTTGAAATACACGCTTAATATAAATAAATCTTCAAGTTGGAGTACAGACTTTAAATTTCATACTGTAAACCAAATTTTATTGGTGTGCGAGAACGTTATCGTCGAGAACATTTCTCGTCGCGTACCAGCCCATTGCTGTATATAGTATTTGTATATGACTATCTTGGTCGTGAATAAAAGTTAGTTTACCGTAGTAGGCGCTAGTACAGTTATTGAATGCATGTAGGCATGAGGGCAATTATCATCTAGTTGGATTTAGCCCGAGGTTAACTGTTCTTATCAAGGGACTGACAAAATTAATTTCGCCCTCTACCGAAATATTCCATGTTAATCAAAATATAAACAAATTATCAAGTTTCCCTACAGGTATCGCTCAGGTACATTGTATCTGGGTTCTCTCTTCCACTTATAAAAAACTGGACGCCACCAGCTAACTGAAAAATTGTTGAGTGTGGCGGAAAGCAAAAATCAATCAAAATAATTATTTTAGAGCAACAAGGACAACTATCTGTGATTTTACTGTCACTTAGATAAGGTGGATCTCGCTGTCTATTGTCTGGTCTCATTGTCTTGAATCTAATATCATGGACTACAGTCCGGTCTCATTGTATAGCGTCTAGTCTCACTGTATATAGTATGGTCTCATTGTATAGTCTTGTCCTATTGTATAGCGTCTGATCTCATTGTATAGAATCTGATCTCATTCTACAGAGCCTAATAACATTGCATAGAGTCTTTTCTCATTGTATAGAGTTTAGTGTCATATTCACGTTAATAATTGTCATTGTCTAGATCTGACCTGTATACAATCTGAGCACATTGTATAGAGTTCGGTCTCATTGTACAGAGTCATGTCACATTATATAACGTCTGGTCTCATTGTATAGAGTCTGTTGTCATTGTATAGCGTCTGGTCTCATTGTATAGCGTCTGGTCTCGTTGTATTACGCCTGGTCTCATTGTACAGTCTGGTCTCATTGTATAGTGTCTGGTCTCATTGTATAGCGTCTGGTCTCATTGTATAGAGTATAGTCTCATTGTATATCGTCTGGTCTCATTGTATAGTCTTGTCCCATTGTATAGCGTCTGATCTCATTGTATAGAATCTGATCTCATTCTACAGAGCCTAATAACATTGCATAGAATCTTTTCTCATTGTATAGAGTTTAGTGTCGTATTCACGTTAATAATTGTCATTGTCTAGATCTGACCTGTATACAGTCTGAGCACATTGTATAGAGTTCGGTATCATTGTACAGAGTCATGTCACATTATATAACGTCTGGTCTCATTGTATAGAGTCTGTTGTCATTGTATAGCGTCTGGTCTCATTGTATAGCGTCTGGTCTCGTTGTATTACGCCTGGTCTCATTGTACAGTCTAGTCTCATTGTATAGTGTCTGGTCTCATTGTATAGCGTCTGGTCTCATTGTATAGAGTATAGTCTCATTGTATATCGTCTGGTCTCATTGTATAGTCTTGTCCCATTGTATAGCGTCTGATCTCATTGTATAGAATCTGATCTCATTCTACAGAGCCTAGTAACATTGCATAGAGTATTTTCTCATTGTATAGAGTTTAGTGTCGTATTCACGTTAATAATTAAGTGTCATTGTCGAGATCTGATCTGTATACAGTCTTGTATAGAGTTCGGTCTCATTGTACAGAGTCATGTCACATTGTATAACGTCTGTTTTCATTGTATAGAGTCTGATCTCATTGTATAGCGTCTAGTTTCATTATATAGCGTCTGGTCTCATTGTATAACGCCTGGTCTCATTGTATAGAGTTTGGTCTCATTGTATAGCGTCTGGTCTCATTGTATAACGCCTGGTCTCATTGTATAGAGTCTGGTCTCATTGTACAGTCTGGTCTCATTATATAGAGTCTGGTCTCATTGTATTGTGTCTGGTCTCATTATATAGAGTCTGGTCTCATTGTATAGCGTCTGGTCTCATTATATAGAGTCTGGTCTCATTGTACAGTCTGGTCTCATTATATAGAGTCTGGTCTCATTGTATAGTGTCTGGTCTCATTATATAGAGTCTGGTCTCATTGTATAGTGTCTGGTCTCATTATATAGAGTCTGGTCTCATTGTATAGTGTCTGGTCTTATTATATAGAGTCTGGTCTCATTGTACACAGTCTCGTCTTATTATATAGAGTCTGGTCTCATTATACACAGTCTGGTCTTATTATATAGAGTCTGGTCTCATTGTATAGTGTCTGGTCTCATTATATAGAGTCTGGTCTCATTGTATAGTGTCTGGTCTCATTATATAGAGTCTGGTCTCATTGTACACAGTCTGGTCTTATTATATAGAGTCTGGTCTCATTGTATAGTGTCTGGTCTCATTATATAGAGTCTGGTCTCATTGTACACAGTCTGGTCTTATTATATAGAGTCTGGTCTCATTGTATAGTGTCTGGTCTCATTATATAGAGTCTGGTCTCATTGTACACAGTCTGGTCTTATTATATAGAGTCTGGTCTCATTGTATAGTGTCTGGTCTCATTATATAGAGTATGGTCTCATTGTATAGTGTCTGGTCTTATTATATAGAGTCTGGTCTCATTGTATAGCGTCTAGTTTCATTATATAGCGTCTGGTCTCATTGTATAACGCCTGGTCTCATTGTATAGAGTTTGGTCTCATTGTATAGCGTCTGGTCTCATTGTATAACGCCTGGTCTCATTGTATAGAGTCTGGTCTCATTGTACAGTCTGGTCTCATTATATAGAGTCTGGTCTCATTGTATTGTGTCTGGTCTCATTATATAGAGTCTGGTCTCATTGTATAGCGTCTGGTCTCATTATATAGAGTCTGGTCTCATTGTACAGTCTGGTCTCATTATATAGAGTCTGGTCTCATTGTATAGTGTCTGGTCTCATTATATAGAGTCTGGTCTCATTGTATAGTGTCTGGTCTCATTATATAGAGTCTGGTCTCATTGTATAGTGTCTGGTCTTATTATATAGAGTCTGGTCTCATTGTACACAGTCTCGTCTTATTATATAGAGTCTGGTCTCATTATACACAGTCTGGTCTTATTATATAGAGTCTGGTCTCATTGTATAGTGTCTGGTCTCATTATATAGAGTCTGGTCTCATTGTATAGTGTCTGGTCTCATTATATAGAGTCTGGTCTCATTGTACACAGTCTGGTCTTATTATATAGAGTCTGGTCTCATTGTATAGTGTCTGGTCTCATTATATAGAGTCTGGTCTCATTGTACACAGTCTGGTCTTATTATATAGAGTCTGGTCTCATTGTATAGTGTCTGGTCTCATTATATAGAGTCTGGTCTCATTGTACACAGTCTGGTCTTATTATATAGAGTCTGGTCTCATTGTATAGTGTCTGGTCTCATTATATAGAGTATGGTCTCATTGTATAGTGTCTGGTCTTATTATATAGAGTCTGGTCTCATTGTATAGTGTCTGGTCTCATTATATAGAGTCTGGTCTTATTATATAGAGTCTGGTCTCATTGTATAGTGTCTGGTCTCATTATATAGAGTCTGGTCTCATTGTATAGTGTCTGGTGTCATTATATAGAGTCTGGTCTCATTGTACACAGTCTGGTCTCTTTAGTGGGGGCCTCCATGACAGAGTTTTTAGAGCATCGAGCTCAAAACCACAGGGTTCGATTCTCGCTTGCGCCGATATATGTACGAAAGTTTACTAATTTACTCTCGGAAGGTCGGTGGTCTCTTCCCAGATACATTGTATCTAGGTTCTCTCCTCCAACAATAAAACACTGGACGCGAAAAATTGTTGAGTGTGGCGGACAACAACAATCAATCAGTCAATCAATCTGGTCTCATTTTATAGAGTCTGGTATTGTGACTTGCATTCACGTTAAGAAGCTGGATCTTATTGTCTAGACTTTGGTGTCATTACAGGAAATATGTGAATAAATCCCATTTTCTGGATTTTTTCAGGCTACGTTACCTATCTTTCCAAATACCATAGTTCCCTTGTCCCAGGAGTTAAATTTATGGCCCATGATCGTGGGCGTGGCAGTGGGACTCTTGCTTATGATTCTATTAGGAGTTATACTGTGGAAGGTATTATATTCTAATTATAAATGATTAAAGTTTTTTCCGTTATATTCGGGACATTACTAATATATGCTCACGTAAAAAGTGGAAAATTTAAAATGATTCAAGTTCTTTTAAACTTACTGTATCATATGTCAATCATATGTCAATCATATGTCAATCAATGTCTGTCGATTATATATGATTATATATGATTATATATGATTATATATGATTATGTATCGTTTAACGAATCTTATTGCAAATTTTAGGATCCCTGCGATAAGAGTTCTGGTTGATTATATATTGTTTAACGCCCCGCTCAAGAATCTTTCACTCATATGGAGACGTCACCATTGCCGGTGAAGGGCTGCAAAATTTAGGTCTATGCTCGGCGCTTATGGCCTTTGAGCAGGGAGGGGTCTTCAACGTGCTACACCTGCTGTGACACGGAGTCTCGGATTTTGCGGTCTCATCCGAAGGACCGCCCCATTTAGTCGCGTCTTACGACAAGCAAAGGGTACTGAGGATCTATTCTAACATCCCGGATCTCTACGGGAATAATGTCTGTCGAAATAGATATGTGAAATAATGACATTATTTATGCATGGTTGTTAGTATGACGCCATAAATGAACTATTTCCAACAATTTATCTAAAATAAAGCCAAACAGTCCAAACACTATCCGAATATTTATTGAAAAATAATGTCAAACCATTTCACGATACTGCATTGAATATATAAAAACTGGCTGAACTACCATATATGTATTCGGGTTTTGAGTTGTGGAGAATTACGTTCCATCCAAACGTTTTAAAGGGGGTATTGTGTAATGCATTGTGCTTGATTTGACACCTGTGACCTAATCAATATTCTTGACGTTCTATTTTAGAACGATTTATGTTGGTTCAGTATAAAGATGAAGTAACACTTGCATTGCCATAACACTGCGTTCTAGAAGCGAAGACTCTGGAAACTTCATTTTAGTATAAATAGATTGTAAATTTTGTGGTTTGAAGCACTCTTCTCCATTTGTTATCTCAGTCTTAGGCCTTTAGGCCGTTCTTGGCACGCTGATACTGACTACCGATTGTTCCGTTTACCTGCTCGGGATGTAGGGTTCACGGCGGGTGTGATCGATCGACAAGGGATGCTTACTCCTCCTAGGCACATGATCCCACCTCTGGTATGCCCAGGGGTCCATGTTTGCCATTTCTTTGATTTGTCTTTTCTATAGGAATTGAATACTTTTAGTTATCTTAGCCTTTTCATGTTTCAAAAATTTCTTCTTGTAATAGTTTTCCGGCTGCTTAACACTAATCTCTTGTTTTTTCATGAAACGTTTAATCTCGAACCCGAAGTGTAAAGCTAATGTACTCAATTCATCCTCTTGCAAAGCACAATATACCTGAACATTCGGCGAGACAAGAAATTCTGTGATTGAAAACATATTGATGTCTGCTGAAATTCAATAAATCAGATAACGGAAATACAAATCTTGAAAAATTTGATAATTCTTTATCCCTGACGAGCCCCTAATTGTTAGTCAAAATAAACCGTTTAAAGCTAGTAGAATTAATTATAAAACAATTCAAAATCTGACTATTTATTTACAATTATTGAAAGAAAAATATATTAATGAAAAAATATTAACAAGCAGCAGATCTAACCCAAGTTTACAAAACCAGTTTCGACACCAATGCTAGTTTACCACTGGGTTGAAGAATATAAATTGTCACAAATTGGCTGTTGAATCCAATCTATCCAATTCTCTGATGTAATACCGCAGAGTGCCTATCGCTTGCTTCTAACCACAAATTTTACAATCTATTCATACTAAAATGAAATTTCCAGAGCTTCCGTTTATAGGACGTACAGCTAATCCAAGTGTTACGTCATCTTTATATTGAAATGACATTCTAAAAATAGAACGTCTAGAATATTGTGTAGATCACAGGTGTCAATGAAATACAATGTATTACACAACATAATATATCAATAATCTGGTCACGTGTTTTAGGGTTCTCGCTTCGTGTATGACAGGTCCCCAGTTTGTGCCTTGTAAGACGTGAAAATGGATAATTATTATTCTTCGCCAAAACTTTAGTTAAAAGTAAGAGTCGCGATTCTTTCCTATATAATCTTAAGAACGGAACCCATGTCGCAGCAGACGTTTCAATGACAAAAAGCCTCTTATTACACTTCAGAACGCTAAGCATGGATCTAAATTTTATGATAATTTAAATAGATCTGTTAATACCCTTGCTTGCTTGTGTAAGAAGCGACTAAATAGGGCGGTCCTTCGGATGAGACCGCAAAGACCGAGGCCCCGTGTTACAGCAGGTGTGGCACGATAAAGATTCTTCCCTGGCTCAAAGTCCGTAAACGCCGAGCACAGGCCTAAAATTTGCAGCCCTTCATCGACAATGGTGACCTCTCCATATGAGTGAATAATTAAAGAGGGACTTAAACAATATACAATCAACCTTAAAATAAAATGAATATCTACACCTAACCACGGGTATGATGCATGTGACCCAAATTTGCCATTACGCATGTGTCTACATTTCATCCACATTAGCTTCGCTTTGCATTCACAGGGGCTAATGCGATGTAAATTTGATGTGCATTAAAACTCGAGATGAAAATGCAACTTTGAAGTAAATTATGCGCATTAAACTTGTGTGCACGTGGTTCCGATTTAACTTACTTTTAATGTGAAACAAATTATTCATATAAACATGGCATTACATAGCAATTAAATTGTACATGCATATGCATGTGCAGATTTCGAACACAATTTGATTTAAAGTGCAAATTATATTACTTATACACATAGTCGTCAACTGATCATGTGCATACAAATTGAATAATGCGGGTTGGCGTATTATCAACATAATTGATGTAATTTTTAAAAATGATTACAGGAAGTTTTCGAAAGCGTCATTTTTATATTCCATGTTCTAGAATTTTTCGCGTATGTTAGTCAATATGTTGGAACAGCCGTGATTTCTTTCTTCAAACTAATTGGTCAAGTTGGTATTGGAACGTCAACGTTTTTGTTTAGTTCTGTATTGTGATGTCATTGTGAATTGTTAAATGAACCGCAGCGTATGTTGAAGTTTTCCATTACGAAATCATATTGAAATATTCCCTAATATTGAAGTCAATATGTAAGACAGTTGCCTATGTACTATCCCGATGCTTCATTCGTTACTGTGTCATTTTTTTCAGCTTGGATTCTTTAGGAGGAAGAAAAGAGATGAACTCGACGAATACAAGAGAAAAAGTTATGCACATCAGAGACAAAGTCGCGCGATGCTACGTGCAACTCGTGATATGAATGCATCGGAAAGACAAATATTGTCCCAATACTCACAGCTTAATTAGACCTCCTATCTATTTATAATCTATACAATGAATACATGTATGTGCCAGAAACTGTGTTTGAAAATTAATTTTCACTAATCGACACTGTAAAATAATTGGCCATTTGGACCAAATTGTGTACACTGTATCAGTCAACCTTTATTATATATACATATGATTATAATTATATGATTGTGATACAGATGTACGTGAGGATATTCCAAGTTACAATGATTATATTGTCCGAGTTTAAAGTTTTCATTTTCCTGAATGGTCAGTATGTTTATTGACATCTAGTTATTTTATATATATAATTTATTCTGGATTAAGTATGAAGGGATGTATGGATGGATGTATATTGTTTAAAGTTCCGCTCGAGAATTTTTCACTCATATGGAGACGTCGCCATTGCCGGTGAAGGGCTGCAAAATTTAGGCCTATGCTCGGCGCTTATGGCCTTTGAGCAGGGAGGGATCTTTTACGTGCCACACCTGCTTTGACACGGGGCCTCGGTTTTTGCGGTCTCATCCGAAGGACCGCCCCATTTAGTCGTTTCTTACGACAAGCAAGGGGTACTGGGGACCTATTCTAACCCGGATCCCCACGGGATAAGTATGAAGGGAAACAAGTATGAAGGGAAAGACTTTACTAAAGCATGCCACTGTTATGGTCACATACATAGGTAATTTTATTTCGAAATATGTAAGCATATCAAAGTTTCTCAGATATTCAATGGGTCATTACTTACGTCATACCGGTATTCTATGTTATATTGTAGACTAATGATGCTCGTGATGTGAATGTAAAAAAATAACTCATCCTGGCCACCCTGGGTCATTAGCCATTTAGAGTTAAAAATCGTTAGGATTTACCCCCCAAGTGACACCTATATGACTGGGGCGCCTTCCAAATCCGATCTTAGATTAACTAACTCCACGATATCTTCGATTACAAGTTTATAAATTTATATTTATGTTTATCAAGGATTCGTTTTATAGGTTTCAAGATAGATAAAATATAAATTTTAATGTAAATTTGGTTGCATTAAGGTGCTTTCAAGAGTGATTAAGTATCATGTTTTAGGGAAATAAAAAGCAATAGGCTGTACAACGCTTACTTTACATGTAAAATATCAAAGATGATTAGAGTTTAAAATGTATCCGTTAAAAGGACTATATGCAATATTGACTATACTATATCCCCATTATATTTTGAGGCAGATGTATATGATTGCTACATTAAAGGGGCATGGACATGATTTAAGCTGAGAATTTTCAAATTTTATTTTTTCCATTTTATAATTTACAATGCTTTATTAAAGAATTTCTAATGATCGACCAAAATTTGAATATCAGTCGTTGAGTTACAAGTGAGATAATGCACTCCCAATTCTTCTTTATGTACAGAAGCCTCGTGTGATGTGTTTGTTTACATATCGATTACTTAATACAAAATATGTTTAAAACAAAATGAGGTGTGACAAACATTGAAATTGTTTAACTACGTTCTTGTAAACTTGTAAATTAAACTATCTGCTTTAAACGAAACTTTTAGTAGTATATTGAACCTATGTAAACAAAAACAAGGCACGAGCTTTGTTTACATAGCATATAATTGTGAGCTCTGCATCTCTCATGTAACTCTACAACTGACATTAAAATTTTCGATGATCATTATAAATACCTTTGTTATGCTTTCTAGGCATTAAAAATGAAGGGGGAAAAGTTTCAGCTCGAATCGTGTCTTTGCCCTTTTAATCCTTGTTTCAAAACAGTGACGCAACTATTTAGTAATTAACGCCATGAAATGATACTAACCAGAAAATCTTCTTTGTTGAAACGTTATGAATTCCTTCAAGAGCAATGTGTTTATATTTGTTCAGTGTTCTCCATTCACTAAGGTCTCTGTACAGGGCACTACTATCAATGACCAACTATTTCCGTTCCCTAAAGAATGATTTAACTTCATCGGATTCTTGCCATAAATTCCCTAAAGAATGATTTAACTTCACCGGATTCTTGCAGTAGATGCCCTAAAGAATGATTTAACTTCACCGGATTCTTGCAATAAATTTCCTAAAGAATGATTTAACTTCACCGGATTCTTGCAGTAAATTCCCTAACAAATGATGTAACTTCACCGGATTCTTGCAGTAGATGCCCTAAAGAATGATTTAACTTCACCGGATTCTTGCAATAAATTTCCTAAAGAATGATTTAACTTCACCGGATTCTTGCAGTAAATTCCCTAAAGAATGATTTAACTTCATCGGATTCTTGCAGTAAATTCCCTAAAGAATGATTTAACTTCACTGGATTCTTACAGTAAATTCCCTAAACAATGATTTAACGTCACCGGATTCTTGCAGTAAATCCCCTAAAGAATGATTTAACTTCACCGGATTCTTGCAGTAAATTCCCTAAAGAATGATGTAACTTCACCGGATTCTTGCAGTAAATCCCCTAAAGAATGATGTAACTTCACCAGATTCTTGCAGTAAATCATTACCTGAAGACTTCTCCTATCTGCTGACAAAATATGTTTATGTAAGTGTAATATCTCTGTTCTTCAGTCCAGTTAGCCTTAACCATCTCTTGATATGATAATTCTAAATCATCATTATCTTCTGGTGCAAGGACTTCCCAATTACGAAATGTCTGCCAGTGATATGACCTTGACCGATGCTGAATTACAAATGCCTCTAACTACAACTGCAACCAGTCCTTGGTGTTGTGGATTCCTAGATATTGAACAAGTGTTGCATAAAAGGTGAAGATAATGGACAGTAATCAGTCTCGTAGGTCCCATAAAAAATGCAAAATTACAACTAGGGCAAACAAGGACCCCTGGACACACCAGAAGTTGGATTAGGTATTTAGGAATAGTAAACATCCCCTGTTGACGGTCACACCCACTGTGAGTCCTCTATCTTCATAGAGTAAATGGGGGTAATCAAGAAAATCAGTATATAAAGAACGGTCCAATAATTGATTGCTTCAAATAGTATTGGACTTACCGGCAGCCTGTATTTGCAAATAGGATCATTATACCGGCCATAACATTTGACTTTCAACGAGACTGTTGAAACCCTTGTAACAGCTATTTATATTGATAGCTGATCAATATAATATAGAACATTCTTTCGTGTTTCGGTTAAAAGACAGAATCATATGCAGGTAATAATAAAATATTGCTACATAATATAGGGACTTAGAAAAAGTCAAGATATCATCCAGAAAAAGTAAACAGTCCTTCCAATTCATATCATCCATGCAAATTTTCATTAGCCTTTGAAATGTCGCAGTTGCGTTGTTTAATTAAAACGGCATCTTATTAAATTCAAAGAAACCAAACCAGCCTACCGTGAATGCTATTTTCATCTTATCCTGTTTAAATTAAACCTGTCAGTAGTCAGAATTAAGTGTTAAAATGGCACCTACAAATCTGTCTAAGGTATCCTCTATTGAAGGTAGTGCACAGGCATCTCGATTAGTTCCGCTGTTCAGTTTCATAAGGTCTATGCAAAACTCTAATGACATTCATCCGCTTTCACCCTAACACTACTTTAAAAAGAATGGACAACTGAACTTGCGGATCGCTCCTGCCTCTAACAGATGTCTATTTCACTTCTCAACCACCCCCTGGAGGAATTCTATATCATTCCCTAAATGGGAAATCTGTTATAAGGCGAGTCTCATGCTCCATCACCTTTGTCTTGTCCAAGTCTGTGGGTGATTCATTGCTGGTGAAGGGCTGCAAAAGTTAGGCCTATGCTCGGCGGTTATGGCCTTTGAGCAGAGAGGGATCTTTACCGTGCCACACCTGCTTTGACACGGGGCCTCGGTTTTTGCGGTCTCATCCGAAGGACCGCCCCATTTAGTCACCTCTAACGACAAGCAAAGGATATTAAGGATCTATTCTAACAACCCGTATCCCCACGGGATAACAAAATCTGAGAATCTTTCACACTACCAAACAAATGTCTAATGGCATTCTGCAAGGAAACAATTGTCATACATAGAAGTACTTTCTTTAAAAGGATACGCGCTATTATTAAACATGTTTCGAATGAAAGGGCGGTTTCCTTCCGATGTTCTAAATAGAGTTATCGCCCGTAGAACACTGCTGGGTAGATCAATGAAGGACGCTCCTAATATTGTGTTGGTTGTATATTCTTTAACGTCGCGGTCGTCAATTTTTCACTCATATGGAGAAGTTACCATTGCCGGTGAAGGGCTGCAAAATGGACGCTTACGGCTTTTAGCATGTTTCATCCAAAGGGCTGTCCCATTTAGTCGAATCTTACGAAAATCAAAGGGGTATAGACGATCTATTTCAACCCGGGTCTCTAAGCCATCTGATAATGTGCTATATTGGTTGATTGATTATTTATTGCTTTCCACCACACTCAACAATTTTTCAGTTATCTGGTGGCGTCCAGGTTTTGTTGGTGGAGGAGAGAACCCAGATACAATGTATCTGGGAAGAGACCACCGACCTTCCGCAAGTAATAACGTGTTATGTGTTAATACTTGTATATTACTGGCATGACAAGTACTGGGTAATAAAGAAAATTCAAGCAAATGAAAGAGTGTTACCGATTCTATACGTAGACGAAAATCTAGCCTTTGTGTAGGTGGAATATTAGAAATTGACAACAAGCCAACTTCACAAATGTTGTATACAATTTACATACTTTCAGTTTCGAATTAATTGAATTCGGCATTTATAAACAATACTCAACTTCGCAAGCGTTATAAACACTTTCAGCTTAAAATTAAAATAACATTCATACTTCTAGAAATCAGCAAACCATGTCCGATATTTAAGATAGTGTGGAAGATAACTCAACAGTTCACGAGACAACGTAAACATGAAGGATGGACAATTTGAAAGAGTGGGTATTTACTAGAGGCTTACATGCAGTTTGGGGATGGTTTTACCAGTGCTTCAGTATCTGATTTTGATGGCACACTTTGTGTAACCTGATAAAAAAAATTACTGCAACATGAAAAGATATTTCTGTACACTGTCCTCCTAACGAATAAAGTTATTAACTGTTTCAATTACATGAAAAAACCTACATCAGGAAAAAGCCCGATGCCAGTGATCTATGAAGAGGGTTACAAGATTACTTCTGATAGTTCATTTATATTTAATGCAATGACATATCTAAGAACCCTATTGTTAAAAAAAATCAAATTATAAGCTATCCTTGAAATATAAGGTATTCATAGAAAAGTGACTTTTATTATCTACAAGTTTCTCATCTGAAGGAAAATCGAGGAAAATAGAATGGGTTTAATGCAATTGCATGGCAGCAGAGTGCGATTCGTGAGCTTACAAAGGCGCTGTTATATATACCGTGCCAAGAGTTACAAATGCTTGCACCTTTCAAATTTGTGAATACATTTACAACAGACCTTGGCTATAAAAAAACCCCCAGAACCTATCAAAGTTAGTACCAAGCAGAACCACAGATACTGATTAATTCTTACAGGACCTAATGGATTCAATCCAAGGTGTATACAAACAAACAGTTTTCAATTTATGAAGTATGTTTTTTGCGGTCTCGTCCGAAGGACCGCCCCAAAGGTTACTGAGAACCTATTCTAACCCAGAACCATGCGAGTGAAAAATTCTCGATCGAAACGTTAACCAATATGCAACAAACCACATGCAAGAAATCATTCTGTGACTTACACAAATCTAAACAATGCTAACACACACACACACACACACACACACACACACACACACACACACACACACACACACACACTATAATTATTCATATTCATTTACATTTACTTTTTGATGGATTTAAATATGGAAAAATGAGTATGATTAAACCACGTAGAAACATCACTATTTTCAGTCCAGTTTATAGCCATAGCTATCTGGATTGTTTCTTTATTCTGTTTGTCAGTAGTCTTCATCGATTTAAAAAAAATTATCATCTGCAGAACACGCTCTTGTGTATCAAATCATTTGAGAGACAAAACACCATAAGGTGATAATGGAATATTGCTACATAGATAAGGGAAGTTGACGTTTGTGATAAAGTTGAATTGTTAATTTCTACTTTCAATAAAGTATCTAAGTACGAAGCAAATGTGAAAGACTCTGTGATGTCTTTTATTTCAAGTTCACTGGAATATATCGAATCAATGGATGAATGAAAATGCTCATTATTAATCGATAAAACGTCGTCGATATGTCTAAATATCGAATAGAAGGCCACAGCAAGATATCTTTTCTTCTACGTAGAAGCTTTTGAATGAATTCTGCTTCAAAAGAATATAAAAACAGGTCAGCTAACAAAGGAACACAATTCGTGCAATGGGAATTCCAACAGATTGCTGGAAACCTAATTAACAAAAACTACGAAGATATTGTCAACGAGGAACTCCAGCATCTTTTTAATATCACCTTCAGAATATTTGTGCGTGGAGTCGGAGTGGTATTTAACAAAATAATGTTTTGTATGACTGATCACGAGATAAGAATATTTCCTTTTACCATGTTTGTTGAAGAAGCAACTGTATACAATGTCAAAAATCTCGTCGTTAATTTATCGTGAGGTATGGCCATGTAAAGTCTTACAAAATCATAAGTTTTGATGTTGATTTGTTGATCATTTCTGTCTTCAATTAAATGCGCTGGATAAAATGATTTATTTTCTGTCATTGATCCATCTTTTGCGACATACTGTGCAGTGCAACAAGCCATATTGTGGTTGTGTTAGCCCAGTGGTTGGGTGTCTGTTTCACATTTAACCGAGGTCGTGGCGCTCTGAGAGTCCATTAACACACTTGAACCAAACTGTACGGGAATAGACGTCTCTATATAAGTGAAATATTCACAAATGGGACATACAACAAACAATATCATGCTCTTTTTGCCAGTGCACTCTATGTTTCCAGAAAGGAAAATGGTACAAAAATGCGCACTTCATCGAAAGTTTAAATATTCAGAGAAAGGTCGGATATTTATGTTACAGTTTTAGATCACAAATATTTTTCTATAAATAAAATGTTAATAAGCTGTACGAAGTCTTAATCAAAATAACGTAATCAAAATAGCGTAACCTTTCGTCAAAAATGAATTAAGCTTGTATTCAGTTGCAGATCTATTGTTCTCTAGAAATCTGTCAAACCTTTTCCTTCTAGAGAGATGGTTTTCGGGTAGTCAGAATAGATCCTCAGCACCCCTAGCTTGTCGTAAGAGGCGACTAAATGGGGCGGTCCTTCGGATGAGACCGCAAAAACCGAGGTCCCGTGTCACAGCAGGTGTGGCACGTTAAAGATACCTCCCTGCTCAAAGGCCATAAGCGCCGAGCATAGGCCTAAATTTTGCAGCCCTTCACCGGTAATGGTGACGTCTCCATATGAGTGAAAAATTCTCCAGCGAGACGTAAAACAATATATAATCAATCAATCATCTATTTAAGAAATACATTTCATATTTGAAAATACTTGAAAGTATGAACTGCAACGTTTTATGCCGGCATACTTCATGAACACTGCGCGTTAGAGATTCCTGAAAAGTATGCCGGTGTAAAGTGTTGCAGTTCATACCCTCATATATTTTAAGACGTGAAATTTATTTTTCATGTTACATTCTTCTTCCATTTCTTTCGTAATTCTTAGCCTTTGAAATAGAAATGATATATTTCCTACGCCCGCTGCATCGCAAGAATGAGGAAATAGGTATCATTGCAATTTGTAAGGATATCAAAGACAAAAATTTGAAGACGTACATATATGTGGATACATTGATATGATATTGCAGTCAGAATATGAGAGTTTAAAATAGTTCCATTTCCTTAATTTAAGTACACATTTGCCACCCCAGCCTGCCATTACACGGGTGTTCTTTCACATTGAAAATACACATGTAATATACCTCTGTAAATCAAGATCCGTTAATGTTGGTTGCTTATGTATAGTTTAATGTTGCTCTCAGTATTGCCTGTGAAGGGCTGTAAAATTTAGGCCTGTGCTCAGCGCTTTTGGCTTTTGAGCAGAGAGGGATCTTTATCGTGCCACACCTACTGTGACACGGGACCTCGGTTTCTGCGGTCTCATCGTAAGGGCCGCCTCATTTAGTCGCCTGTTCAATAACTAAACGTACTGTGAACCTATTCTAACGCGGGGTTGAAAATGTTAATGTAAATAAAATATACACGATTGTAAGTTTATATGGCCTCATTAGGAACAGTAATGCAGTGATATTTAATGTGAAGGTGAAATATTTCATCATAACTTTCCCTACAGGCAAGTAAACCGTGACCTAAATTCACTGCTGACATGCAACTCATCTATGAGGACATCACATTTTTAAAATGTCATACTGACAGCAGTTTCGCAGCTGTTTCGTTGGTAAACTTGGTGGCTCTGACAGTTATTGTATAACGAGGCAACCTGCGATAAAACATGACCATGAAATAAAACAATAAAATGGGCCACCACTGGGTTGTATGTATCACTAGCTGTATTCAATTCTCCGTAAATTGCTGCACAGAGAAAGAGGATTATTATTACCTCGAGATTTTCATTGAGTGTGCATCTCACATTGACTGTTAAGATTCAAATACGTCAAAAAGTGAAAAAACAAATAACAATTTAAACAGTTCGAAATTAACTTTTAAAAAAAACCCCAGATGTCTCCCTTCAAAGTTTGATATGCATATGATAAAGGAACATTAGAAAGGCATGGTGTGGGCAATATCAAGGAAAGATGTAAATGTCTAGTCAGTGTCCTCCATTGTACATCACCATTGTACAACTAATTGTATTCCTAGACATGAAGGGTAAGCAAGTTATTTAAATGAGACATGAAAACACATTTAGTTCCACCTGACTGTCTTTTGGTATCTTTATATGACCTAGGCATGAAGGGTAGGCAAGTTATTGAGACATGAAAACATACTTAATTCCATCTGACTGCCTTTTGGTATATTTATACCGGAATGACCTAGGTAAGAAGGGTTGTTACATGACCTTGTAAAATATGTCAATGTCAAAAATTGTAATGCAGTGCATCTCAGCTGAATCATATTGATGGGCGTTCCAAATTTAAAGTTTACGTATGAAAAGGCTCTTAGACTAGAGTTATGACTGGGTCATATTTTTCTAGGCCTTCCTTTAGAAAAAGATGGATCAAGGTCAAAGCTTCTGGTACAGTGCATCTTACCTTAATGCTCTCTTTCGTTTCGTTATGATCTACCAAAGCCCTGTCTTTGCTCCTAACGGAAATATTAACTGCTGTGAATGAGAAACCTTAAACGCATCGTGCCACTACACATACCAGAAGTGGTGTAAATCAAATGTGGATTTTAAAATTCTAAATACATTTTAGTAAATTTGGAATCATAAAGCTTTTCGCCACTTAACAACATTAAAAGGAATGATTTTACAACACTTTACATGACCATTCCTCACGATAAATTAAAGACGATACTTTTTGACATCGTAGACAGTTGCTTCTTCAACGAAAATGGTAAAGAAAATATTCATATCTAGTGATCAGTAATACAAAACATTATTTTGTTGAACGTCACTCTGCCTCCACGCACACGTACTCTGAAGTTGATATTAAAAATATGCTAGAGTTGCTTATTGACAATATCTTCGTAGTCTTTGGTGATCAGGTCTTCCAACAGATTCCCCATGGGCATGAATTCTGCTCCTTTGTTAGTTGACCTTTTTTGTAACTTATGAAGCAGAATTTATTCAGAAAGCTTCCAAAAGAGAAGGAACAAATCTCCAGCTGTGGCCTTCAATTCGAGATTTTTTTTTTGATTTTTGATCTCTTTATTGCTTAAGACATACGTCTTATCACATTTTTAAATATTACATATATACATATAAATGGCATTGTATGGAAGTGTAACATACATAACATACATATAATATACAGGAGTATTTCTATGGAGAATAACTTTTAAACAAGAAGGTTTTCTCGCACCTTAAATGCAAGATGTAAATATTTCCCTAAATTACAAAGTTCATGTACATTATGGACACTTAATAACTGTATAAATTTAAAAACACAAAGTTTTTGCCAATAGTACTTTTTGATATATCTATGACGAAGTTCCTTATAATGGGGACAAATTATTACAAAATATATCGACGACGTTTCATCTATTAACAATGATCATTGTCATCATATATCGATTTTATATATCCCAGTGAATTAGAATAAAAGACACCACAGAGTCGTTCACATCTATTCTGCATATGATATGTTTTTAAATCGAGGAAGGCTACTGACAAAGAAGTTGATGTTACAGGGCTTTGTACAATCTCGTCTAAAGTCCGAATTTTGTAAATTGCTTGGTTGTTAAAACGATCTAGTTTGCCAGTACAACTTACCATTCAGTCAAATTCTGTCTGATGTGTTTCATACCAATTGCTAGGCCGTTCTTGGTACACTGATTCTGACTGCGGATTGTCCGTTTACCTGATCAAGATATAGGGATCACGGCAGGTGTGATCTGTCGACAGGGGATGATTACTCCTTCTAGCTACGTTATCCCACCTTTGGTATGTCCAGGGGTTCTTGTTTGCCCATCTCTCTGATTTGTATTTTCTATAGGAATTACTAGATTGAGTACTGTTCGTTACTTTAACCTTTTTAAAGATTGAAGTCCTGATGTAATAGGGTCCTCAAATTATGGCCTGGTCCAGATTCTGTGAATTGACCTTGACTTTAAAATTGGGTAAAAAATTTTAATGTCGTGCGCCCCTCCTTGACTTCATGATGTAAATTTGAAATCTCGATTTAATGTCAAATAAATCCCTTACTACGTAACTAATAATTATGTTGGAGTTGGATAACGTCAAAACGAGCAATTTTACTTCAATCCTTTATTTGTTTTTACGTCCCGTCGCGGAGTTTTCACCGAGATGTCGCCAGATGTAGGTGAAGTACCATAGACATATAATTAGCGCTCACGGCCATAGCAGTGACGTTCTTTAACGTGCCAACGTCTACCGCGACACGGAAACTCCATTTTCAAGGTCATTGGTTAGAGAGTTCGCTTCGTAACCGGGAGGTCGTGAGTTCGAGTCCCGCTCATGCCATGGCCGCGTCAAACCTAAGACGAAAAATAGGTAGTGATTGCTCCTTCGCCAAACGCTCGTCATTTAGAAGTGAGAATCACGGATCTTTCGGATATGACCTTAAAAACGGAGGTCACGGTAGGCGTTGGCACGTTAAAGAACCCTCACTGCCACGGCCCTGAGCACTAAGCATAGGTCTAAATTTGTGGTACTTCATCTACAGCTGGTGACGTCTCAATATGAGTGATAAATTCTCGACGGGACATAAAACAAACAAACAAACAAACAAAACGATATGAAGCATAAAAGTTTCGTTCATTATTACGTCATCGATGATCATTTTTGCTGACATCAGCAGTTGCAGAACACCAACGCAAACAACGTCATTTCAGTGGTGCTTAACAACTTCTTTTAGATGAGACTCGAACTCAGCTACTTTAAACACTACGCCATCATTGGAAATCTTTTGATTTTCACCATTTGAACAAGCAGTTTTAGATCTGTCATCAAATCCTATTGTCCAAGTGTCATCTACTATACTATAGATTTACTGGTAATACGCTTTCACGGAAGGTCAAGGTCAACAAATGTAAACAACAGAACACAAAAAGCTGTGCCACTTAGTGCAAACAAAAATCATCACAGGAACTTTGTGATTCTTGTCAAGAGGTAATAATTGTTTATTAACAGTGACAGTTCAACGAGGATGCGTGGGATTTAAGAATAATAATCTCTAAACGACTTTAGTAGTAACAGTTATTGCACAATATACATCATCTTGGCATTGGATGGGAGATTTATCTTATTGTGTAATATACGTTCGACGTACATTTCACATGATGTATCAATTTTATATATGAGAGTTCAGCTGTTTTCGAAGTGAGACGTCCGATCCTTCTTTGGAACAAGGTTGAAATTTCACTTAAGAATATGTAGTAAAATTCTATAAATATCCTTTTTAACAAAAAAAGGGATGCTTCGCGTTAAAATAATTTGAAGCATCGTCATGTTGGGGTGGGGTGGATTTTAAGTTGAATCAAACCATCATTGCAGCACTTCATGAAATATTTATTACTGCTAATGCTAGTTCGCTGTTTATCTCCAATCTTAATGAACTTCGTTGTCTTGTTGAAACAGTATAACAAATCTGGCAACAAAATATTGATGTTCAAAGCGTGAATGTCATTTTTCGTTTCCAAAGCTCAGTGCAACTTGATAACTGATGTCCATTTTAATAAAAACATATTATTACAGGCCGCGAATAGCGCAGTATGTTCTGATATGGATTTTCAAAATGTACATGGCATGGGATTCTGCAGGATTAACATTAAATGTATTTTTCATGATTTTTCCCAAATTTAATCTAATTTAACTACTTGACCGGGGATTGAAGTTGTTGTTAATATTTGCGTTCGAGATGTATAATCTATAGATGTAAATAAAGCGAATTTAAAATTAACTTTAAATACAATAAACATTATAGTTTTCAATTAAATTTGCACTGTTTTTGTATCGGGTTCAATTTATATAATTAACGTGTGTGCAGTGTTTTGTGGATTCAAGACTTCGCACAACTCGTACCATATAAGCAGAATTTTTAACGAGGATTTAATTTAGCATTATTAGCGAATATGGTGAGATAGCTAAAATTGAATATCGCGAACAATTTACTTCATAACAGAGGTAATATTAATCTTTCATGGAATCATAAAGACGCTAAAAGTCTCTCTCTCTCTCTCTCTCTCTCTCTCTCTCTCTCTCTCTCTCTATATATATATATATATATATATATATATATATATATATCTCCATTTTATGGGGGGAAATCCCTAAATTTGTATCTCGCTAAAAATTCCACTTATCCAGCAATATATCCAAGTGGTCTTGATATGGTAAGTCCAGGAAAGTGCATGGAAACTCCTTTTAAAGTCGTTATAATTTTCTGTAAAGTTATTTCTACTTTCGAATGTTACTTACTATAGTAACTTCACATTTACGTACTAAATGCAATATCGTCAGTGTTGTGGTTCGATCTAAATAATAAGAAGAATATTTTAAAAAGAATATAAATTCTTTCGTATCATCTGCGATCTGGTACCTTTGATGCTTACGTCAAGTTGATTTCTTGAAAGAAATCATCTGCAGAATTCTATGGAATATATTTGTCAGTTTTGTTCTAAGAAGATGAAACATGGATCCCCACTTAAGCATCATATGGGAAGTTATAACGATGCATACATGTATTGATTGTGATAAACAATTCTCTACGAAATATAACTTAAAATGAAAAGGACAAGATAACAAACAGTATTCAATCTCGAAATTGTTATAGAAAATAAAGATCAGAGAAATGGGACGCTGGACATACCATAGGAGCAGGTGCCTGGGAAGACTAAGCATCCCCTGTTGACCTGTCACACCCACCGTGAGCCCTATATCTTAATCCGTGTAATCCGCAGTCAGCATTAGGATGCCAAGAACGTCCTAACAATTGACATGAAACACGTCAGACAGCATTTTACCTAATGGAAGGTTTTACTGGTAAACTCTATCGTTATAAGGACCATAAAATTTGCGAAATGCTGACTTTAGAAAACACTGTATAAACCCCTTAAACATCAACTTGTTTGTCGGTAGCCTGGCTCGATTTAAACACTGATCCTATGCAGAACAAGCTCTTGCAAATCGAATCAGTTGAGATATATATATATATATATATATATATATATATATATATATAAACACCATATGCAGGTGATGATGGAATATTGTCACATAGATAAGAGAAGTTGCGATGGGGAATTTGAAATCATCCCGTTTGTCATACAGATGAGTTGCCATTCGTCAACTTCCAACTTGCCAGTACAGCTTTCCATTAGGTCAAATGCTGTCTGACGTGTTTCCTACCAATTGGTAGGCCGTTCTTGTCACACTGATTCTGACTATGGATTACTCCGTTTACCTGATGGTGATGTAAGGCTTACGGCGGGTGTGACCGGTCGACAGGGGATGCTTAATCTTCCCACTTGATACCGCCACTGGTGTGTCCAGGGGTCCGTGTTTGTTCATCTTTCTAATCTGTATTTGTTATAGGAATTACAAGATTGAATACTATTAGTTATCTTCACCTTTACATTACGACCCAAGCAATAGATTTAAAAGGTGCCGTACACCCCCTCCCTTTTGTTAAATGTTGTAATTTTTGGGTCTTCATCCCACCCACACATTGTTGGTCGGAAAAGACACCAACTTAGGTCATACCGCCTTTTGAAAAAGGTATGGATCCCCCTCTGAAAAATTATAGTTTATTAAAGAATAACACGGTTAATCGGTTACAAATATTTTAGCCAGTCAGCATTTTTTCAAGCGAGTTGGTTGACCGATCAATCGATATATATATATATATATATATATATATATATATATATATATATATATACACATCTAATCCAAATATAAGTAAATATCTACACAAGTAGTTGTATCATAAAGAAATATCAGAACGCCGAACTTGATTTCGTCATTCTGATTTTCCTTTATATATATATCACAAGTCCGTTTCAGCAGTAATCTTTTGGACTGTAAAAATGTGTGCAAGATGATAGAAAAACTAATATCAAAACAAAGACATTTAAAAGGATTAGGAAAACTGATAACAGTTTTATCGGACTTGATATTCTATATATGCTGTATATCCAATTATTTTTTATGTTGGATATGTAATCCTAATAAAGGGTTAATTTTCCTATTGAAAATAATAGGATACTTTATTCTATGAGGATTTTTCCACCCACAGGATTTTGATAGGACAAGAAAAAATCTCCCCACTCTCCTATAGGATTACTTTTTTATTGTACATGCTGTAGTAAGTTCAATCCTGAACTGAAAGATACTGCAAAAAAATCCCACCAGATGCACTTTATTTGTTTTCTGTATAAAGGTTGTAAGTAGTAGCAAAAACTTTGGACTTTGTTGAAATGTTTTTATCATTCGGAATAAATTAGGAATTGAAGTAGTTCAATTAGACGAGTTGTTAAGGCATTCATTTCATCTCCCGATCTCGACTCCAAAACAAATACAAAACGTTTAACATAGGAAAGGACTGTTCCTTCGATTAGCGCAGGGCATTAGAAATAGCAAAGCAGAGGTACCGTTTTACGGTAAGCGTTACCACGATATAAAATAAAAAACCACGTTAACTCTACGGTATTGACCGCCAAGCATAGGTAAAACTAGTTAGTACTTGATGTACAGCTGGTGACGCCTATTTGTGAGTAAAATATGAAAACACGTTAACAATAAAATTAAAACAAAAATGCTTAGTATGCAAAAAGTAATAATATTTTTTTTAGTAAGGAATCATATTATTACATTATGTGACGTCACATATTCCTGTATAATGCTCCGTTCTCGTTCAGATGGTCAAAAAGAGCCATTATTCGATCGTGCTGGAATTCAGAATCATTAGATACGGCTTGTACGTGTCCACCTAGATCAAATTAAGACCACAAAGTTGCATATATTTAAAAAAAAGATTTGGTCGACACTTCCTGTTCATGAATTTCCTGTGCAAAATTTGCTGGAAAAGTTTTTTTGAAAATTTTCTAAGAAAATGTTTGGATTTATCATCTTCAATTATGTGACGTCACATCCCAAAATAGGACTGAGTTATGATTATGGTGAAATTAAATTTTCATTTTCGATTCGTTTCACATATTTTGACAGGGAATTACAGAATTTTTGAGAAAATAAAGTAATGTTTAACATTCCGATCCGCATTTAGTCCTTTCTATACTTTTGTTTTCATGAATATGTAAATTTCAGAGCAAATTGGTACAAGGTAATAATTGACAATGTCGACATTAACTGATATCTAATCCTGAAGTTAGTTATCAAAAAATAATCTGGTTACAGTTCGCCGTAAAGATTAAGAAACACTCATAGATTTAAGAGGAGCAGAAAAATGACAATAATAACACAGTCTAATTACGCACCAGTGTGTCAGGCGATTTACTGGCGACAAACGTCAACATCAAACTACAATAAAACATTTTTTCTATGGAGTACATTTCTATGGGAACTACATCTACAGACAGTTCTTACAGCGTTCTTGTTCGTCATTGTGTGAATTTTGTCATTTCGTATTGAATGCATCTAGATGGTGTCAAATTCATGTTTTTGGGGGGTCATGCTTCGATGTTTTATATAAAAATGACAGCGTCTAGTACTTAAAAATAGTCTCTCAGTTGGTCCGAAAAATTCAATCCAAATGCAGTAGCATTTTATTATGAGGATACATATGTAATGTAGTGGTCCTCTGTCAATGTCCATGCCATGCTAATATGTACATATATCATCACACTAGGGGATGTGACAGATTACGATAGCTTCAACATGCGATTGTAAATTATAGGTACATCAGTCGTTCCATGCATTAATTGTATATAGTCTTATATGGTTAGGTATAGTCTTGAATGGTTGTATCTTATCTTGCATGGTTGTATAACATATAGTCTTAGGTGGTTTATATCTTAGTATTGCATAGTTGTATATGGTCTTGGAAAAGGTGAAGACAATCAACATTGATCAAATTCACACCTCTTATAAAGAATACAAAATTTAAGAGTAAGGCAACAACAGTTCTCTGGACATATCAGAAGTGTGATCAGGTGCCTAGACAGAAGTAACCATCCCCTGTCTATCGGTCACACCCACCTTGAGCCCTGTACATTGATCAGATAAACGGAGAAATCGTTAGTCAAAATCAGTGCGTAAAGAACGGTCTAACAACTGGTATGTAACACTACAGACAGCATTTGACACAATGCTAAATTAGAACATTCTAACAACTATAGAATTTATGGAATCGAATAAGGTACATTTACATTGTTGAGACAGGAATAGGCAACGAGGCTTTGTTTTCATTCTGCACACATGGGACCAAGATGCAGACGGCATGCTCCAATGTTCATACACCTATCAGACTTTTGTGATTCGGCCTTTCCAGTTATAACCAGATGTCATTAAAACGTTCTAATATTTTTCATTAAAGCATGAAAAAGTACATGTGAATATATATGGCTGTATACAATATTGTATGACGGTATTGTTGCGTTTAGTATGATTGCATCATGTCTTGGATAGTTGCATATTTACATAAAAGTCGTTCAGTTGTAATTCTAAGAACTATTCATTGTAGAATGTTTTAAATAAACAATCCTGCCATGGGGCCGTAATTTACAAAAAACAAAAACAAAAACAACTATAAAACGAGAAAGGAAAGGTAACAAACAGTACTCAATCTCCTAATTCCTATAAAAGATGGACAAACACGGACGCCTAGACACACCAGAGGTGGGATCAGGTGCCTAGGAGGAGAAAGCATCCCCTATCACACCCGCCGTGAACCCCATATCTTGATCAGGAAGACCAAGTAATCCGAGTCAAGGACCTTGACAACTTGGTTATATTTATTACCTCCGTTCATGAAGTTAGTGTATCTCATTAAGTCGCTGTCATTCCAATACTGAACTTAAAATGCGTCCGTATTATACGTATCACGCTATATCGAAGCAAGAAATCTTTTCATCATTGTTTTTTTTTATTGATTTCACATGTATAGAGCATAAATCTGATACACACACAGATCTCTCTCTCTCTCTCTCTCTCTCTCTCTCTCTCTCTCTCTCTATATATATATATATATATATATATATATATATATACTTGTAAAGTCAATGTAATAGTGTCCCGTGGGGTTTCGGGTTGTTAGAATAGATCTTCAGTACCCCTAGCTTGTCGTTAAAGGCGACTAAATAGGGTGGTTCTTCGATAAAGATCCCTCCCTGCTCAAAGGCCATAAGCGCCAAGCATAGGCCTAAATTTTGCAGCCCTTCACCGGCAATGGTGACGTCTCCATATGAGTGAAAAAAAATCTTGTTCGGGACGTCATACAATATATAATCAATCAATCAAACAAAGTGAAAAGTTGTTAATGAGAAAAGAAAGGAGAAGGGGGCAAGCAAAAAATAAAATAAATAAATAAAATAAGGAAAATAAATAAATAAACAACTGCTCTATTGTAGGTAATAAACGTCAACAAAAATGAATTACAATTGCGTTTCAATACAAATCTCTATAACAGAACATAATCTGTATTATTGTTTATAGTGCGCCACATATGTTTTGCCAGTGCGTTTCATATTCCACATATCTGTGGCTTTGTAACAGGAAAAACCTTTCTACAAAAATTCTATCGCCGATCACCTTCATAAGGGCATCAACACATAATTCTGGAACATTTTTATATTTATTAGATAAAATAAATTGTTTCACAGCAAGTATTAATAGGTTTTGTAATTCATAAATATTCTTGTTTTCGTATTTACCCAATAGTATTCCAAATCTATCAAAACTACTATGAATATTGAACTTTTCTATAATCCATTCGTCGAGCCAACACCAAACGCCCTTTACTTGAAAACATACAACAAATACGTGATTATTTGTTTCTATATCACTTCTACAAAGTGCATACTGGAGAATCATTTAATGTTAAATGTTTGAAAAGATAATGATTTGTAGGGATAATTCTGTGTAATATTTGAAATTGAAGCTAGTGAAGTTAAGATCCCCGAGTTATTTTGAAAGGAAGTTCAATTATTTTATTCCAGTCAGCCTCGCTGAAGAAAGCATTATTTTCTTTTCAGTGATTGTTATTAATAAATATATTATACATGTCCTCAGAACCTTTCTAATGTTTACAGTATACAGATATGGAATTTGGAATATTTGGTTCTATCATATTTCATTGATGCTTGCATTTTTCAGTCTTTCTGATATACCTCTTTTTAGATCATTATATATTCAATAAAATTTGTTTTTACTTTCAATTTATTAAGAGATCAAAACTTTAAAAAAAGACCTTCATTGTCAAAGAGATCTTTAATAAAGACCCTCCATCAAAATAGTTTTTCCAGAAAAAAGATTCTTAGTTTATCGAAATTCGTGGATTATTCCACATAAGAGATCTAATAAAACGTCCATCCTATATTACATACTAAAGGCATGGTGATGTGTGAAAAACAATTTATTACACTTGTTTGGGCCAAAATCATCAACTAGAACGAATGTCGATGATGATAATAAGAAGAATAAAACAAACCCGGGCCCAATAGCTTTTTTTTATTTACTTGATTTGATCCTTTGTATAATTTTAAATTTGCACTTCCAATATCCATAGAAAGTTACTATATATATATATATATATATATATATATATATATATATATATATATATCTTCGCCTGGGATTAGAAGTCAAATCACTGTTCATTAGAAAAGTTGACCTTGAAAACATCCCTATTGGTGTTGGAACGATAAAAATAACTTTTGCTACGGGCTTGAAAGTCGTGCATATAGATCAAATTTTGTGGCACTGCATCCATATACTATATGAACGTATGGCATTTGCATCACCTAGCATGTCGTGTATACTACTTAGTATGTCGTACGTACCATTTAGTATCTCGTACTGTACGCATAACAAATCAGTTTTATCAGGCAGGGACATTTTTCCGTAGAAGTTTACCATACTGTGAAGTCCATTGTAAATTTATCCCGTGGAGATCCGGGTTAGAATAGTCCTCAGTATCGCGTAAGAGGCGATTAAATGGGTGGTCCTTTGGATGAAACCGCAAAAACAAAGGTTCCGTGTCATAGCAGGTATTACACGATAACGACCGCTCCCTGCTCAAAGACCGTAAGCGCAGAGCATAGACTTAAATTATGCAACCCTTCACCGGCAATGGTGACGTTTCCATATGAGTGCTATATTTTTGAGCGGAACGTTAACCAATATACAACCACCCAACCAATGTAAATCTGAAAGGTGTTATATGCTATGATGTAGTATGTTGTGTTTTATTGTTAATAGATATACCAACATATATTTTTGTAAATGATTATCTCACCACGCAAAGGAACGAATATCATATAGACACCTTGATTTATTTATATAATATCCTCTGTTACGGAAGAATGTATGCTGCTTTCAAAGTATGTACAATGCATAACATTTTCATAGAAGCTAACGCCAACCGAACTAACACAAAAAGGATTTTTCAGCTTCTCCAACAACTTCCTATGTTTGTGGAGCAATATTTGATTTGCCTATCACATGGATTTGGTGTTTATATCTCATAAATGATTCGATAAACGGAAGAATGTTTTGCGCATAATTACTTTTTAAATCGAGACAGGCTACTGGCAAATTTGATGTAACAGGGGTTTCATCAAACGTTTTCTGCCACAACATATTCCAAAAGTGATGGAATTCAAATATAGATTCTAAACGTTTTATATATTTGAAATCACAAAACTTAATTGACGACATCAAAACGTATGGCTTTTTCAATATTCGTCCTCTCCTCACGGTATCTTAAAGACAAGACTTTTTGACATCATAGACAGTTAATTCTTGAACAAAAATGGAAAAAGGAAATATCCATATCTAGTGATCACTCATCCAAAATTTTACTTGGTGAAGCACCACTCTGATTTGATGCACAGGTACTTTGAAGTTGAAACTGAAAAGATGCTGGAGTTTGTCATTGACAATATCGTTGCTGTTTTTGGTGATCAGGTTTTCCAACATTCTGTTGGAATTCCCATGGGCACTAATTATGCTCCTTCGTTAGCTGATCTGTTTATTACTCTTATCAGGCAGAATTTATTCAAAAGTTTGTACATGAGAAGAAAATTAAGTTGCTGTGGCCTTCAACTCGACATTTAGATATATCGATGACGCTTTATCTGTTAACAATAATCATTTTCGTTCATATGTCGATTCGCTATATCCCAGTGAACTTGAAATAAAAAACACAACAGAGTCCTCCACATCTGAATCGTATCTAGACATTTTAGTGAACATAGATGCTAAGGGCAAACTAACAACTCAACTTTACAGTGTCATTTCAGATTTTCCATCGTTAATTACCATCTTTATGTAGCAATATTCCATTATCACCTCCATATGATGTTTATATCTCTCAACTGATTTGATAAGCAAGGGCATGTACTACGTATCATCAGTTTTTAAACCGAGACAGGCTTTTGACAAAAGAAGCTGATGTTACATGGGTTTCAACAGTCTCGTCTAAAGTCAGCATTTCGCAGATTCTATGGTCGCTATAACAATCATAGTTTGCCAATACAATTTGCCTTTAATATCGTTATATGCTGTCTAACGTGTTTCATACAAATTGGTAAGCCGTTCTTGGCGCAATGATTTTGTCTACGGATTACTCCGTTCACCTGATCAAGATATAGAGCACAAAGCGAATGTGACTGGTTTACAGGGGATGCTTACTCTTCCTAGGCACCTCATCCCACCTCTGGTATACCCAGAGGTCCGTGTTTGCCCGTTATCTAACTTGTATTCCATATAGGATTTATGAGATTGATCACTGTTCTCTTCTACGTTTCCTTTATAGATAAGGATGCGCAATAATATCGATATTGTGGTGTATTGCGGTTCTTTGACAAAATATCGTAATGTGATACGTTATACCGACAATGAATTATGTTACGAGCTCGGGATTCCTAAAATAAAGTGACCACGTGCCACGAGCGTTATCCTGACGATGACATTATATTTCATGGAGAATGAAAGAAATCTATGATTTCTTCACTATAAGCAATTCTACTAATTAATTGCCAAAACTGCATATTGCTGACTTTAAATGAATATTACTTAGACACTACGTTGTATCCTGGAAATTGAATGGAGTCAACAAGCATCTATCACGTGGTCAAGCTGGCCTTCTCCAATAATCACACAAGATTTAAGATGTTAGAAATTTATTTACAAATGAAAGAGAAACAAAAATAGATAAAGAGATAACTTCACTGAACTTCCACACCCACACTCTCACTCAGATTCAAAAAAAAAAAATAAACACCTTCCTTGCTATTTACAAAAAAAATAAAAAATCCACCAACATACAATAGAAGTTTCAATTACAAACTACTAAATTAATAATTAATCCCGGGTTCTGAAAAGAATGAAATCACTAAATATTATGCTAGCTAAATTATTGCCAAACTGTTCACATTGAAACACTAGTCAGCACCGAGGCTGCTTCAGTTCATTTCCGGTTTGCCACTAAACTGTGTTCATTTCGGACTTATGTCTCCCACAGGTGATATGTTTCCACTTCCGGACTTTACTCCAGGAACCTTCGGTAGATATCACTCAAACACTGTCTTTCTTCACGATCGGATCCCCCAAGTACCATCAGGCGGTCCTATCTCAATGTGGCTCCCCACTCTGTCATGCCCATACCCATGGCACTACAATATTGAACTGTTTATAACTCAAATGTTCAACATCTGTTTGGCAATACACACTCACATAAGTTTGGCAATATAAATATATAATTAGCAAAGAACTTGTTTACTGTTACAAGTATAAAATATAAATAACAAAATACTTCCATCATGGCGCACCATACTCTCAACTTCCGGTCATTCCCTTCCGCTCCGAAAATTTAACTAAGACATTTAAATGGACACAATATTTCCAAATAAAGCGACTATTGACACAAGAAATAAACCCATTCACTGTTAATACAACGTTATCGATAAATACACAAAAGCCAAACGAACACTCTCGATAGCAGTCACACCTGAGCACATATACAGGTAAGCGAGAGCTGGCCAAGTTCGTGCATTAAAATGAATATGCGTTTAAGAATGAATTTAACAAGAAAATACTTTATATTCGATAATTTTGCACAAATAAAACCAAATACAAATGTACTTACCACAGACCTTCCTCCGTGCCATTGTCAAATGAGTTTATTGCATGAAGACTGCCGAAAATTGCCTGACAATCACCATCACGTCTGTCTACTCTGAACTTTCGGCCGGTACTACCCTAGCTACCCAAATTTAGGTTGACCTAGCTAGGTTGCAAGGAACTATGGGAATGATCCCCAAACGCGGGAAATATAAACTATTTAAAATGCGAGCAGATAGTGATTGTTACAGCATCCTCGATTTCAAAACGTACATCAAACATAGAAACACGTGCTGATATTTGGAACGCAAGAGTACACACAATCCGTCAGTTTTTAAGGAATTTATAAAAGGTAAAACCATAAGACAAAAACAAGTGTACTAACGTTAAGGAAATGTTACAGAATCCAAAACGAACCTTCTAAAGAGGGATGATAAAATCTACTATACAAGTTGTACTTAATAACGATGATCGAACTCCGCTTTTATCAGATGTAAATAAAAGTAAAAAAACTGGGTTTACCCAATGTCACCAAATACAACCATGGAATTAGAAAAAACGAAACAAAAGCTTTCAAAATACCTGCACATACTCCAGAGAGACAAATAGAATTTTTCTGATACACCTTTTGTGTAAAGTAAACGCAATGAAAATTCAATGGATACCTTCAGATCATCTACTACTAAATAATCGAATTACATGATAATTGTAAAGTGCAGATAGGTGAGGTGGAATTGCGTTATCATAACGATCTAAAATACAACCACAACATGAGTTTACGTTGAATACTATCTGACATATTTCATACCTAATGTCAGTCGTTTTTTGCATACGATTTTGACTATTATTTCACGAGGGGTCTGACCGGTCACCGAGGGCAGCTCACACCTCCTATGGACTTGATCCCACCTATGGGTGTCCAGGGGTCCGTGTTTGCTCTACTCGTAATTTTGTGTTCTTATTCTCATATTAGGGTTGATGAGATTGATCACTGTTCGTTATCGTGTGATATCTGAAGTATTTAAAATGCATTTTGCAAAATCTTTAGCTGAGCTATTCCCTCAAATGCACTAACGAGATAAAACAATTGAACTTTGTATAGATCATGCAATAGCTTATATTTCTCGGGGCTTTGCTTTAGTTCAAATGCGGGGAAGACATTTAGGGAGCACTGAGTGTGCTATTCGTCAATGACGGGTGTTGCTAAAACGCGGAACGGAAAGCGGAATGGAAAGGAAACCGGAAAATACTGAATGCAATATAATTTTATGAGAAAGTCAGCATTTTGTAAAATCAAAAGGCTTATTACGAACAAGGGAACAGAAATTATAGAGAGAACGAACGGAAGTCATGCTCAGAGTCTGCTGTTTCGTATACTTCATAAAAATTAATGGATATACATCTTAAAATCATTATAATGTATTATAAAAAATGTTACGCAGGCGTTGTGGGTGGCATCCCCTCATTTCCCAGCTTTGCAATTGTTTAATCCCCTCCTCTCCCATCGATTGTGATGTTTTGAAAATAAATAAATAAATCAAACAAACATACTGAAAAAGACTTGACTTAATAATTTAAGTTTTCAAATTTGAATATATTTTTTTCTGGCTGTGGTCATAGGAAACGATTTTATAAACCTAACCAATAAATAATAAGAGGTTTTCGTCCCTCACTCACCCCCGAAGACAGCAATGAAAAATATAAAATAATTTTCTCAAAAATGTCCCCAAACATAGCCATTTTAAATAGAATTTACTGTAAAATCGAATTTCATAGTTTTGAGCTTAATATAACTGCAAACAAATCCGACCTCTATGCAAAGTTTGTTACATTTTGGATTGATTTATGTCAAGTGAAAGATTGTACATCTACCGGAATCTTGCGAATGTGTGTCGAACCCAAAAGAGATACAGCTAGGGGAAAACCATTTGAAAAAGAATCAATGTACACTAAGGTGACGTTTATGACCCTAGTAAGAGCAATTAACAGATTTATTTCATGATATATTATATAGCTTAAAGGCTAACAGAGCATTGTGTTTGAAGTGAATTAAAATGTCATCTCATTGTTAATCTAAAAATCTAAATAATAAGATATCTGTAGTAGTATTAAAAATAAACTGTTCGAAGTTATCACTCATTTAGTGTTAGAGTGCTGCGGCCACTCAGCCTCTGTTAATTAAAATGTAATAAATCAAGCAGAAGATATTTAACTTGTTGACTTGATAAAATTATGAATTATCGTTGTTTTATACATACATACCACAGTCCCTGTTGTAAATTCACATATAAACTGTATTATGATTGATTGATTGTATGTTGTTTAACGTCCCTCTTGAGAATCTTTCACTCATATGGAGACCTCACCATTGCCGATGAAGAACTACAAAATTTAGGCCTTTGCTCGGCTCTTACGGCCTTTGAGCAGGGAAGGATCTTTATCGTGCCACACTTGCTGTGACATGGGACCTCGGTTTCCGCCCCATTTAGTTGCCTCTTACAACAAGCAAGGGGTATTGAGGGCCTATTCTAACCCGAATCCCCACGGTGTTAAACTGTATTATGTGTAAATATGATGCATGTGCATTAAAGATGTATTGCTACGAGAGGGCGGGGAGATATAAACCTCGCTGCTCGCCAACACCAATATCAATGCCGAAATTATAAAATTGTAAAATGTGTTGTAGACTTGTAGAAACATTTTAACTGAACTTAGTCAATCATTGTTGCAAAATATTAAGATAATTTGTTTTACCACTTGTAAATGAATTTCTAAAAGCCTTAATTTAATTTTTAAAAAAGCGTATTTGTCCGATTTTAGGTGTTATTTAAGTTACATTAATCATTCTAATTCTTAAATACCGTTCCGTTTTCCGTTCCTTCTTCTATTCCGCGTTTTAGCAACACCCGTCAATGATAAATATACAGTGTAATTTTGTTAACCGCTTTCTCCAACAGTCAATATGACGGATAGCGCTAAAACTGAGACACATGTATCTTTCAGGTGTCACAAGTTCAATTCTACATATTTATACTACATATCAATCGACTTGTGGTTCAAAAGATGCACTTGGTGAGATTTCTTCAATCTCTGATATACATATGGAATGATTGGTTTGTTAGTAGCGTATTGTTTAACGTTCCACTCACGAATTTTTCACTCGTATGGAAATGTCACCATTGCCTGTAAAGGGCTGTGAAATTTATGCCTTTGGTCGGTGCTTATTGCCGTTGAACACAGAGGGATCTTTATCGTGCCACACCTGCTGTAACATGGGACCTTGGTTTTTGTGATCTCATATGAAGGACTGCTCCATTTAATCGTCTCGTAAGACAAGCAAGGGGTACCGAGGACCTATTTTAATCCGGATTCGACGGATGATAAGGAATTAAGCAATTTCTTCCTGTTATACGATACTACGTTTTATAATCGCTTCGATAATTATGCGTCAACTGATTGAAGGTGATATCGTATAACATATTTAAGAATTGGCTTAATTCCTCATAGTTTACTTTCGGAAGGTCGGTGATCTCTTCTCAGAAACATTGTATCTGGGTTTTCTCCTCCACTAATAAAAAAACTGGAGACCACCAGGATAACTGAAAATTTGTTAAGTGTGGAGGAAAACAATAAACAATCAATCATTCCTCATAATTTTAAAAACTACAGACCTTGGTTTAAAAAAATGTGAACCTACACTGGAATCACTTTCTTTTCGCAAGGATTCACTTACCAGCTATCGACGAAGCGTCTAACGTTCTTCGTATAATTCATTTTTCATGTACGTTTTGAAGGTGAACTTTGCAAAGAATCTTTATAACAGAAAATATATTTTGGATGCACCAGTATGCATTAATTTTTATTTTTCAAATTACTCGGACAGAAAATACGAGAAATATCTTTACTACTGACATCATATAAAACACGTCTTCAATACACGTATCTTATATTTGCGGTTTTTAATTTTATAAAAGTTTTAATCTGCATAAATACCATAACAAGTAGCATTGTCGCCAACAAAATCCGACTCGGTAAAATAATTAAAGCAACTTATTGCTCTCTACAGGTCAATCGACTCAATGTGACGTGACGTCATCTGGTAAACTGTGACGCATTTTATGCTTTGAGAGGCAGATCAAACAAATTTTCTCCCAATTGAAAACGAACAAGAGAAGATCACGAAAAGCGATCTCATAAATCCTATAAATAATAGAAAATTAGGAGTAGGGCAAACATGGACCTATGGGCATACCAGATGTTGGATCATATGTCTAAGAGGAGTAAACATCCCCTGTTGACAAGTCACACCAGGCGCAAGTTATATATCTTGATCAACTACACCGAGTGATCCGTAGTCAAAATTAATAAAGAATGGCCCAACAATTGGTATGAAACACGTCTTACAGAATTGAACTCAGTGATACATGTAGATTCTATGTACAAATCAGATCAAAATGATAACTGTTTGTTATATTCACTTTTTTATGGTTATAAAGACCATAGAATTTGCAAAATGCTGTCTTTAAACGAGCATTTTGAAACCCATTTGTCACTAGCCTGCCTTGATTTAACAATTACTCAAATGCAGGACAAGCTCTCGCATATCGAATCAACACCATATGCAGGTGATAATGGAATATTGTTACACAGATATGGGAAGTTGACGACGAAGAAGTCTGAATTGTCTCGTTATCATTAAGTGATATTGTTAGTTTGCCGTTACCATCAATGTTTAATGAAATATCCAAATATAAAGTAAATACGGAAGAATGTGATGTCTTTTATTTCTGATTCACTAGGATATATCGAATCGACATATGAATGAAAATAAGTGTTCTTAATGAATAAAACTTCGTCAATGTATGTGAATATCGCGTTAAAGGCAATAGCAAGAATTTGTTTTCTGATATGGAAACTTTCATTCTGATTCTGCAAGAGTATACATACAGATCAGCAACTAAGAAGCACAATTCGTGTCCTTGGGAATTCCTACAGACTGTTGGAGGACCTGACTGTCAAAGACTACTTTTCATATTGTTACTGCAGAACTTCAGCATCTTTTGATATCAATTTCAGAGTTCATGTGCATAGAATCGGAGTGGTATTTAACAAAGGAAATTTTTGGACGAGTGATTTAGAGATGAGGACATCATTAAACAATATGTTTAATACATCCTCAGTACATTGTTACCCTCCTTCCTGAGGGGGCCTCCGTGGGCGAGTGGTTAAAGCATCGTGCTCAAAATCGCCAGGCCTCTCACCTCTAGACAGCGCGGGTTCGATTATCGCTCGTGCCGATATATTTGCGAAAGTTTGTCAGTTTACTTCCGAAAGGTCGGTGCTCTCTTCCCGGGTAAATTGTGTCTGGGTTCTCTCCTCCACCAGATCACTGAAAAATTGTTGAGTGTGGCGAAAAACAACAATCAATCAATCAGTGAACCAATCCTTCCCTAGAGAGTAGGGGGTTAATACACTTTACTATACTTAAAAGAGCATATGGACTGTAAAACACTTCATTACGTATGCTCTGAGTGAGGAATTCCGTCGGAGTCGGATCTGTGATTTGAAAATAGGTAGGAACTATTCCTTGGTCATTTGCTCAGATTGAAACGAGAGATTGATTGATTGAATATTGTTTTACGTCCCGCTTGAGAATCTTCCAATCATATGGAGACGTCAACAATGCCGCTGAAGGGCTGCAATATTTAGGCCTATGATCGGCGTTCAGGACTTTTGAGCAGGGAGGGATCTTTATCGTGCCACACCTGCCATGACACGGGACCTCCGGTTTTGCGGTCTTATCCGGAGGACCGCCCCATTTAGTCGCCTCTTACTACAAGCTAGGGGTACTGAGGATCTATTATAACAACCCGGATCCCCACGGGGTTTGTCAAGAATAGTGCTATAACTAGTAATATTACTATGCAAACATCAACAGATATTGCAGGTTGAAGACTGTTCACATTATGGTCCCCATGATAATGGGGGGGGGGGGAGGCTTTAAAAGACCCTGTGATTAGGATGAAGGTAAGATCAGGGATCAAATACAGGGGAAACCTTTACGATTTTTGAAAATCTTTTCCAGAAAAACAGGTCAGTTAGTCAAACTGATATTGGAGCATCCAATGTTGTGTGGACTCTAGTTTGGTTAAGTCATAACCCCATGGGACTAGGTTGTATTTATAAAATAGGATGACAATTTCATGGGATTACAAGTTCTTTTAAAAGTCTTCTAAAGAGAGCAACAAAGTGACTCAGGTGAGCATTGCAGCCAATGGGCGTCTACTAATATAAAATCCTGAAAAATATCTTTGATGTGATGTGATCAATGATTAGTTAAATGGCATCATGATTACATATAAAATGTGTTGTATGAAAGCAAACAGCCTCATTTTGGTGAACAATGCACTAAACGTAACTTAGATTTGATTATCTATTCACTTTGTAGTTTTTAGAAGTGAAATATGCACATAAAACAGGAATATCTTAATTGGACTCTAATCTAGTGAGAATGACAACAACCATACAGATACTAGAAGAAGAAAAAAAGAGGCCCACAGGCCTTATCGGTCACCTGATTATTATTTAAAAGTATCATTAGTCCGAAGGGCTACAAATACAGGAAAATAAATTCTCCATAGTGCTTGTACCGATGAAAGGCTTTACATGATATAATACATGTAACATTAACGCAAAATAATTAATTTTAACCTGTCCTAGAATCAAAATCTTTCAAAATTATCAATTCCGGCACATCCTTTTCTGCTTTTCCTAAATATGCGTTTAGTTTTTATACCATATCAGCAAACTTTTGAAAGACGTCGAATGACAAAGACAATAATCACTATAGTAATTTGGCTCCATCCTAGAATAAACCTTTACTCCCTAGGATCATGACATTCACAATGGTAATGGACGATTTACTCCTTCTAAATATCTACTTAGTTTCAATGTAATATCAATAGCATTAAAGTTCTACACATATAAACTATATACACCAAGTTTGATCCCGCCCTAGAGTCAGAATCTCTACCCCGGAGATCATAAAATTGACAAATATTTATCTATCGAAAGATGGAGACTTCCATGCGCTGTGTCATCATGCATTTAGATTTTCTAACACGTGTACGATGTAGAGAAAACTTTTTGAACATTGGTCAATTTTTTGTAGTTTTTGCCCTGCCCCTAAGGGTCCTGAAATTTACAATTCATGCTACCCTTGCCCCAGATATGCTTCGTACCAAATTTGAAAAGAATTGCTATAGTAGTTATCAAGAAGACATTAATAATGTTCAATTGTTAACGCACGACGGACGATATCGGACGCAGACCAAGTGTGGTAGGTCATAGGTCATAGTCTACACAAATTAAATAAAATCTGCACTCATTTTACCCTTTATACTCTTTGTATGGTTATGACATAATATGGCAAAATTTTTCTTAGACCTGGTCTACAAATTACAAACCAAATAATATCATAAATATGATACGTTGCAGATTTCTGTCACTCCTATAATGTCACGTAATCAAATGGAATTGTAGGATTCGTTAGTCGGGACCATCTTGCGTCCACTAAGATATGACGAGAATTGTGCTTGATACATAAACTCTCAAGAACTTCTATTTTTTGTAGCATCTTATTTATTGTTTAACTCTGTCTAGTTTGCATGTAAGTTAACGAAGCAAACTCCTATGATTTGTATATCTTTCAGGTATCAAACAATGTAATCATTTACGTGTAAAATATATACACTCACTACTAAGATAATCCTCAAAAAGAGGTTGAAATATTTATTTATATTCATAAGGCAGATGTTGCATTTGAACATATGAAACCTCTGCACATTGCTTCCAGAAAGGCGTGTCTTTCTAAATTATATATATATATATATATATATATATCTGTGTGTGTGTGTGTGTGTGTGTGTGTGTGTGTGTGTGTGTGTGTTTACGGTCCTTGATCTCTTACATAAGTACTTAACATGCATCAGAACGTTTTCAACGTTTTCTGGGTTAATCTCCATCACAAATTATTGAGAGCATTCCCCGAAGCTGTTAACGTTGTTGAAATGTCGGGCAATGAGGGAAGCACAATACTTAGATGGTTTCACGAGATCATACTGAACCGAACTCGAAAATTGTAGATCATCATTTGATCTTGAAAGATGTATAGCTTACATGAAAAAACAGATAATCAAGACTTAGTGTCAAATTAAATGTCACCATCTATATAACACATATATAACAATTATAGACAAACATCAAAATACAATATTAAAATACACCAATGCTTTGCTACATAACTTTTTTGTCCTAAATTTTAAGATTTATCTTATAGCCCATCCTATGTTTATGTGATTGTACTATGAGGGAAAAAAACTTTAGGGCGGAGAATACGACGTTTATTTTTCATCGACAACTTAATTTCAAAAGAACGGTATCTTGATAAAATCTCAGCGTGTGTTGTATTCCACGAGTATTTGAGCTTATCTGAAAATATATACGATATAATGCAGGTCATTATAAACGAGTCGTCAATACATTAGATTAAGAAATAAATTTATATTTCATGTTTTGTAAATAACAGATGCAAAAAAGATACAGAATCTGTAGAAAAATACTGCGTCATGTTCCTTTTTTATTGCTGAACCCAGTGGCTAGGGTTGCGTCTGTAAGTTGTACCGCCATCGCAAAATGTCCTTTGTTATCATATTACAGATTTCTCCGAACAAATGCTAAATTAATAGAAAGGATAATTAACAATAATTCCCATATATCTGTTAAATTTACCGGTAGAAAGAGTTAGAGTATGACGAATTCCCTTTCTCTAATTTTACATATCGTATTGTTGTGGGTTGATAGGTTACATTGTCTACTTGTAAAGTTGTGAACGTATTCGTTTTAACATGATAAACATAACAAATGAAATAAAACGCTACCTGAAAAGTGTGGAAAAACGCAATCAAAAAGTCTTATTTTGCCTATTAATCATGAACTCTATATCTGAATAAAGACATTACCTAAAGGTATAGACATTTCATTACAATTAAAACTGAAAATAATGAACAGTGATCAATCTCATAAATTCTACAAGGAATAAAATTAAGTAGGGGAAACACTGACCTCTGGACACACTAGAGGGAAGACCAGGAGCATAGGAGGAGTAAGCATTCCTGTTAATCTATCACACTCTTCCTGAGTCCTATATCTTGTTCATGTAAACTGAGTAATCCATATCAAACTTAGCTTGTAAAAAACGGACTAACAATTGATATGAAACACGTCAGACTGTATTCGACCTACAGACAGGTTGTATTTGTAAATTAAATCGTTATCATGACCATAGAATTTGCAAAATGCTTATCTCAAACAATACTGGTAAAACTCCTACATCATCAACTTATTTGTCAATAGCTTGACGTTATTTAAAAATCGATCATACCCAGAACATGCTCTCGCGTATTAAATCAGTTGAACGATATACGCACCACATACAGGTGATAAAAGAATATTGCTACATACAAATATCGGAAGCTGACAATGCAGAAGTTACAATCATCCCGTTTGTCATAAAGTTAAGTTGACAGCTTGCCGTTAATATACATGTTCCATAAACAGTCAAATATAAAACAGATGTCGAAGACTCTGTTGCGTCTTTTTTTCGAAATCCCTGGAATGCATGTATATTGAACCAACATTAGAATGAAAATAACCATTGTTCATAGATGAAACGTCATTAACAAATCTAAATGTCGAGGTATAGACCACAGCAAGAGATTTGTTCTTCTCAGGTAGATAAATATATAAATTCTGCCTCATAAAAAAAAAATAGGTCGGCTAATTAAGGAGCATAATTCGTGCCCATAGATTTCCAAGATAGTTGAAGACTTGATCACCATATATCACGTAGATACTGTCAGTTAGGAACTCCAGCATCTTTTTAACATCGACTTCAGAGAATTAAAGTAGTGTTTAACGAAGTAATGTTTTGAATGACTGATCACAAGATATGAATATTTCCATGTTCCATATGTATTGAAAAAGTAACTGTCTATGATGTTAAAAAGTCTAGTAGTTTAATTTATCATAAAGAATGGTTGTGTAAAGAGTTGAAAAGTTATACGTTTTGATGCTGTTGATTTGGGAAAAGTGGTGTGATTTAAAATTTTGTAAATGTTCTTTGGATTTTTTTTTAGAATCCATATTTGATTTACACTTCTTATCGTATATATTCTGGTACAATAAGTCTGAAGTTTCTCCTTCAAAGCAGTTAGTATTCCTGTGAAGATGCTTAATACAATATTTACTGGATCCAATAATATATTCATGTTTATAAAAGTTTTATGAAGTTTTGTAATTTAATATAGGTACAGCAACTCAGATTTATCCGTCCAATTGACTGGGATATTATTTGTGTTTAAAGGGGCATGGACATGATGCGAGCTGAATATTTTCAATCCCCCTCCCCGTTTTTAATGTTTAGAATGCTTAACTAAGGTATTTCTAATGGTCATCAAAAATTTGAATGTTAGTTGTCGAGTGCCGTGTCTTACTTGTAACTCAACAACTGATATTCAAAGTTTGGTTGATTATAAGAAATACCTTAGTTAAGCATTTTAAATGAAAAAAATATATAAAATTTTAGAATTCAAATCATAACCATGTCACTTTAAAGCTGAAGAGTAACATTGAAGAATTTCGTCCTTTGAAATGGAACTTTGAATATAAGTTTGACTCCCAAATGTGGAAATAAAGCCAATTTCGTTTACAATTCAGTTACAATCATGAGCCTTACAAGGACAATGTGTTACAAACGTTGTGAGCTGGAATATTCCTGATGCAACCTATCCAATTTTTACATTATGTCAGGTTTATTAAACACAGAAAAGTAGATGGGACCACTTTTGTTTTAATTAGTCTTAATTAGTCTTCTACGAGTTTTTTTTTTTTTTTTGTTTTTTTTTTGGTCCATTCTAACAAAGTATCATCGTCTGGCATAATCTTCCACAAAATTTATCATGAACAAATAAAATATAGACATTTCATTAAAAAATAGACATTTCATTAAAAATATAGACATTTCATCTAAATGTAGACATTTCGTTAAAATATAGATATTCTATTAGAATATAGACATTTCATTAAAATAGAGACATTTAACTGAAATATGTAGACATTCTGTAAGGAGATACTTCCTTTGAAGAAAAACAAAACAGGACGATGGAAAGTAATTTCCTTAAATGTCGATTTTCATTTATTATAGTAGAATAAGCTTGACGGAAATGCAGTTGACGTCTTTTATTTGACCATCCTTACAACAGCACAAAACAGAGTATGATATGTAGAATTCTATTCGCATGCATTTGAGTAACAAAAACACGCATCAAATGTGTAAATTGAAATATTATCAAATTAAAAACTTTATTGTAAAGTCGGGCATCGGTAAAGACATACAAACATATACCATGTTTTAGTCCCGTAGTGTTGACATTTGTATAGACTTTTCACTCATGCATTGCGCCTGATATATAATCAAAATATTTGGTCGGAAAAGGAGTGAAGAGAAAGAGAAAGAAGAGGGGAAGAGAGGGAGAGACATACAAATGAATGGGAATGAAAGTTGGAGAGCGCAAAATAGTTCATGTGTACTAATGACGATTGTCTGATTTTAATTTGACTGCCTCGTAAAGAAAGAAAAAAAATATACTAGCATTGTTTCTAAAGTCTGAACAAAAACAAAATAAACCCAGCCGACCATCTGCATCCCAGACGGTAGTATATTCGTTTAATGATCTCTTCTTACTTCAAAGCATGCAAACTCGTGTTCGTTGAGTGATAACTGTTTACCATTGGAGTTCTTATCGAAATCCTAACGATCAAAAACTGAGCGCCCCGTCACAGCCAATCAGAAAACAATTTTGCTTTCATAAATTGTGCTCACCTCCAGCGATGCGCGTGTTAACAGGTTCTCTTCATCGAGTGTCGTCTGCTACTGATAAAGTCACGTGGGAGGTGGTCGGTCGCTGTTTGTCTGATGCTCGCGGCAATTTACCTCCCGCTCAGGTAACAATGATTTAGATATTATCACTGTGAGTATATTTCACGCATTCGTCTTCCCGCGGTTTTTACGATACTCAGTGATAAAATATACTCAACATATATATTTTATCGATTGTCTGCACTGGTTTACCGGGGGTGTGAGGGTTAATTCAGATCGCTTGTAACATATCAGATATCTACACAGCGTAAATTATATAAACAATAGGAAATCATTTAGTTAATGAAAACCAACAAAAGTGATCTCGGAAGACAAGACAGGCTGTAGGCGTTGTTTTTATTTCATCTCCCGGCACTGATCAGTAATGACCCTGGCTGGACAAACATCTGTATCTAATCTAGGGATCTCAAACTGCCCGATGTTGTTGTTGTTGTGTACGGTTTTCTATTTCTATAAACAATGGATATAAACTTCAAAATCAGAGATTTGTCGTTCTTCACAGAATCTTTTGAATAAGGATTAATCAAATTTTAGGTCATCTGACGGTCTCAAAATCTTCAATGTAAGATTGACTGTTGCAGAAACAGCGTAGTAAAAGGTTTTCTCTCCAAGTATCATAGCGAACTCCATCACGATCACTGCAAGAAAAACGAGAAAAAAAATGATGTTAGAGAAGCTCAGATCGATTATCCCGTAATACCGTGTCGAACATGGTAAAAAGCGATATTACGTATAAAACAGTATTGCGGTCTCTCTTCCCCTTATTTTCGTGGGTCAAATTTTCGTTGCAGGGGTGTTGGCATTCGTCCTTCCATCTCAGACAAGTCTTGATTTTTTTGTCTGTGTATACACACATTTTGACTAACATGACGATTTTTCCCCTTCGCTTAATGTGTGGCATTACATCTAGAAGTGAAAGGCGCGGATCTTTCGGATGACCTTCAACCGCATTTCCAATTTTTAAGATAGACATTGGCACGATTTAAAAACACAGTCCTACAGACTTGAACTTAATGCATACACGCCTAGGTCAAAATTTATGGCATTTCCCCTACAGCAAGTGACGTGAAAAATTCTTGAATGGGACATACAACATTCAAACAAACGCTGGGCATTTTGAAGTCGCATTATCAGAAACATGGAATTATATTTTTGATACACTCTGTAATACTCATTTTATCTTTACTCAATCAATATTATTAATTCTATTCCAATATTTAAATCAAGTAACTGCAGAGTAGATATAAATCTTCGACGAAGCTGTGCATACACCCTTCATAACATAAAGTAACTTTTGATTTCACAAAAATGAAATTCATTTTAGACCCATATCAAGGTCAATTCTTTATTCATTCATAATGTTATATTCATTCCCAGTTACTGAATTGAAATGTTTTATCCCGTTACTTTATAAAGCCTAATACTGGACCATTTCGGGAGGTGAGACAGCTATTTTCAGAACCCTTTAGAGTAAATTGCGCATGGGTTCCCTATACTTCAAAGTCTTACGAATTTTGTTTATTATTTAATTATATAAAAGAAATTGAACTCGTTTACCCCATGATTTTTTTCATCAATATTTTTTAAATTGTCTTTATTTTCATATTAGTATTATCTACAAATTCTATCTATTTTAAGTTGAATTAAGCAATGAATGAAGTCAGTCACGATTATTATCTACATAATTCACCGGAAAACAGATCAGCTACTGTTAAAAGAATGACATATGGTAATTACTATAAGATTGTTGGATGACAAACAATTTTACACAATAGCATATAAATTGTCAAGATACAACTTCCAAATTCTTAGGTAGGGTTTTCTAGTGAAGAAAAAAGACAGTGAACCAGCGACCTACGGTAAGGATATATGGATGATTTCTTCACCCAATAGAAAGGTCACACAGAAATGAAATGGTTTCATATTTAGTTCGTTTATGTCCGTTCCTTGTATATTGTTTAACGTTTCTTTCTAGAATTGTTCACTCATGTGGAGATGTCAACATTCAATTTTGAAAGTACATGAGAGGTATCATGAACACGCTTCGCATTAGCAGCTTCGTGAAAAGTATGCTGACGTGAGGCGCCGCAGTTCATACCCTTAACATGAAATTTATTGACAGTTTTGAAACTGCGTAGATATTTCCGAGAAAGGAGATGGATGGTTGATTCTTCTAACCCAAATACCCGTACCGGCATATGAACAAAAATATTACATTTAGTGTAATGTTTTGTGGTTGCATGTATAACACAACAAAAGTTTACTTGTAATTCCTAGCGCATATACTTGCAATTTAGTGAATGAAGCAATACGTTTTAATACAAGGTCTTTGACAATGGATTATTGAAACGTGTACATATATTATTCTGAATGCTGTAAATGCACATGCATTGAGTTTCCAATTTCACACATCACGTCTCGTCTAAAGTCAGCATTTCGCAAATTTTATGGTCGTAATAACGATCTAGTTTGCCAGTACAACTTACCATTAAGTCAAATGCTGTCTGATGTGTTTCATACCAATCATTAGGCCGTTCTTGACACGTTCATTCTGACTACGGATTGCACCGATTACCTGATCGGAATATAGGGCTCACGGCGGGTGTGACTGGTCTACAGGGGATGCTTACTTCTTCTAGGCACCTGATCCCACCTCTGGTATAGCCAGGCTTCCGTGTTTGCCAATCTCTCTGATTTGTATTTTCTAAAGGAATTACGAGATTGAATACTTTAGTTATCTTAGCCTTTTCATCACCAATTTCGATTTCTGTTATATTTTATAGACATTTTTGTATTTTTGGACAATGCTATAGTTGACGCCTCCAATGATGAAGAAACAACAATCCACCCATGGATGTTGTCTCTCAGAATCATGTTATTCGATTTAATTGAATCTTTATGTGTATGTACTATATGCATCACGTCCTAAGCATTGTTCAGGAAGTCTTCCGTCTTTCGTCGGCTCACGCTGATCTGGCTGAACCACAAAATCAGCAATCGGCAATTCTCGGATGATTCCGTCACGCTTTGGCTACACTATACAGTGTACGAAGTACGAGCTATGCAAGGAGTTCCGAGTGCAAAATCAGGGCATTCAGTATCTTTGTTACTTGATTGGTTGTATATTGTTTAACGTCGCACTCGAAAATTTTTCACTCATTTGAGATTTCACCATTTCCAGTGAAGGGCTACAAAAGTCTCAATATGAGTGAAAAATAATTCTTGAAATAATATAAAACGAGCAACCAGCCAACCTACCATTAATTGTTCTAAGGCCGATTTGGAATATCCGCGATTTCAGTTAGATTGCAGGGGTGCGGTAATTTGAGTACTGCCGACTGCTAAGACTTCCGAGTTACGTTGATTGCCTCTATTCTGGGGACCTCCGTGGCCGAGTGGTTAGAGCATCGGGCTCAAAATCACAAGGCCTCTCACCTCTGTCAGCGCGTGTTCGAATCTCAGCCGCGGCGTTATGAGAGCTAGTTTGCCAGTTTACTTTCGGAAGGTCGGTGTTCTCTTCCCAGGTACATTGAATCTGGGCTCTCTCCTCCATCAACAAAAACCGGACGCCACCAGATAACTGAAAAATGTTTGAGTGTGGCGGAAAGCAACAAACAATCAATCAATCATTCCTCTATTCACATGTCCTACTTTTACAGCCTTTCCCGATCTCGATTAATATATAAAACATAATTTCTTTCACACCTGTTGTTACAAAATTCGAATTTGATCAGTAATTTGCCACTCTCAATCTACACTGCAAGTTTCAAATGAATCCTCACAAGCGTACCAAAACAAAATTGGAAAACCAGTGGAACTGACTGACAAACAGCACGACGGACGGACAGGCGGAGAAGAAACTTCCCAGTCCCAAGTTCCTCTAATATCAAAATTGCCGAACATTGATCGTCTTTCATGCTTCTTTCGGACTTTTAATAACACTTTTGTAATAAAGGTTGGTTGTTCTACTCCCATTGGAGAATTGTTCATTTGTGTAGAGAGTCGAAGTGTCACAAATTTGACCAATTCATGGTGCTAGAGGCCGTGGCATTGAGGTGTGTGTGTGTGTGTGTGTGTGTGTGTGTGTGTGTGTGTGTGTTTTACCTTGCCAACTTCCACTATGACACAATGCCTCCGGGTGTAAAAAGTTTTAACTTACATATATTTTTAGACTATTAGAGTGAAATTACACTCTAATGAAAGCTTAAGGATTTTTTTTTTGGTCGAGTCCCAAAACAATTATCAATACATAATATTTCATACAAAACCAAGTATTTAAGGAATAATTATACGTATATTTAATACAATTAGCAATGAATTAATAAATCATGGTATACAATCGAAGACATCTGAACACTACTGAAGCGAATCAATGCCGTTTATCTTTGAATCCGCTTGGTGATTATCATACTGCGAGCTGCGACTTTATAGATGCCTTGTAATCAGTACAATATATCAGAACGTACTATACATGTAGTAGGACTTCGTCGTGAGTCAAAAGAAAAAGTTCTAACAATTAAGAAAATTATGGTAGTTTATCTCCTCTATTTCTTCCTACACACGTATTATACTAGGAAATTATCATCGTGCCACTATACAGATTTCAAACAACAACAAAAAAAAATCTTTCTTTATATCAGTGTTAATGCAAATAGGAAATTGATTTCTATTTGCAAGAGAATGCATACAAAACAGCTTGTATCAACGTAAGCACCCTCGTTTGTAGGGGCCTTCCACCCACACTCGCTACGAGAGTGGCATTTTCATCAGTTGTACTTCGTTATCGTTACTGATAGGTATCTACTGTTGACACTTAACCAGTAGGTGACGGACGGTGCCCAGAAGTTAATGACTTTATATGACCGCTGGAAATACAGATAGTATGGGGATATATGTACGTGTTTATTCATGGGGTGACAAGTAGAACCAGTCAAGGCCGTCCCTTGCTTTCAGTACCTGTATCTTTGTGAAACGTGCAAAGTATTTTGTAACAAAATGAGACGCTTGCATAAACAGAAATCAATGTTATAAATGAAAAAAAAATAAATCTGCAAATAAACTCTGAAACGCTTGTTCCAGATTTCTCGCACCTTTCATATTGTTTCGTATATCAGGGGAAGTTCGTAAGCTCTAATTGTATTTTACTTGATTAGTAATTGTCAAGAAAATAATTATAATCCTACTTTCGTTTTCGATAAACTACCCTGAAATAGCAAACAATAGATAAGTAAAATAACATAAAAAGAGAAAGTGGAGTAGTGGACATTACGTGGCGGATCTCTGCCAGTTTTCACGTACTCACCCAGTAGTATAAGACCAATATTGTTTTTCTTATAAATATTGTTTGTATTTGTTTGTTTTTATGGGACTACTATAGGGGTGAATTTCATGGAGATCCGGGTTAGAATAGATCCTCAATTTCCCATGCTTGTCGTAAGCGGCGATTCCACGGGGCGGTCCAGCGGATGAGACCGCAAAAACTGAGGCCCCGTGTCACCGTAGGTGTAGCACGATAAAGATCCCTCCCTCCTCAAAGGCCCTTAGCACCGAACATTGGCCAAAATTTTGCAGCTCTTGACCGACATTGGTGACGTCTCCATATATTCTGTAGCGAAACGTTAAACAATACACAACCAACTAAATCTTCAGAGGGATTAAATTATATCTACGGGGGATCCAACGTTCTTGATCTGAGAAGTGTGTTGGAATGCAAACTCGTTAATATTGTTTTATAATACAGGGGTACGTGTGAAAGGTTCGACGTTTTAAGCCCCTACGAAACATAGCAAATTTACTGTATATAGCACACGTAATTTGCCACCTTCTGATTTCTATCCATTGAAACTATTCATAAGACCGGCAATAGAACGAAGATTGGTGATATTTGGTGTTAATTTGTTTTACGTCCTTCGAGAAATTTTCACCAAAATTGATACGACACCAGCTGACGAGCCACAAATTCAGACCTAGAATTGTCACAACAAGGATTATTTATCGTGTTAATGCCTGCTGCGACTTTTCGTTTTTAAAGTCCTTCGATTTACACTTTCTAAATGCCGATGGGAAAGGCCAGTCACTTCCTAACATTATGTCTTACCTGTAAAATATGCACGGGAAAGATGCGAGCGGGGGCGCTCGAACCCAAGAACGAACATGAAATCTATATAAACGCTGTGGTTTTATGGACATAGTTTTTCGTTGGTACGTACTTTCGAGGACGCATACATTCGTGCTCTATAACTGCCTCTTTCATAAAACATTTATATCACTTCATGGCGTGATCTAGGTCAAGATCATTCTTGAATCGATAAAAAATTTGTATTCATCTGACATAAAAATACCCTTAAAGCAGCAAGAATACTTTGCACTTTTACGTTATGTCGTCTTGATTTGCATAGACCCCCCAAACATATATGCATTTTTCGGTTCTGTATCACGTGCTTATTAGCTGGGAAGAAGTTTAGGATGGGTAGAGGTGTAAAATACCTGAAGACAAACACGAAACAAGGATAATATGGCTCACCATCCTTTGGTGGACCACAATTGTTCTTTTCGTGATGGAGCAACATGATTGAGAAAGTACAATTTAATGTAAAACTACAGGTAAATGAACTATAAAGATAACGAACAGTGAGTGATCAATCGCATATCTCCTATAAGAAATACAAAATAAAACGTTAGGCACACACGGATCATGGATACACCAGAGGTGGGATCAGCTGTCTGGGAGGGAGGAGTAATCATCCCTGTCGACCGGCCTCACCCACCTTGAGGCCCACATCCTGATCAAGTAAACGTAGTAATCCATAGTCAAACTTAGTGTATAAAGAACGGTCTAACAATTGATATGAAACATGTCAGACAGCAGTTGACCCAGTGAAAGGTTGCATTGGCAAACTAGATCGTATAACGACCATTATCAAAATGCTTCTTTGTCAATACCCTGTCCCGATTTAAAAACTGATTATACGCAGAACAAGCTCTTGTGTATCGAATCAGTCGAGAGACATAAACACAATATGCAGATGCTGATGGAAAATTGCTACTTAGATATGGGAAATTGATGATGGAGAAACTTTATCATCCCGTTTGTCATAAAGTTGAGCAGTGAATTTGCCGTTAACACCTATATTAAGTTAAATATCTAGGTACGAACTAGATGCGGAAGACTCTGTTATGTCTTTTATTTCGAGTTCACTGGGATATATCGAATCATGATATGAGTAAAAATGATTATTTTTAATCAATAAAATGTCATTGATATATCTAAATGTCTAGTTGTAGGCTACATCAAGGAATGTTTTCTTCTCATATAGAAGATTTTGAATAAATTCTGCCTCATAAGAATATCAATACAGGTCAGCTAGCAAAGGAGCACAGTTCGTGCCCATAGGTATTCTATGAAAGACATTGTCAATGGAGAACTCCAGCATCTTTTATTATCAACTGCAGAGTATTTGTGCTTATAATCAGAGTGGTATTTAACAAGTAATCTTTTGATTCAATGATCACTAGATATGAAAATTATAGTAGGTCCTCAATACCCTTTCCTTGTCGTAAGAGGCGACTAAATAAATGGGGCGGTTCATCGTGTGAGACCGTAAAAACCGAGTCCCGTGTCACAGCAGATGTGGCACGATAAAGATCCCTCGCTGCTGAAAGACCGTAAGCGCCGTGCATAAGCCTAAATTTTGCAGCTCTTCATCGACAATCGTAACGTTTTCATATGAGTGTAAAATTCTCGAGAGGGACGTTAACAATATACAACCAACCAACCAATCTTTTTTTTTCCATTTTTGTTGCTAAATATCAAGTGTGAATGAACTCGTTTAAGCAAATCTACAAAATCTGAAATCGCAATCCGTAATATATTTCATTTGGTAGCCTCGACAAATGATTATAGCACTGAAAGATGACGACTTTTAAAGAACGTCATCATGAAATGCGGAATACTTTCATCGGAAGTATACTTAACACAGTAATTCACTTCTGTGTTAATGGCTATTTCTTCCACAGTACTTGTAAAGATCAAAGAAAGACTGCTGGTGGGTATTCTGCTATAAACTGCTGATTTATGCAGGGATATTTACCGTTCTGATCACCTCCCCCTGTGGTTTCTTTTCTTGAGGTTTCTTTTCGTTCATGACGCAATGCACATTCTTTGGCAAATAAATAGTGTCTTTCAAGATTTTTTTTTCTTTCCCTTGCCATCTACTATGCCTAGGCCTATATTTCTTTTTATGTTTTCCGTTTTTGTTGTATTTTTCTGGAGCCTAATGGATTTTACTATTTTTCATTTTTTTTACTCCAAAAACAGAATATATATACAACTCAACTGACTTCTAACAAAAATGGGAAATTTATAAAAAAAATTTTGGATTAATCCGAGATAAACTTTCTCATTAATAACTGCATGAACAGAACTCTGAACGTAATAGTGAAAATCCTTCACTGATATGGCCAGTGATGACGTCTTAAAGTTCAGGGTTTGATATCATGCCACCTATTAATCCATGTATACACAATTATAGATCAACAGAATAACTCATAGTTCACCTTCATCCATCGCTCTGTCCCATTGATTGACTCGCCCAATGGGGATCCGGGTTAGAATTGGTCCTCGGCTGCTTGTCGTTAAAGGCGACTAAAGAAGGCGGTCCTTCGGATGAGATCGCAAAAACTGAGGCCCCATGTCACAGCAGGTGTGGCGCGATAATCCCTTCTTGTTCAAAGGCCGAAAGCCCCGAGCACAGTCTAAATTTTACAGCCTTTCACTGGCAATGGTGACATCCCTATAAGAGTGAAAACTTGAGCAACGTCAAACGATATACAACCAACCAACCATTTAATCGATTCGCTGAATTTGCAGACTGGGAAAAACTGTTATGATAGTCGATGTGTCATTTTATTCATGTATATTGTGGACTTACACTCTTTTTTTATTTTTTTTTTTTATTTGTTTATTTTGTTTTGTGTGTTGTTGTTGCTGTTGTTTTATCTGCAGAAGTTCATGGATGTGTCGATTACTGCAGAATCGTTAAATTTCGTGTAGACTCGGTTTTCATTTATTTCCTTTTAATTGGGGGGGGGACACAAATTTCAAAGCACAACGAAAACCACAGTCTATTAAATTCATAATATCAATGCACACAAACCGCATCAATGAAATAACATCCACACAAAACTGTAAAATGTCGACAATCCACGAACACTGAGTCCTACGATTTTAAACGGTACTGTGGCATCTCTTCGGCCGTGAAAGTATGTGAGTAATGATTTAAGGTAATGACATTAATTCTGGAACTAATTAACTGTTCCACTATTTTGTGAGATCCCGTCTTTCACTCTCAATGGCGAGTTATACTCGTCTCTATCTGTCTTACATTTTAATACGAAAAGCATGCATCTTACATGGACGTATGAAAATGTCTTGCCTGCATGACTCTCCGTATACACAAAATCTGTTTATCGCATATTCCGAAGAAGTTTTAATCTTGATGTCACAATATCTTTAGAAAGAACAATTAAACATTTCGGAAACTTGTAGACTTTTTAAAAAAAATATATATATATATATATTATTAATCTAAAATTAGTAAGATTTAGACGGAAGATTTGACAACACATGGCCTTCTTAATTGAAGTGTTTTAATGTTTTTTGCATTGCTTAAAAGTAAGTATTCAACATAACAGTATGAATGTTAATATTAATATATATATATATATATATATATATATATATATATATATATATATATACACATATATATATATATATATATATATAGAGAGAGAGAGAGAGAGAGAGAGAGAGAGAGAGAGAGAGAGATTAGTTTCACTTTACAAGTGAAAATATTAGTTACATTATATACATGATAGGAGGGAGAAAGAAAATCTAATTTCATTTCACACATAAAGATATTAGTTGATTGTAGCAGAAAGGTGTTTACTATGACAGAAGATCAGGGTTACAAGCTATGTACTATTTTAAAGCTTTTACAATAAAGTTCGTTTTCTACGGTAATTCAAAGTATCATCTGGTTCACTTGGTACTAGTGGCTAAAGTAAACCAAATCACAATCTATAGTACGTGGATAACTATCAATCGTAACTACTCTGCTATTTCCGTAATCGCAAATCGGTTACGGAAAAGGCCGAGCCTGATCCAATTGTCGGAGTATGTGACATTTACGGTATATTTAGTTTACAGTATGTAAAGTTGAAGAAGTATGTGATGTTTACAGTATATGGCGTTTGTTGTATATGATGTTTACAGTATATGACATTGACAGTAACAGATTCAATCTTAACAGCAAAATAAATGATTTCTTTCAAAACCTTAACATACAGAAAAGACGTAAAATGAAATGCATAATGACTTATTTATTACTCTCGTTCACCAGCTCATTTACTATCGACATCTACAATGTCACGAAAATTTGTACAGCATTGAGGATTAAAATTTAAATTTCAAGTTTTTCAGTGATTGTTTAAAGCAATTTCGAGTGTGTATAGTGAATGTCCGGGGGGTGGGGGGGGGTGCTGGGAGGTTTGACATCCCACCCTCTTTCGCTGTATCCGCTGATGCAATGCCCTTAGCATTAAACACCTAACGTCTCCTCAACACGAGTCATGGTAGAGTTAAATCTTCAACTTATTCATTCACACTTTCTTAAAAATTCTAAATCATCTTTTTGATATTGATTATATTAGTATGAGGTGAGAAACAGCTCCATCATTTTAAAACCTGCAACCGCATTGATTTGACTTTTGCGGGGGCATGAGCGTGTTGTGTTCGGATTTTCGACCGTGCGATCACTGCATTCTAATCAACCTTCATGACTTCTTAACCTCTGCTATGCCTAACGGTCAATCAGATCGATTAGAGAATCAAAACACCAGATCTACTACTCTTACAAACACCGTGTAGACTTCATCAAATATCTGGAAATTCGCCAGCGATTAGCAGCGTAAGTGCCAGATTGCACACCATTAGGAAGAAATTAACGACAGATTTGCATACATAAGTGTAATGTCTTGAGATATTTTCTTTTCTTTTTTTTTTTTTAAAAAGAAGATTGTATTATAAACGAAATGCGTTCTTTCGTTCTTCTAGCAAGAAAATAGTTTGACTATTCAAATCACAAAAATTAATGTATTATAAATTGAGAATATTATGGTTTTACTTAGTTTTGTGGATATAAAGTCGTGAATTTCATTTGTCAAAATCTTGGGTACCTGTAGGAAGGTTTGGAACGCTATAGTCTTTATTTTGAGATTATGGAAATAACGGGGAGAAAAGTTGATACAGAACGAAAAGTATTGAAACTACAGGAATGTATCACAAAGAATATTTCAAGATCGAAACAACTTTCAAAAGAGGTTCCTGTGTCCTATTTCTTACAGAGACCTGGTATAGAATCTAGTTTCTTATTTTAGTTTTTTATTTTCATATTTCATCTCTGGATTTGTATTTTGTCTAGGAATTACGAGACTGAGTACAGTTCGTTATTTTAGCCTCCATTTGACAGTTTTAACACAAAAAACAAGGAGTGTAGTCATTTTTGTGCTTCCAATAGGCAATTTTATTTTCCTCAATTTTGTTATCTAGCTATAAATATATATTTGATAAGTGATTCCTACACCTTACTTTACGACAAAAGCCGATAACGATGAAGTGCTGTCTACGTCTAGATTATTTAGCTCAAGATCAAGACGTTCGATTGTATACACACAGCAGACACAACAAACATTAAAACGAAAATAGGAGATAGGGTAAATTTTCTGGGAATTTGGAACACAGCAATGGTATACTAACCCTTCTGCGTCATAGCCTGTAGATTTGTCTGTGCTGGTTCTAACAATTAAGGGGGGGGGGGGGTTACTTAATTACTAAAGATTTTGACTTTCAATCACTACGCAATTTACAACGTATAACGTATAGTATTTTGATATCGGAGAAAAACACTCTAGCGTAAATTCAAAATTGTTTATCAAAGAGAGATGTTTTTGTCTCTTGGAAAAGTTTTAATTGTGTTTTGCGTTATCGCGAATTTACGCTAAATAGCGATATCGCCAAATAAATTATTCACGAAACGTAAGGATTTTGTAGTGTCGCTGAATGACGACTCTTTGGGAATAAATGATCGTAGAGTATTAGATTGTAGTACAGGCATTCTTACATCACAGATGAAGATTGAATTCCCTTGAATTTTGTAATTTCAGAAAAATGTTGGTGAGATTATTAGTAACATGCTAACATAAATTAAAGGTTAATAATGTAGGGAGGAAATACTTTAAGGAAACCCTAAATTCCCTTCACTTGCTTTTCAAAATTTTATTCATTTCTGTGGTATATTTGATTTAGAAAAATTATCAATCTTTTGCATGTTTTGCAAAAAAAGCCATAATAACCATACGTATGTTTAAAAGATTATCCATATAATTCCGAACATTTCACTTTGCTACAATAAACCACAATGAAGATATTGCTGAAATGTAAACACGAAATCAGATATGTAATCATTTTAGTTAAATCCAAGGAAATGTTCAACCCTACGCTTTTTTTAAAAGTAAAAATATGTAATCTTCCTCGACTTCTCGGTGATAAGAAATTATGCTTACAGAGTGTTTTTTTTTAAATATATCTATTGATTTTGTAATTTATTTGCAGCACCAATTCAGCTGCACCAGTCGCCCCCGTCACCGACCGCCAAGGTCACCTTTATCGTTGTTATTTTCCCCCCATAACAAAACCAGACAAACCAATACGTCTTCATTGACTAATACTGCTGAGGCGTGGATAGGCGGGACTTTTCATCAATGACCTTTAACCTTTCATTTACACGTTCGGTAGAATAAAGGCGCGGTAATTACAACGCTATTTCATTTGCGATTTGAGCTGCAGCATTGTAAACGAACTATGTGCCAGTCATAATTTACACGACAGAGTGAAAAGTGACGTTTAGTTTTACAAACTGTACAGTGTCCTATGGTACTGTTGTGTTCTGCCATTTGAATTTTATATTGACTATCAGTTCGACTTGGAAATAGAGATATTGATAGACAAATTCCTGTTATTTTGTATTTCGTAATGATGTGTTGTTCGAGACTTTGTAAGTTTTTGGTTGTCGTGATTGTGAGTTTTGTGACAATGCACCAGTTTGTGACCGGAAGTACCACGGAACTTCCACGGGATCCGGATACAGCTACTATGTTCTCTTTTCTGACAAGAGATCACATTTCTAGAATGCACCAAAGGTACATCATGTGCGTGTCGTTTCCTTTCATTTTATTTTCTTTTTTCTATAGCAAACTGGAAAAGAATCCATAGGTCGAAATCTGTAGTCAAATACACTTTTCTTCATTGAATCAAGACATTATTTGATTTTGTTTTCATTTCATTCCTTTATTTCTACTCATAATGATAGATTTCTGATCTGTCAAGTATTAAAATCTGAGAGCATTTAATTTTGAAATCATTGACTTATGGATTCTTAATCGATATCTATTGTATTTTATAACAAAACATTTTTACTTGAATTGAACAGACTGAATTTGTGCTTGAATTGAACGGACTAAATTTGTACTTGCAAAAATTATGAACCCAGTTACGTAAAGAGTCAACGAAGTTAAGCAACAGTAATATCCAGTCACGTGACGGTTGAATTCACAGTAGGTAATTGTTAGTTTTAACTAACAAGCTTTAGTGCAACTGGGTACAGATCAATCAAATTTAGACGTTTTTAAAATTAATTCCAAAATGGTTTATAACAACATATTCAGTATCATATTAAGCTGATTTATGGAAATACAATAGATTCTATATTTATGATGCATGTTCTTTAGAATATTTCCCCTCGTTTTACAAGAAAATAAGTTTCTATTTTATTTGCAATAAAGCATAATAATTTTCTCACTTTTTCTATTATTATTATTTTTTCTTGTCTATTTCTACTTCTCTGTTGTTATATTATTTGGTGTTATCTATATGTTATTTTTTTTTTTGTTATTTCATTGTTGTTATCTATATGTTATTTAACATGAAAAGTGTGCTGTGGTCTAAACATATGGTAATCAAATCAAACTTTTTTATCTATATTTCCTACTTACCTAACTAATAATGATAATAATAACAAAAATATTGATATTGCATCATTCTAATTTACAAGAAATCTTGAAATGGGGAGGACGTTTTGGTATAAGGACTAATTTGCACTCTGTCAGAAAACCATACACTATTGGGTAATATTTTTTGGTGATGGTATCTTTGTTGTAAAAATCTGTCAACAGAGTCTGATTGATTGTTGGCTACTGTTGAAATATCCCCGTGTAGAAATGTTTTTACCTCTTTCATTAAACAAGAATTCAGGCCAGAGAAAAAAAAAACAAAGACAATGTATCTACAAATGTAGATATCAGGCTCATCCATCTATTTCACTAACTACAAACTCATCACAAAACAGAGAGATGTCTAGCGCTGGGGGTAATTTTGACGTATTCTGTCCTAACATTCAATTTTAATACAACAGGTTTTTTTTTTTGTTTTAATGTAAAAATCTATAAATAGACTAAGTTTTGTAAACATTAACTGTATTTACGAAAAAACACAAACGGCTGTGAATTTAAACTGAAGCAAAAATGCAATGATTGAAATGATACAATCCATAGGAGTTTCTTCCCACATTTTTAGGTCGCGTTAAATTGAGGGGAATTCCCGTGTTATACAATGTTAGATGATTTCTATACATCTGTGATGAAGTGTTTTATCTAACTCTTTTCAATAGCAAATAGATGGGTATCTAACATACTGTCTCTACACCCTTCCTTACTCTTTGGTGTTGTAATCATATCAGCGTGACATAATATAATTATTAAGATAAATATCAACATAACTGCATTTTTTAAAATTTATTCTTTAATCGATTTTTCCACAATTATGCCTTGATATTATAAATATATTGGGCGGGGAGGAATAAAATATCACAGTCCCAGACACAGCCTCATTTTCATGTTACAGATCACGTGCTTACAGGAGACAGGAGATCAGGAACAAAGTATTGGAGTTCTTGGGTTGGACTTCGGTTCCTCAGATTCGTCCCGGAGATCGAGCGAGAATAAACACCACTCTGGCCAATATTTCGTCCTACCGGGTGACCGAGCGGCAGTGTTTCTACGCTTCTTGTAAGTATAACGAAGAGGTATACAGGAAAATATCATCGTTTTTGGAAGTTGGCTTCTAAAAAATATCTTGACAAGTAACTCAATGATTATGAATTACACAAACCGCCTCCAAATGTTCCCCAAAATTCATTTTTTTTTTTAAATCGTTGGGAGGGGACGAGGTTTGGGTGTGGGTGTGGGGGTTACTATTAGCTTTAAACATTTTTGAGCGCATAAATTTTCTATAAGAATGTTCTTACAGTCTTCATATCCTTTATTTGGGGACTGTGTATTTCTCTCTTTACGCGTTACTAACCTGATATAATCTTGTAGGCGACCTACCCAACAGAATAGACGAAAACATGTGGAACGATTCTACCTCGGGAAGTCTTCGACTCAGATTTGATGTTCTGCCTTCGGAGAGCTCAGCATTGCCGGAAATAGTCAATGCTACGTTGATGCTGCATTTAAAAGATAGAGACTGTAAGCGTCTTTCCTGTTATTTCATAATGTTTTTTTTCTACCTGTAGTACGCTGTGAAGCCCCCCCCCCCTTTTTTTTAACGATATTTGACTTCATTTTATTTCAGTGCGGAACACGGAGAGGATCTTGATTAAGGTGCTACAGTATCTCAAACCTCTCAGACGACGAAACAGATCACGTGGAGTGCCAAACAGACGAAATAGTAAGTGTGTCTATGTTCAGATACAACTTGTTTATAGTCCCTTATCAGTTACTGTAGAAGCACTTATTTCTGCAAGTTGAAATACCGTGGTACGAGAAGTATAACAAATCCGCCGGAATCTAACAACGAAAATAGTCCTCTCAAAATGAATGATTTTAACTGCGTTTCTTACATGAATTTTCAACGAAAACATTTATTCCACAGTATCCTTTTGACATAAGCGACGTTGTGGGAGAGTTATCGACCTTTAATGTAGTTCGCAAAAGCGACACTCAGTTGACAGTGACGTTTTAAATACATTGTAGTAATCCGCCAACGGATATTGTGGACGTCTTTAGTGGACTGGACGCCCGGGGCTTGGGTATCCATCCCTGTCCAGCAAGCAGCCAATGATTGGATAGCATTAAACAAGCGGAACCACGGATTTGAAGTCTTGGTTTTTGACCAGTTTGATAACCCAATCAATGCAAGTTCCGTGTTCTCTAGTATAGAATGCGATCGGCCGGCAGGTTAGTTTATCCTTCAACATATGCACTAATTTTGGTATACTTTTGTACTAATATGTATGGAATCCCCGTTGATTTTCTCGTCGGTCAATTAGGAATTCCGAATGGCAAAACATATATATGTGTCCATGATGTAAGTATTTACAAATCCCCGAATATTCATTATTTTGTCTCCCGCTCATGCCATGGCCACGTCAAACCTAAGACGTAAATATAGGTAGTGATTGCTCCTTCGCCAAACTCTCGGCATTTAGAAGTGAAAATGACAGGTCTTTCGGATATGACCTTAAATATAGGTCTCGTGTCGCGGCAGGCGTTGGCACAGTAAAGAACCCTCACTGCTACGGCCCTGAGTAAGCTTAGGTCTAAACTTGTGGTAGTTCACTCTCAACTGGCGACGTCTCAGTTGGAGTGAAAAATGCTCGACGGGACGTAAAACAATCAATCATTATTTTACCTATTTTGTGTAAGACAGACATAGAACTAACACAACATTTGCTAGAGCTTCCGGGGTTGCATCTTCTTTTTTCCCCAAGTTATCGGAATCATATAAAACAAATTAAATATTGTACTAAAAGTAAAACAAGCGTCAGTGGAACACATATTTATGAATAATCCATACGTATTAACAACTAATTTATACATTTGTATTAATCCTTTTCAGAGGTGGATTGTATAGAGATAACACATTCATCTCCGCTACACAGAAGTACGACACCAATTCTACAAGTCTATAAAACAGAAGCACCGTTTATTGACCAGAGACGGAAGCGGGATGTTCATAAGGAGACTATGTCACTGAGACAACCCAAGAAGTCACGGCAGCAGATTGATAGGTACTTATTAAGTTTATTTCAAGTTTACTCCAGTATCTTTTTAAGTAATATGAGAATAACGTCCAGATCCAGATATCCTTGCAATTTTTTTTTCAGGATGGGTAAATTCATAATGGGGTTTGAATCAATGTTAATCACAACGGAATCTGGATAGAAATAGGCTAAAATGTATTTACCAATCTCTGGAAATCTCTACATCAGGACCCGCGCATAAGCAAACTATTTTATTTTAGTTGATTGTCTTTAGATAAAAATGCATTTGATGTACAATTGTGTTTATTTCATCCGATTGAAATTAAGAGGAAAAAATAACGATTTACTCGTGATGTAACCGAACTAGTAGTGCGAGCGGTTGTTTGTTTGTTTTACGTCCCGTCGAGAATTTTCACTCATATTGAGACGTCGCCAGTTGTAGGTGAAGTACCACAAATTTAGGCTTATGCTTAGCGTTTACGGTCGTAACAGTGAGGGTCCCTCAACATGCGAATGCCTTCCGCGACACTGGTCCTCCGTTTTTTAAGGTCTTATCCAAAAGACAAAAGTTCTCACTTCTAAACCACGAGCGTTTGATGAAGGAGCAAACACTACCTATATTTAGGTCTTAGGTTTGTCGCGGCCATGGCATTAGAGGGACTCAAATGCATGACCTTCCGGTTACGAAGCGAACGCTCTACCATTGAGCTACCGCGACCGGTCTCAATGAACGGAACATAGTACTCTGGGATTGGTGTTTGAACAGAAGGGTAATTACTTTAACAGTAGAACCTGTCTATTTCAATATACTAAAGGCGATAAAGTTGTTGTCGGATTATACAGGATGTCAGATTACAAAGTATAAAGAACATAGGACAAGAAAAGTAAGGTCGAAATACACTTTAATACAGTGTCAAAGTTCAATTTTCACTGGATGTATTTTTTTGGTGTCAGAATAGAGATAAAGGCCTGCCAATGTGACCTCTATAATAAACCCTCTACGTGCACAGATTTACAGAAATCATGGTCAATCTGACGCCACAAGAATGTGATATCAAATATTTCAGTATTTTCTTCTAACACATATAATTCAGAACTGGCTGCTTTAAGAGTTTATGTATATGAAAATGTCGTTCATCAAGCTTCCGGTAGTAGAAGTGAAAATTACGGATATGACCTTAAAAAAAACCGACGGTCCGGTGTGAAAATTACGGATATGACCTTAAAAAAACCCGACGGTCCGGTGTGAAAATTACGGATATGACCTTAAAAAAAACCCGACGGTCCGGTGTGAAAATTACGGATATGACCTTAAAAAAACCCGACGGTCCGGTGTCACGGTAGGCGTTGGCATGATAAAGAACCTTTACTGTTACGGATTTAAGCGCCATATATAAGTCTAAATTTGTGGCACTTCAGTTAAAGCTTGGGACGTCTCTGTATGAGTGAAAAATTCTAGAATAAGACGTGGAAGCAACACACACACGACCACTCGCAAATTCTGTGTGCCAAATTTATTTATTTATTTATTTATTAAATCAGATCCTGAAATTCTACGAATCAAATATTCACTATTTTTAAATGATCATGAAAAAAAAAAAATTCATGTAGGAATTACATGTAAAAAGCTGACAAACTGATACCAATGTGTCACTCTTTTAAGGACAATATGAAATTAGTCTGGAAAATTAATTATATTATGGGTGACATGTTCTTGCTTTATCCATATAATTCAGTTGAAAATTAAGGAAAGATTCATTCAAAGCTCCAGTGAATGAGCTGTACTAAAGTAATAAAAATATTTTCGTAAGGTCTATAATTACTCCAAGTGTTCAAAACAATCATATTACATGTACCGTACTATTATGTGTATCAATACAAGGCAAATTATACTTTAAATAAAGGGTATACTAAAAAGCCAGGATTAACACACCTGTTATCTGATGCTCGTCACATCATACAGAATACCACGCAATGCCCACAGTTCATCGTATATTCAATATTGACCTTATCTGAAGTTGTACACATAGTTTTTGTATGACGTAATCTTACCAAAAGTTATTTCCCTTTGACGCCATTTTGGAGGTCCAGATAATGATATTTCTTCTTCGTGTAACCAAATTTAAACTTGAAACATATACAAATGTTATGGTATAAATTATTCCTCTATAAAATTGTGAATATGTGGAAATTCTAACTAATGTGTATGTTTCTAGAAAGCAATGATTTATATATACTCCTAATTAGTTGAAATTGGTAACGTAATGAAGGGATTTTTAGCAAGTCGATCTCCAGTATGGCGAACAAAGGGAAACAACTCTCACCAAAATATCGTCTATCGAAAAATATCTATTAGATCAAAATTCCTTGAAATTAGAAGGGCATTTCATAAAGTCAGTATAATTGCGAGAGTTCCGCTTTTGCAAAGTATAATTACAAATACGTGTCATTAGCTTATCACTGTGTTCCACTTTTTTCCAGATTACCTTAAGAAAATTCAACAAAGATTCGAGAAGAAAACAGTAATGACACAACTCATTGCAGTTTGTGATGAGAAAGAGAAGAAAGCAAAGATTGTAAAGGTCAAGGACGAACCTTTATCATATATCGATAAAAGTATCAAAGGAGCTTTTAAGTAATAGAGATGTCATTTTCTCTGATATCTGCTGACGATTCTTTATTCTGAATATATAGGGTTATAGAGATAACAACTAATTACTAATACATATTAGGTTCGGCAAGGAACCGTTTTTGAGGCAGCTAAATTACATTCATGCCTTTGGTATTGATTTGTATGGTTACATTAAACTGATTAGCCCCAAAAACAACTTACTACGTTTTCATAAAATATCACCGATTCCCTCATTTTTTCCTATGTGTGTGTCACTATAACTGTATAGTAGATCACCTGTATACTAGGATATCTGTAGATCAGCATGTCTCTATATCAGAATACACGTATCTGTATATTAGATTATCTATATATCAGTATAGCTGTATGTCAGAATCTCTACATTAGGATATATCTGTATATCAGTATAACGATATCAGAATACATGTATCTGTATATTAGATTATCTATATATCAGAATATCTGTGTATCAGAATATCTATATCAGGAGACATCTGTATATCAGAATATCTGTGTATTAGAATATCTATATCAGGAGATATCTGGATATCAGAATATCTGTATATTAGGTAATATCAAGATATCTGTGAATCAGAATATCTTTATATCAGGAGATATCTGTGTATTGATATATCTGAATATTTTTGCATCAGTATATCTAAGAATATCATGGATGCTTATACTTGTATTCTACCTCGATTCATTTCATTGTATTAGTCGCAATGTTGTATATACTCTGTTGGTCATTTCTGTTTCTCAGTCTTTAGGTATTCGTTGCAAGAAAACAAGTTGGAATTTCATTGACAATTCTACATTTATGTCTTTAGCAGTTAACTGAAGTATTCGTTTGTGCAGCTGAATCCATATTATACTGGTCATATGTGGTCTCCATATTGAAATTTAGTTGAATGATCTTAAGTAAAAGTAGTATAAACAAAAGCTGATTTAAAAAATCAATTAAAACTTAATATTAACACGTTTACTTTAAGTTAACCTTTCATAGTTTGGATTATTCAGTTCCTGTATATACGTACGAAATCCGTACATAAACTGTCTCTACAAGTCAAGATATTTTGATTGACTTCACCCCTCCCCCCCCCCCCCCTCCCAAATAACTTTTCTCATATATGCAATATCCCTTGTAAATACACATTATTTATTACAGGAGGAGAGCGATAAAATTATCTTCATTATAAAATTATCAACTGATTTTAGAACGTACATACTTGTGAACAGTCACATACTGATTTTAGAACAAACATACTTGTGAACAGTCATATACTGAATTTACAACTTACATATTTGTGAACGCAGTAATATACTTATTTTAGAACTTAAATAGTTGTGAACAGTCACATACTGGATTTACAACTTGCATACTTGTGAACATCACATACTGAATTTAGAACTTACATACTTCTTAACACAGTCACATACTGGATTTACAACTTGCATACTTGTGAACAGTCACATACTGAATTTAGAACTTACATACTTCTTAACACAGTCACATACTGAATTTAGAACTTACATACTTGTTAACATAGTCACATACTGTTTTTAGAACTTACATAGTTGTGAACAATCACATGCTAATTATTTTTCCATCATTTAGATATTCCTTTCATACCTCTGTCATTTATGAGATGACAGACACGAATCAACATTTCAAGTTACGTCCTATGATTCTCCAGAATCAAATGAGCACCTTTGTCTTTACTGAATCGTATAAATGTAAACTGAAAATGTTTTTTATTTAATATTTCAGCTTGTTAATATTTGATATTGTATGGATATGTATTTGCTTTCTGCAAAAATAAATGGAAATAAGAATATTTGTTTTCATTCATTGTTGTAATGTTTGTATAACACTGTTGACTGATCTGATGCAAATTCGAAACTGTGTTCTCTAACCTTACTAGTTACAATCCATGTTTAATTGCGTTATAAGCCGCCCGCGTGGCGCAGTGGTTAGAACGTCGGGCTCAAAGATCGGATGATCCTTGAGTCGGGGTTTCGAATCCCACTGTGGGACGTGGGTGCCGGTCTTTTGGATGAGACCGTATAAACCGAGGTCCCGTGTCGCAGTAGGTGTGGCACGATAAAGATCCCTCCCTGCTCAAAGGCCCTGAGTGCCGAGCATAGCCCTAAATTTGCAGCCCTGTTACCGGTAATGGTGACAGCCGCCGGATAGCTGAAAAATTGCCCAGGCGGCTATAAACAAACAAACAAACAAAACAAACAAACAAATAATTGCGTTATTATGGCTCTTACTGTATCACTAGACAGATACGTAATCCATGGACAAGCGAGACAACTCTTGCATCCTTATTAAAGTTCAAACCAACTGAGGACTATGAAGTATTAAAATATTATTAATTGTATTTTACCTATAATTTCAAATCTTTACGGTAAAACTTTCAGCATTTCCATCTCACTGTTATGGACACTTTTTGTGGGATGAAACAGTTGTCGCAGACAGTCGATTGACAACAGTGTTTTGCTCGTCAATTCCGATTATCGATTCCATTTTTATAATCGACTGTCGCTTAAAACAAATCCAAAATCAATGAATCTACTATGTATGCAATAATTAATAGATTTGAAAAGGGGGGAAGTGGCTTCGGTAATCATCATCATCATGGATATTGAAATAAACTCAACGATAATAAAACTGACAACTATATATACTAATCTGATATTCTTCTAACTCTTATACCGCCTTTTATGACATGTGCGGCCTTGCGGAATCACAGTGGACTCCATAATGAAAAATGGGAATTCAGCGACACCAACTAGTGTCGCTGCTTCACCTATCCTTTGCAACTTTATTTGTGGATCAAGATATGATTCACGTTATCAGGTGATTATTCTTCAAGTTAATCACAACTAGATGATGCCAATTAGAATTTTCTGTATTTATGTGCTGACATCATTCACAAAGAACCAAATGGCGAAGAGATAACCCAAGTTAAAATGATGCTTTATTTGTCGGGGCTAGAGCGTTTTACATGGCGGTAACATCGTATTAGTCATCATTGATTTGTGCAATAATCACCCGATAACTGACTCCTCGCGTCTAACAAGGTAGATCCGCGAAATAAAATAGACAAAGCAGCGATACCAGTTGGTGTTGGTGAATTCCCATTTTTCAATAAGCGTATATAGAGTCCGCTCTTACTCTCCCCCATGAAGTTGAAATTGCAAAGACGCTGGAGTTCCTCATTGGCAATATATTGACAGTTTTTTGTCTTCCAACAGTCTGTTAGAAAACCCATGGGCTCAAATTGTGTTCCTTTGTTAGCTGACCTGTTTTTATATTCTTATGAGGCAAAATTTATTCGAAAGACTCTACATGAGAAGTCATATATCTTGCTGTGGCCTTCAAGTCGACATTTCGACGACGTTTTATCTATATATTAACATTCGATATTCGATATATTCCAGTGAACTCGAAATGAAAGACACAACAGAGTCCGTCACATCCGCTTCGTACTTAGATATTTTATCTAAAACAGGTGTTAACGGCAAACTAACAACTCATCTTCATGACAAACGGGGTGATTTCAGCTTCCTCATCGTCAGCTTCCAATATCTTTGTAGCAATATTACATACTAAGCTCCGAAAAAGGATAGTCCCTTAGCTGTACACTTTGACGGTATTTGTCTGACCCTCAATTAATATTTGGCCTTTCTACCCACAACATTGAATTTCTGCAAGGTAATTTGAGGTTTTCAAACATAATTGCCTCAACATTATGGCTGTCATAGAGGCAGGAATAAGGGGTTTAACGAATGAAACATTCGAACAGTTGAAATTAAAATGTCACGTTTCATAAGACTGGTTTTTTTAGCTTGCATATTTTGTTAACCTCGAGATATTTCTTTATATTTCAATGTAAAGTACAAACGGGATGACTTTAGCTTATCCATCGTCAACTTTCCATATAATTACCTGTATATCTGTATCATGGCGTTTATGTCTCTCAACTTGTTCGTTGAAAGGATGTTCTGCATAGAATCAAATTTCAAACCGAGGCAAAACTAATAACAAATAATTTGATGTCCCAGGGGTTCAACAGTCCCATTCTAAAGTTTGTTTTTGTTGATTTGAATTGATGTAAATGAGTATTAAAATTTTGAATTGTAGAGAATTTAGGTTTCCATTGTCATTCAATCCTTTAAGGGGGAGGTGTGTAATACTTGTACTTGATTGACACCTATGGCGTAGATTTTTCTAGATTTTCAATGTTTGTTACTTCAATAGAGAGATGACGTATGTTTTGCTGTGGAAATTATACAACCTGTTTATCAGAGTTGTACTGGAATGAGGGGCCTCAGTGGTCGAGTGGTTAGAGCATTGCGCTCAAAATCACAAGATCTCTCACCTATAGTCGGCGCGGTTTCGATTCTCGCTCGCGCCGATATATGTGAGAAAGTTTGCAATTTCGGAAGGTCGGTGGTCTCTTCCCGGGTACATTGTATCTTGGTTCTCTCCTCCATCAACAAAACCTGGACGCCACCAGATAACTGAAAAATTGTTGAGTGTGGCGAAAAAACAACAATCAGTCAATCATGTACTGGAATATTCCTGAAGCTGCTTTTTTATATTTTAATCCCCCAGACCATTCCATCTTGTTCATGATGGTCAGGATTCTGGAAAAAAATATCATGATACAAACAATCCTACGTTGAGTAACCCTTTCCGTAGACAACGAGATCACTGGATTAAACCTCTAGGCACCTCTTTTCCATATGTATGCAACGATAATATATCTAATGTCGGAAATTCGACTAGTTCACTTACAAATAACATGAATGTGAATTTTTCCTAATACACATAGACGTAAACGCAACCATGGACTTCGTTCATATAAAAGACCTAGTATACACAATACCACACTTGACTCGCATTTACCTTGCGTTAACAGACAATTAGTATCACAGTATCACACTTGACTCGCTTTTACCTTACGTCGGCAGACTATTAAGTCGTCATCACATTCGCACTAAACTTTACCGTGTTCCATTTAGAGTTTTGAATACGTTATTTGAAGAAAGCAAAACTAGTCCATGTGTGGATTATTACACACCAGAATATAGACTGAATTCTATGAATATGGATGTTGCCCATCACAACTACTGCGGGTTTTGGAGGATATTACTTCCGAAACAAGCCGCCAGTTCCTTAAACTCAAATTTAATAACAAAGGAATTGATGCCGTCAACACAGGATGAAATCGTCCCTTTCAGTGAACTGAAAGGTGACTGAATGTTAACTGAATGATAACTGAATTATCACTGATAAAGTACTTTTCAGTCACCTTTCAGTTACCATTCTGTTATCATTCAGCTCACAAATGACAGGAACATTTCAGTGACCATTCAGTCAGGTTTCAGTGACCTTTCAGTGACTATTCAATCCTTTTTTCGGTAACCATTCAGACAGGTTTTAGTGACCATTCATTAAGGTTTCAGTATCATTCAGTCGAGTTTCAATGACCACTCAGTCAGGTTTCAGTGACCATTCAGTCTCGTTTTAATCCATTAAACCAGGTTTAAGCAACCATTCAGTTAGGTTTCAGTGACATTGCATTAACTAGTCTTTTATATTTCCATGACCATTAAGTCATATATTACACCAGGAATCTCTGACGTACATTATGTTGATATTTCCGAGTCCATTCCTGTCTCTTTCACTAACAATTTTGTCGTTTCAATGATATATGGTTTATTTCATTAACGTAGTTTGTTTTTCTCTAGTTACACATAAATGACTATCCAGACATTTTTCTATAATTGTTTACCTACATTCGTGTAACTTTCAACGTTTAGTCATACACACTACCTCAGTATTCATTTCGTGAATATTCAATGAAACGATTTGTTTGTATCAATGCTCATACAAATAACTTTCATAGATTATCTAACTATGCTGATTGACAAATCAAAACCAATATACAAAATGAAAGCAATATTTATTTATTTATTTTTACATTGGAGCAAAGCATTTCCCACTTTTATCAAACACAGCTAAACAGTTTTTCAGGCGATTACATTATTGTAAGTTCATTTTCATCGCATTCTGTATTCAGACTCTTCTGAAACGTAGGTAGAGATCACTTCCTCATTCGATTTCTTTTTGGGCATGTCCAGTAATCAGTCTCATCCATTGTTTGCACACTGATCTTCAATAAATCTTGAAGTTTTCTATAAAAAAGAGAATATTAAGTGAATATCTGTATAGCAATATAACACCACCAAACACACACACACACACACACACACACACACACACACACACACACACACACACACACACACAAATAGTAATGATCGAATTGGGAGGTGGTTTATGACCTCCTAAGAATGGTGCACACAGTGTAGACGATTTTAAAAGATTATTTGATTTTAATGCATTTTCACTTTATATCAGAACCCCACCCGAAAGTTTGATCCTGTAGATGTCACTATTTTTGAAGATAATGATATGTTTCAAACATTCAGACCCAAAATATAGTATTTTTACAACTGGAAATGCATACAAGTACATATAATTTCACAAATTTATTTCCATCAAACTCAGAGGGAAGTGAGGGATGCCTCCCTCCAACGCACATGTTATATATATACATATAGCTTTTCCAGTTAAACGTCGATAACTCGAACATCGATATCTCGAATACCATGGATATGTCGAAGTGATTCGAAGGTCCCAACGACTTATTCTGTAAGTATTTTAGATATTTCGAATACTCGGATATCTCGAAGTTTTTTCGCGGCCCCATCGATTTCAAGATAACGAGGTTGGACTGTATTTACAATATTTATTTAAAAGACTGGGGAAAAAAAACAATAAAAACAAAAAACAAAACAAACAAACAAAACACACACACATAAAAAGAAAACTTGTAGTGTAATAATGAGGATCATATAGTACAACATTTGATACCAAGGTGATATCCTCAAATTTTAAATAAGTAATCCCCATGCAGCACTGCATTTCCATTCCATTATTGTAGAGAATCCCAATCTTCGACAAATTTAAAGATTAATATTTCAACATTCTCATGTAGCCTAACATTTGCGACGTGTTTAGACCCTCTCCACATTCCACCTGTATCTGAATGGATGAAAATAGAAAGAAATAAATCCAACAAAAGATCAGAACTATAATCTCTCTGATATAGTATTTTTTTGTTTCTGTTTGTTCGAGAAGATCAATAACGACTGACTAATGTGTATTATACACAGTACCGATGCGGAGATGTCTCGTCGCACTCGCCGACTGAATAAACAAAGTCTGACTCCGACAACATCAAGGAAAAAACAATGCTTAACGGAATAAACAACAAACGAAAACCGAGTCTGACTGAATAAACAAATAAACATAGAAAAGGTTCAGTATATCTTTATAAACAACTATCTAGCCATTAGAAAAAACCGGATCAAATTGGGGCTATTTTGCTTAAAAAACCACTTTATATAATTTTTATATTATTCAATAGTGATACACGTGTTTAATCAATGTGATGAAATTCGTTGCACACAATTATTTACTTGCCTACAATGTATTTTAATTTGCTCCGTATGGGGCCTCCGTGGCCGAGTGGTTAAAGCATTGCGCTCAAAATCACAAAGCCTCTCACCTCTAGTCGGCGCGGGTTCGAATCCCGCTCGCGCCGATATATGTGAGAAAGTTTGCCAGTTTACTTTCGGAAGGTGGGTGGTCTCTTCCCGGATACATTGTATCTGGGTTCTCTCCTCCACCTACAAAAACTAGACGCCACCAGATAACTGTAAAATTGTTGAGTATGGCGGAAAACAAACAAACAAACAATATAAAAATTACGATCTATTTAAATGATACCTTAAATAATGCAATAGATCAATACAGGTGATGTAATGTTATTAACATGATATCGGCATTAACCATCTCTGGTGGTCGTAAAACGATAGGAAATTTGGGGGTAGATTTGTCTTCCATCTATATTCTACATTCCCCGTTATCTATTACCAGGTATATTGAAAATTACAATGCCATGTCCTGATTTTGTGATATAAAGGAAATTCTCACTAAGTTAAAGAAAATATTTTGCATATTTATTATTAAACAGTTACACTTGCAATAAATACATAATTTTATGAACACCTCTTTTATGTTGATATCAAAACTTCTGTAAGAAATCCTTTTATATAGGAATAAGTAGTACTTACGCGATATAGTTCTTCGGCCTTCTTTCGACAGCTGACCCGTAGAGTCTGTTTCCAAAAACCGTCCAATCAGAGGGCTTTGATGTCCCCGCGCATTACACCGACTGACTGATTGATTGATATATTGTTTAAAGTACCGTTCGAGAATTTTCCACTCATATGGAGACGTCACCATTGGTGGTGAAGGGCTGTAAGATATAGGCCTATGCTCAGCGCTGACGGCCTTTGAGCTGGGAGGGATCTTTATCTTGCCACACCTGCTGTGACACGCGACCTCGGATTTTGCGGTTCTCATTCGAAGGACCGCCCCATTTAGTCGCCTATTACGACAAGCAATGGGGACTAAGGACCTAATCTAATCCGGGTCTTCACGGGACTATATTGACTGAATGGTCACGGAAATGTGCCTGCCATTCAGTTGACTGAAATGTCACTGAATGGTACCTTTCAGTTTTAACCGTTTTAACATTTCATCCTGTACAACGTAAGCAACATTCTTCTCATAAAAAGTTCAGTCATGTATTCCAGAGTATTTCAAATCTACATGTTGTATTTCCTGCAGATATACTTCCACTATTGCATCCAAACGTTTTAACTACAAAACTTTGCATTGCCTAGATATAGACCATCTTATACTCAATCCACGTGTTGTTGTTCTTCGTTTTCTTTTAACTATTGTCCAGCTGGACATGTCATTACTGGCAATGTTGATATAGTTAAAAATGAAGAATATAGTTATAAAGAATATAGAAATATAGTTATAAACAAAAATGCATTCCATCTATCCCTCTGTGTTTAGTAAACCAGAAGTGATAAAAAGAGTTAGATAGGCTACATGAGGAATATATTTTGGTTCCAGCTGACAAAGCTTGCAAGAACATTGTATTTGTTTGTAAGACTCAATATTACAACTGGATTCTAAACGAACTGGGTATTAATTCCACATTTAGTAATCGCACCTATACTCCAACTGCCCTCAAAAGATGAATTTCTTCAAATTCTTGCTTCAGTTTTAAAATACATTTAACAACCTTGTCAATGGAGCGGATGAATTTGAGTTACAGTACCTATACTGGATCCTCAAACTCCACAAAAACCCTTACAAACAAAGATACATTGCTGGATATAGTAAATGATCCATCAAGCCCCTATCTCTGCTTGTCACGAAAATATTAAGTGCTGTGAAGTGGAAACTTCAAACGTACTGTGCCAATACATATGCCAGAATTGGTGTAAATCAAATGTGGATTCTTAAAAATTCCAAACTTTCAATGAATTTGAAATCACATAACATGATTTTACACTTTGTTCTTGGCAAAATGATTCTGACTACGGATTACTCCGTTTACCTGATCGGGATGTAGGGCTAACGGCGCGTGTGACCGGTCGAAAGAGGATGCTTGCTCCTCCTGGGCACCTGATCCCACCTCTGGTATGACCAGGGGTCCGTGTGTGCCCATCTCTCTGATTTGTATTTTCCATAGGAATTACGAGATTGAATACTGTTAGTTATTTTAACCTTTACTTTTTAGTGTAAATACACTGTAAACATTGTTATATTAAGTTCTGGCAGACAAGCACTTAAAGCAATGGCAAGTGAGGATTAATAATTAGATTTTTGGATATATTAGGGGACTGCAGGAATAACTTGAAATTGACAGCCGATCTTCGACAGTTTTATGTGTGAAATCAGCTTGACAATCAAACCCGCAACGATTACAGTTATTGTATACATATCGTAAGTTAGTATTTTGTTATCGTTAAATTTTTGTCAATAATTGTAAACAAATCGTGTTGATTTTTTAATTAACATTGTGATTGATTTCTGCTGAGTTATTAAGGCAATTCTGGCCCTTAACGCAGTCTAACTAAACAATCAAACTTTTTAGATTTGTCAATTATGACTACGTAAGGGAGTAACACAGGTGGTTAGGCAAATTAGAGTTTAATGACATTTGGATTCTATCTTGTTTCTGCAATGTCTGTTTTAGAGTTACGTAGCATAGTTTGATAGTTGCAAGTACAATGGGTAAGCAAGACAAAGGGTTTGGAACAAGAGGGTATCCAACCCGGAATCCTTACCTTCCAAGTTGAGTGATCTAACCACTGAGCTACCTAGGCCGATGTAAAACAACAACATCACCCCCCCCCCCCCCCCCCCCTCCAAAAAAAAATCCCCAAGAAACTGATAATATTACTACATTACAAAACCTATACCTATTCTTCAAGAATTCTTCATATCTAGGAGATGAAAAAATAATTTTATAGAAAATGTCAGGATCGTCGTATATGTACTTAAGGATAAAAGCTGAGATATAAAACTATTGCATTATTTTTATTATTAGCAGAAATACAAAGATCAATCATCAGAGACAGCAATTTGTTTATCCTAAGTTCTAATACACATAAAGCATCACATGTACCTGTGTATTTTTAATAAAGATGATTCTATCAATTTATTGTTGGTTAGTAGATTGTTTGTTTTACGTCCCGTTGAGAATTTTTTCAATCCTATTTAAACGTCACTCGTTGTAGAGGAAGTACCACAAACTTAGATCCTTTCAATTACAAACTTTATACAATCAGTACCTAGATGTAGACCAGCCTATACGTAATCCATCTACGTGTTCTTTTTCTTTCAACTATAGTCCAGCTGGACATGTAATTACTGGTGATGTCGATATAATTGAAAATGAAAACTTGAAATCGTTTATTTAAAAGGTCCTAAATTCAGAGAACCTTGGTCTTTCCATTGGGGACAGGACGCCATCTCTATCATAAATTCCATCGAAGATTGTGTCAGACGATAGGCTAGATACAAGAAAGATCTTGATACCTTGTCAGAATGGATAAAATATTAGGAATATAAAAATTACGTATTACACACATCAAAACAAAAGTGCTTATCATCTATCCTTCTGTGGTTAGTAAACCAGAAGTGATAAAAGAATTAAATAGATTTCATGACGAATACGTTTTGGTTCCAGCTGACAAAGCTTATAACAACATTGTCTCTTTTTGTAAGATTCATTATTACAACTGTATTTTAAATAAACTTGAACAGTCGCCGGATATCTGAAAAATTGCTCAGGCGACTATAAATAAAACAAAAACCAAACAAACATAAATAAACTTGACATTAATTCCACATTTGAGAATCCTACGTATATTCCAACTACCCTTTGAAAAATGAAATTCTTTAAAATCATCCTTCAGTTTTAAATACATTTACGAGGGCTGAATGATATGTTGTGAGCCTTGTATTGAAGGAGGTTGACATCGATGTCCTTTTCAACCTACTATTTCATGACTAGAGCCGTGTACCCGAAGACTGGAGTTATTTGGTCAATTTATATCGACGAGGTAGCACTTTAAAGTAAACAAGACAAGTGACTTTTGCAAAATCGGTAAAAGAGCAGTGATCCAATATTTACATAAGAAAGGTTCAGCACCTAAGGATATCCATACTGATATGGTAGCAACACTAGGGGAAAATGCCGTTCATATGCTACAGTAAAAATGTTTTTGGCAAAGCCTTGTCCTGTCACTGTTTCAACCCCAGAAATATTCAATAAAGTCCATGATATTGTTATGACTGACAGGCGATTTACAGAACGAAATACAGCCAGTATAGTTCGCATTTCACAAGAAAGTACATTCCGTTCTGACAGAGGATCTTGCAATAAGAAAGCTTTCAGCCCGTTGGGTACCAAGACTTCTGATAGTTGATCAGACGCCCACCAGGCGTACTTTTGCGCGTGCTAATCTAAACCTTTTAGAGATAAATTCTGCTAAATTTAGTCAGATATTTGTTATTATGGATAAAACGTAGGTCCATCATTCCACTTCATATTCAAACAACAGTCTAAACAATTGAGGCACCCTGGTTCATCCCTTCCAAAGAAGGCAAAGGCTTTTCCATCAGCTGGAAAGGTTATGGTCTCAGTTTTCTGGGATGCTGATGGTATTCTGATGATAAACTCAAGCGCCGTGGAAAACTCAGTAAAGGTGTGCTGTTCCATCAAGACAATGCCTCTGTTCACAAGTGTGTCATTGTCATGGCTGCCATTAACGATTGTGACTTTAAATTGATTGAGCATCCACCTAATCCCCCTGATCGCGCTCTATCAGACTTTCAGAAACTGACAATGGTCTTTCCCGGTACCCAATTTCAGTCAGATTATGATGCCATACATGTAGAGAAGGACATTCTGAATAGTCAAGAAAGGACGTCTTTAAAAGTGACATTGTGGCCCTTAAACATCACTGGCAAAGTGTATAGATACTGAAGGAGATTATGTTGAAAAATAATGCAATATGTTCGCCAAACTTCAAACCTTTACATATGAGGCTCACAATATATCAACCTGCCCTCGTAATATCCCAGTCCATAGAACGAATGAATGCGAATTACGGTACGCATATTAGATTCCTAAACTTCACAAAAACAGTTCGAGAGATACCTTGCTGGATCCAGTGAATGTTTTACCAAACCCCTATCTTTGCTCCTCACGAAACTTCAAACGTATTGTGCCACAACATATACCAGAGGTGGTGTAAATCACATGTGGATTCTAAAAAATTCTAAACAACCTTTAGTAAATTAGAAATCACAAAATTGTTCTCAAATCAAAAACATCAAATATGGATTTTGAACACTTTACACGACCATTCTTCACAATGAAAGAAAGACTAAACCTTTCGACACATAGACTTTTTGACATTACGACAGCTGATCTTCAATAAAAATGGAAAAAGAAACATTGATATCTTGTGATTTTATAAGGAGATGATAATGGAATATTGCTACATAAATATGGGAAGTTGACGATTGAGAAACTGAAATCATCCCTTTTGTCATAAAGTTGAGTTGTTAATTTGCCGTTAACATCAATGTTCAGTAAAATATCCAAATATGAAGGAGGCCGTAGGGATCCGGGATAAAATAAGTCCTCAGCACCCCTTACCTGTCGTAAGAGGCACCTAAATGGGGCAATCCGTCGCAAAATACCGAGGCCCCGTTCACAGCAGGTGTGGCACAATAAAGATCCCTCCCTGCTCAAAGGCCGTAAGTACCGAGGATAGGCCTAAGTTTTACAGTCCCTCACTGGCAATGGTGACGTCTCCATATGAGTGAAAGATTCTCAAGAGACACTCTAAAACAATATACAGTCAATCAATCCAGGTATGAAGGAGATGTAGAAGACTGTGGTGTCCTTTATTTTGAGTTCACTGGCACATATCGCTTTTAGATGTGAATACACTGAGAGAATCAAGTTTGTAAGACGAAGTACAGGTCTCGGCAGCACGCATTATTACTAGATTGAGGATTAACTCTTCCAGAACAGCACTTTATCATGAATTAGGTTGGGATACTTTAGCATGTCGTAGAAATATACATCAATTAACTTTATTCTACAAAATAGTATATGACATTGCCCCCTAGCATGTACAAGACCTACTGCATTCCAATATACCTCCTCAAGATTCATACACCGTACGAAACAATGACGATAATCTCAAATTTATTCTACCAAAATTTAAGACAGCGTCATACATGAACAGTTTTCTCCTCAATCAGATTATGGAACTATTTACCAATACACATTAGAAATATTCCCTCACTTGCATCATTTAAAAATGCCTAATATAAATTCTACTGCTTAAAACCCAATAAACATTTTGATATTGGTAAACGTAAAGGTAACATTGTGCATTGTCAACTTAGAAACAATGTAAATAATTTAAATGCAGACCTTAAATCCCACTTTTTACGAGAGAGTGCTACTTGTGATGGGTGTGGCCACCATACTGAAAATTTATTTCATTTCTTCTTCAAATGTCCTGAGTTTACTGGCCATAGAACTAAGCTAATCTCGCCCGTCAATGAAATGCAACTTTCTGTTCCTCTAACACTGAATTTACTTTTATATGGTGAAATATGTTTAAGTTTTAAATACAGTGAAAATGTTTTTGAAATTGTGCAACAGTATATCTTGGAAACTAATAGATTCTAACTAATAATATATCATATTTTGTCAATTATACAGTCTTCTATTTTTAGTATTTTGTTTTCCCTTTTACCGGTACTGCCCCCTTTTTCTCTTTTTTTTTTCTCGTTATGTATCCCTACTTTTTTTTCTTTCCGTTCAAATTGTATAAATATTTTTAAATATTTATTTTGTTTTTTTCTTTGTTATATTCTTACTTTTCTTTCTTTACCTTTCAAATCATATAATAATTTTCACTCTTTAGTGTACTTCATTTCTTTTGTTTTCGTTTACACATCCTATATGTTTGTATATCATAACTTTTCTCGGTCTATCTATCTATATTCTCTTTCATATATATATATATATATATATATATATATATATATATATATGTGTGTGTGTGTGTGTGTGTGTGTGTGTGTGTGTGTGTGTGCACGTTCATGTGAGTGTTCTCTAGTGTATATGTTAATTATGTGTAAATGTCTGTGCCTTGTATTTCCAATTCACAGTTGATGATGAAGGATACAGCAAGATATTTTCCTATGACGAAGTTTGAGATGAATACTACCTCGTAAGAAGGTAAAACACAATTTGATATTGGCAGATAAATATAGTTTGATGATGTAATTATTTCAGATGTTATGCGACAAAGGTTTTGTTCGTGGCAGAGGAGACCACTCCTTTTCTGGTTGCAGAATATTCCTCCAGATTTCTGCAAGACCAAGTTTACAGACAGCAATATCGCGTCTGTAGTGGTACCTATATGCATATGCTTTATTTTAAATTTTCATATCTAGTTTAGTTATATTGCGGTGTAAAAGTATTAATAATAGGTATGTAACGTATTGTTGGGAGCATATATTTTACCTTTAAATTTCTCCTGAATAGTTGTTGTTTTGTATATCTTTCAAACTGTGTCTTTTGAGTTTTGTTCAATTGCTGCTGTTTCGTTTCCCTTTCAAACTGTGTCGTTTGAGTTTTGTTGAACAGTTGCTGTTTTGTATATCTTACAAACTGTCTTTTGAGGTTTGTTGAGTAATTGATGTTTTGTTTATCTTTCAAATTATGTCTTTTACGTTTTGTTGTCATGTTGTGTTATTATATGATATATATACAATGATACGATTTTCTTCGAAAAGACAAATATCCATTCACAAAATGTCGCGAATTTAGAAATTTGAAAAAAAGTCGTCACGCGCAAAATCCGCTCTGGGGAATTTTAAAAGTTGGCATGTATCAGATCTATGCAAAACAAAACGAAAATGAAAATAAAAATTGTATCTAATCTCGACAGTTTCCAATATTTCACAGTGAAATCAGTTTCGATTTAATATTTCGAACTCCATTTTTTAACGCATTCATCAAATGTTATAAATCACGACTCTATTTATCTATATCTTACAAATTGTAAATTGGTACCGCTTATGTTTTATATTGAATCAAAAGGTTCTACATTTTGTATTATGATAATAAGAGTTGAGTGATACTTATAGAGAATTCAAAGTCATTCAATCTGTAGTTTTGTTTTGTTTGTTTTTATGTTGATGAATCGGGGAAAAAAGACACCATAATACCCTAAATTCGAAATTCTAATGTTTTCATTATATTTAGCTTAAACAAAACGAACCAATATTAACAAGACAAAGACGAGAATCTGAATACACAATAAACCAAACGTAGAAATAAAAAGAAATCGATTGGTTGATTGCGTCACATCATTCCAGGTGACAGTGGTCTCTTTTTCGGGTACAGCTTGAATATTGTCGTCATCCTTTATTACGTCATCTATCTCTTTGATTTCTAAGTCCTTCTCTGATTGGAGATTTATTTGTCGTACTTTGCGATCCGGTTTCAAGGAACACACACAATGCGTGAACCGCATGAAATTTTCCCAACATTTCGGTACAGGGTGATTTCCTTGCTGTTTATTGTACATCCAGACTGTTAAGATAGTCATTGTAACGACGAAACAGCTAGTGTTGTATTGAATGATGATATTTATATTGACAAGATTGACCGGTACAGTATTTGGTAAACGATCAGCTATCATGTTGAGATACAGAGTTAACGTCAATAGCATTGTAACTGCGTATGATATTCGCTCTCCTGATGACTCTGGAAGAAGAAACACAAGGAGATTCAGAATGCACAAATATATTAGAGGAACCACAAAGTTCATCAAAAGATATATAGGTCGTCTGCAGATATTGAACGAAAATGTAATTGTCGGATTTGTGTAATACATTCCCGTTTTGCTCATTACGTGTTTTATATCCCATTCTTCGTTTTCAATCAGAGAAGATGATCTGTCATATCTATCGAATGCTTGGGGGAAAGGCTGTATCACAACATTTTCGAATGATTCTTCACCCAAGAAAATTATATCGCATATCTGTTCGTCCAAAGGGTAGTACAACATATTTGCTTTGCATTTTGTTATAGTCATACCCACAATGGTCTGTAGCATTGTTCCGTTAGGAGTAAGAAAAACTGTTGGAAATTTGCCTTCACCTGTCTTTAACACTGTGTCCTCTGTAGCAGTATTGTAGATACGTAGAGTAGGATTCCACACCAACGAAGTGGGAATAGGAATACTGGTAACAACATCTGATGAGAAGTTAGTCTTCACCAGTTCATCATTCCACCTTTTGTGTATGATAACTAGAGATGAAAGAGTCCCAGTTGTTTCTTCATACGAAACCACAGAGTGAAGTGCAACATCTATGTAAACCGTGATCGGGAGACTCTGGTTCTTTACAGGCCTTATATATGGCACGTGATCACTCATCAAGGATTTGTAAAATACCATAAGGTTGTCTACATCTATGGACGTTGAAAGCTGCACACCAACAATAAGAATATATAGTACCACATCAGGGTTTAGGAAACGCTTCATATGTCTCATTATAGTAAAAATGGACAATAGTTCTTGTAAACATCAAAGAGTCGGAATGAAATGCAGTGGTAGATGCCTCCTGGTAAAATGTCATTAAATGTGTACTAAGGACAACATTACTTTTGTTTACATTATCGGATCAAAAGTATTTAAAGAGATAGTTCACTTATGTTTGTTAAGGGAAATACATCAAAAAATCATTCATGATTTCAATAAAATAAACAGAAATATGACAAAGAAAAGAATAGGTTGGTTAATGCAAATTGCACTTCATCTGATGGATTAGCTTAATGTTGTACATAAGAGACGAATATCTGGCAATCAAACTCACATGAAGGAGATGTGTTTCAAATATGTATCACCTCTTTTGCTTGTTTTCATAATCATACTTTATTCGATTGCCGAGAATTGTTTCATTCGAACAAATACCTACCAGGTACAATAGAACGATAATGTCGCTGATTCCATTATTTATTTACTGTGTAATCTATTTCAGTGTCAATACTGCATCCCTAAAGTGATTCAATATTTAAAAGGGATGTTGAAGAAATTAATTCCACACTTTGGTTGTTGTTGTGAATTTTTACTCACACAACCAATAATAATACAAGAAAAAGACAATTTGTTAAATTCTGCTTGTACTTATTCAGATGCGATCAGAATAGTAAGTGTTCAAATCAAGGAACATTTCATAAAGCACAAAATCAATTCTCTTTGAATCACAGCATGCTAGTATTATATTCAACAAGATATGATTTATATCCTTACAAAGGGGCATCCGTGGCCGAGTGGTTAGAGCATCGCGCTCAAAATCACCAAAACATATCGAATTCTTTTGTCACTACTGGTTTCCTTCTCACACAGAAAGATATATACCAGTACGCAAATAGCCAAGTGGTTAGAGCATCGCGCTCAAAATCATAAGGCCTCTCACCTCTAGTCGGCGCGGGTTCGAATCTCGCTTGCGCCGACATATGTGAGAAAGTTTGCCAGTTTACTTTCGGAAGGTCGGTGGTCTCTTTCCGGGTACATTGTGTCTGGTTTCTCTCCTCCACCAATAAAAACTGGACGCCACCAGATAACTGAAAAATTGTTGAGTGTGGCGGAAAACAGCATAACAACAACAATATATCCTTATACTCATATTTCGAATACAGAACCTCGAAAAGTTCAATGAACATTACGATTGAATATATTTTACGAAATATTGGGCCCCCGCGTGGCGCAGTGGTTAGAGGGTCGGGTTCAAAGATCTGATGATCCTTGAGTTGGGGGGTTCGAATCCCACTGTGGGACGTGGGTGCCGGTCTTTTGGATGAGACCGTATAAACCGAGGTCCCGTGTCGCAGTAGGTGTGGCACGATAAAGATCCCTCCCTGCTCAAAGGCCCTGAGTGCCGAGCATAGGTCTAAATTTGCAGCCCTGTCACCGGTAATGGTGACAGCCGCCGGATAGCTGAAAAATTGCTCAGGCGGCTATAAACAAACAAACAAACAAACAAACGAAATATTGCAATGTACAATAAAGAAGGAATGTGGTATTCTAATCTTTGTGGTGTGAATCGAATGATTCAATTTGGTTTTCGAGTGGTACAGAGAGATTACATCACTGGCAATTTTTTTTTACCGGAGAGGATCACCCTCTGACAAAGATACGGATGCCAGTATATGTTAAATACAAGTAAAATCCGCTTTTATATTTCAAGAAGAATCGTGGAATTTCTGGTCATTTCATTTGGTATTAGGTTGTGATACTCTAATGCTGCTTCTATTTAGTACAGTATTACATGTACGTGTATTATCAGGATGTGGTTGTTTTCACGGTACATTCACTAATGTATTTTCCATCACATCTGGTCACATGCACATTCAGAGACAACTGATTGACGGTAAGTTATGATAACGAGTTTGAATGTCCAGACATGAATCCATATTCAAGAATTCCTAAATGGTTGCTTAAAGTATAGCAAGAATATTGATTCAAGTATGACAATTCTCGTTACCATTTCGCAGCGAGTTACTTCCATTCCTATATGGCAACTCGGTACCATCTTGTCTTGCTCGTGGAGGGGCCTCCGTGGCCGAGTGGTTAGAGGATCGGGCTCACAATCACTGTAGGCGCGTGTTCAAATCTCGGCCGCGGCATTATGTGAGCAAGTTAGCCAGTTTACTTGCGGAAGGTCGGTGGTCTCTTCCCAGGTACATTGTATCTGGGTTCTCTCCTCCACCAACAAAAACTGGACGCCACCAGATAACTGAAAAATTGTTGAGTGTGGCGGAAAGCAATAAATAATCAATCAATCAATCAATCTTGCTCGGGGAACCCGCTTCTCCTACCCACTTACATATATTCAACATTGGCATTTTTGTAGGATTGGAGGATTCCCCCAACTAAATTTAACAGTACTAGACAATGAGAAGAACGTAAGCTTGGAAGCCATGAAAGGAAACTATTGCGCAAACTATGAGCATTAATAGTAAAATATTTCACGTCTCCTCTACACCGCACAAGTTAAGAAAGTGATTTTGGGGTGATTTTTTGAAGTAATTAATATAGAAATATAAAACATTTTACCCCATTACACACACACACACCAGATAATAGAATGAAATCTGGGAAATGTGTGGTGGAGGCTTACACAGAAGACTCCATCACCCCCACCCCGAATTAGAATTTTGGACATCATTTTGGGGGAGGGGGTTCTTATTTTCTGCTCGTCAATATTTTAATATTTTTGAATTGAGAAGAGATTTTTCTCCCATCTCCCCGCTTGAAAAACTATGAATTGTACCTCACTGCTTCCTTCTCTCTCTCTCTCTCTCTCTCTCTCTCTCTCTCTCTCTCTCTCTCTCTCTCTCTCTCTCTCTTAAACATGGCAAATCTTGGCTATACGCAAGGAGATGGGGTTTAGTCACCGCCTACTATGATCTGATTTGACGGCAGTCAGTCAAAACAATATGCTGAAGCTTTTCTAGATATAAGACAGACGCTTGAGCGTAGTTCACAATAAATGAACATTGATCAAGCTCATAGTAAATTCAAAATTGAAAGCAGGGCAAACACGAGATATGGGACTGATGCCTAGGAGGACTAACCATCCCCTGTTGAACAGTCATAACCGTTGTGAGCACACTATTTTCATGAGTTTAACAGAGTAATCCATAATAAAATTCATTATGTAAAGAACGGCCTAATACTTGTCAAAGAGCATATGACATGACATCACGACAAGTTGCATTTGCAAATACATCATTATAACGACCTTAGAATTAGCGAAATGTTGACTTTAAACGAAAATATTGAAACCTCTTTAATAATATCAACTTATTTGTCATTAGCCTGATTGATTATAGGCAGAACATGCTAAAATGCTGTCATGTATTGAATCATTTGAGAGACATAAACACCAAATGCAGGTAATAATGGAATATTGCTACATGAATTTGGAAAGATGACGATGAAGAACGAAGTCATCTCTTTTATCATTAAGTTGTGTTGTTACTTTGCCGTTGAGACTTATGTTCAATGGAATATTCAGATATGAAGCAAATAAGGAACGACTCGTGCTGTCTTTTATTTCAAGTTCACTGGATATATCGAAATGACGTATGAATGAAGTCCAGTGGGGATCCGGGTAAGAATAGATCCTCGTTATCCCTGGCTTGTCGTAAGAGGCGACTAAATAGAGCGGTCATTCGGATGAGACCGCACAAACCAAGGTCCCGTTTCACATCAGGTGTGGCACGACTTAGGCCCCTCCCTGCTCAAAGGCAATAAGCGCCGAGCATAAACCTAATTTCTGCAGCCCTTCACCAGTAATGATAAAGTCTCCATATGAGTAAAAGATTCTCGAGCGGGACGTTAAACAATATTTAATCAATCAATCAATCCATATGAGTGAAATATTCTCAAGTGATTCAAATCAACCAACCAAAGTATGAATGAAATTGGTAATCCATAGTTATTCCAACGCACTGTTCTGATCCCCAGAGGAACTCCAGCATCTTGTTAATCAACTTTAAAGTACTTGTGTGTAGGTTAACAAAGGAATTTTGTGGATGACTGAAAACAAGATATGAACATTTCCGCGTTCCTTTTTCATTGAAGAAACAGCTGTCCGGCAATATTAGACTTGATAGGTCACTGATTACATCCCGTCTTGATTATGGCAATGCACTAATTCATGGTGTTAATTCAGCATCCCTGCAGAAGTTACAGAAACTCAAAACACTGCTGCCAGGCTAGTGACATGTTTACAAACTTATGAGCATACACCTATTCTCATATACCTGTGACATATCGGACGAAATATAAAATCCCTTTGTATACTTTAAGACTTTCCATGCTTAGTGTACAGTACTCATGCGTTCCTTTTCCTATACTTGTTCAGTTCGCATCTGTTAATGTCCGGTGGATACATGTATGAGTTACGGCCGGACTACTACTGTCGGACTATTACTGGATATGCAGCGGGTCAACCGAAGATGTAATGGACACCAACCGCATGTTAACGGTTGACTGATACAATTTCGTTCGTCTAACGCTGAAAGAACGTTATATCAGTGTCCCATGCGTCCCCCTTTCGTTTAACCAGGTACAAGTCCGTTATTCAGATGCTAATGTCCGTTAATCGACCGTTAATTTTCTGGTAAATGTTCAGTAATAGCGTTTTATATTACTTATTATGCGTTTTATACGCTTCATACACCAATCTCAGAACCTCCGAGAATGACATTTATCAATGGATACCAATGGACAGATTGTCGCAGTCATATTTATCTGGGCGATGTCCGTTTATATTAGCCCGTAAGGTGTGAATGCTCCTTTATGATGAATGTGCGTAAGTGCGTGGCAAAAATATTATTAGAAACATCATGGAGGAAGATGATTTATCTAACAATGTGTAGTCGTATCAAAAATAATTTTATGTTAAACGTATTTAACTCTCCCTTCACACTTACCCGCCGCGGTAGCTCAATAGTAGAGCATTCGCTTCGTAACCTGGAGGTCGTAAGTTCTATTCCCAGTCATGCCATGATCACTCCTTCGACAAACGCTCTGGAATAAGGGTCTTTTGGATATGATCTTAAACATAGACGTCCCGTGTCGCAGCAGGCGTGCTGAGCGCTAAGCATAGGTCTAAATTTGAAGTACTTCATCCCCAACCTCAATATGAATGAACGGGACGTAAAACAAACAACAAACAAAGAAACAATCAATCTTTTTAAATTTCCACTATTCAATGTAGATTTCCCTACACCTTTTCCTTTCTGACCGACTTCTTCTTTCTTTATTCGCTGGGAAAAGGTATTCCACCAACAGCCTACAGGTCCTCCATGCTTTTGTGTTACCATAGTGCTGTTTAAATATATATATATATATATATATATATATATATATATGGGTTTATAATCCGACTCGGAGAGAATATAACTAATATGAAATCAAGTTTATTATTTTTAATTCGATCAAGTCACAGTGTGGAATTTGAATAAAGTGCATAACTTGTATAGCGCGATAGAATCATACATTTATTCCTATAATAATAATAATAATAATAATTAACACGGCACAAGTAGCTTAAACAATATAGTGAGCACATCTAGAAATATCTTTTTATGGTTATGGTTGTTAGAACTTGTGTCTAAACCATTTGTACTGATACATTATCATACAATAAAATATTTTCAAAATGAAATTCCAGTAAACACCTCACGATGAACTAAACACTAGAATGTTTGATATTATGGACAATTGCTTCTTCAACAAAAATTGTAAAAAGAAATATTCATATCAATCATCCAAAAAATTATTTTGTTAACACCATTCTGACTCGACACACAAGTACTCTGATATTGATATCCAAAAGATGCTAGAGTTCCTCAATGACAATATTTTCGAAGTCTTTATTTACGTGATCATGACTTCCAACATTTTGTTGGTCTTCCCATAGGCACGATATTGCGCTCCCTTGTTAGCTGATCTGTTTTATATTCTTATGACGCAGAATTCATTCGAAAGATTTTACATGAGAATAAAAAATATTTTGCTGTCGCCTTCAATTCTACATTTAGATATAACGACAACGTTTTATCTATCAACAATAACAATTTTCATTCTATTGTCGATTCGATATATCCCAGTGAATTTAAAATAATAGACACCACAGAGCCTTCCACATCTGCTTCTCGCTTGAATATTTTATTGAAAATAGATACTGATGGCAAACTGGCAACACAACTTTATGACTACGGAATGATTTCAATTTCACCATCGTCAAGTTGCCTTATCTAGCGAGCAATATTCCATTATCACCTGCATATAGTGTTTATATATCTCAACTGATTCGAAACACAAGAGCTTGTTTGCATTTGATCAGTTTTTAAATCGAGGTAGGCGACTGATAAACAAGTTGATGCTACTGGCGTTTGCATATTCTCGTCTACAATCAGTATTTCGCAAATTCTGTGGTCGTTTAATGATCTAGTTTGCCAGTACAAGTTTCCATTACATCAAATGTTGTCTGACGTGTTTCATACCAATAGTTGGTCGTTCTTGGCACACTGATTCTGACTGCGGATTACTCCGTTTATCTGATCACGATATAGGGCTTACTGCGGGTGGGATCAGTCGACAGGGGATGCTTACTCCTTCTAAGCACCAGATCCCACCTCTGGTATGTCCATGGGGTCGTGTTTTCCCATCTCTCTAATTTCCATTTTCTACAGGACATTGAATACCGTTTCTTTATCTTAGCCTTTTCATTGAAACTTAAATTGATAAAAATCAGATTGATGTGACAAGTGCTGAGGAAGGTCCACAAAATTCATACCGTAATTAATATGTTACCAAAAGTATCGAACACGAACCGGTTTATATTTATAGTATATGGACAAGCAAATTATTAGAAATACGAGATTACAATGAAATGAATGAGGTAAGGAAAGACGTGAATTACTGTTCAGAATAAATATCCCTTGTTGTATATATTAATCAGATACATAACGAAAGTTTAATAATAGCAAAAAAACAAGTACCTGAATGCCAAAGAAAATAGACATTATACAAAAAAGACACCGATTGACTGATCGCGACACTCTAAACCACGTGAGATTCGACTTCTCTTCAGGTTCTGTTCTAATTCCGTAACTTTCCACTGTTTTGTCTTCTGTCTCTTCGTCTTCAGTCTTTTCGGCTTGAAAACTCATCTTGCTTCTCCTCCAGTACCCAGGGTGTACAAAACGCATGAGCCCTTGCCAAAAATTCGTGACCGGCTGATTGCTTTGCTGTTTGTCGTACATCCACGATGTCAGGATGGTCATCAACACGACAAAGCAGCTGCTGTTGAACTGAATGACAATGCAGATATTGAGCAGGCTGATCGGAACAGTACTCGGTAAACGATCGGCAATCATGTTCAGATAGAGAATTAAACATAGAAGCATTGTGACTGCATATGAAATTCTCTCCCCTGATGACGCCGGAAGAAGAAACACAAATAAATTCAATAAGCACAGATAAACAAGTGGAACGATGAAGTTCATTATTAGATACAAAGGTCGTCTAGAAATACTGAAGGAGAACCTCACGGATGAATAAGGATAAAACATGTCGACTTCAAAGGTCACGTTTTTAATTTCCCACTCTTCGTTTTTAATTAGAGCTGTTGTATTGTCCACATCTGAGGACTCCAAAAATAGTGGTTTTAGTGCAACTTTATGGAGTGGTTCGTCACCTAAAAAAATTATTTCGCATCTTTGCTGATCCATTGGGTAATAGAAAATGCTAGCTTCGCATTTAGTAGTAGCTAAACCTATAACACTATAATGCATAGTTCCGTTAGGATATAAAAGGATATTTTTAAAATTGGTGTCTCCTGTCTTTAGCGTTGATTCCTCTGTTATTGTATTATATATCCGAATAATAGGACTCCACACCAAAGATTTTGGGATGGGAATATCCGTGTCAAATTTCCTTGGGAAATTTCTCTTTAGTACGTCATCCGTCCAAAACATGTTCATGATAACCACAGATGAAAGCGTTCCCGTTCTCTCTTCGTAAGAAACGACTGAGTGAAGAAGCAGGTGTATAGAGACCGTTATCGTGAGACTCTGATTCTGAACAGGCCTGATATACGGCACGTAATTATTATTTAAGGAATTGTAAAATTCCACCAAGTCATCGATATCAGATGAAGTTGAAATTCTCACATAAAGAAATATAATGAATATTCGAGAATAATTTGTATGTACCATTATTATTAGCATTTATGTTTAATGTACAGTGACCTATATAATGATGGTCATAATTGAAGTTACCGTTGACATTTAATGTAGACAATATATAAATTAAAATATAATGCGTTCCTGTACGATGATTGGGTGGCTGATATTATACGATCCAAAGAGTTTAGAAAATCCATTTCTCGAAGAGTTTTTGTGTGAATACGGATATACATTTACAAAGTAAGCATTAACCTGACGTATCTGATATCACACACTCCTACCAAACCATTTTTCGAATAAAAGAAAGAATCGATTTTCTGACAGAATGGTCATACCCCTTTTATCAAATCTATTCACTGATTTCTGAGACAAAGCAATGAGAATAAAAATCAATGAAAATGTGATCAGGGATTTATAGTCAGCCCTGTAAGCCATATTTTATTACTTTTAACATAAAATGTGGTAAACGTCAGCATATATTTATCATTTACACCTTATATCATGATTTTATATGTCATAAATTACTTATTTCTTGAAGCCCAGCTTTTTTTTTGGTTTTTTTGTTTGTTTGTTTTTGTGGTTTTTTTGTGTTTTTTTTTGTTTTGTTTTTGTTTTTGTTTTTTTTTTTGTTTCTGATATTTATTTTTATGCATAGAAATCAGCAGTTTAATGAGAAATGCAACAATGAGGTATAGCGTTTATGCTAAGGCACAGATGTCTTTATATTTCAAACAACACTTCGAGACCAAGGATGTTATCCTTCTCTATCCGTGAAAACAGGAACTTTATTTCTATTTTACCATGGCTCAGAAATATACAGCCGATTTGTTACCTATACAGCTACGAATTCAGACACTTGGAGACGCCATGGCAATTTCCAAAGTGGGCCCACATTTTTTTTTCTGACGAAAAATTTATTTTCTAAATTCTTTAGATCGTATATCAGTCAGCCAATGATGTCCAAAGAACGCATTCAAAGCATCAGATTTCATTATAAAAATTATCTGTACTAGATATTTATCATCAACTTCAATTATGACCATCATTATATAGGTCACTGTACATTAAACATAAATGGTAATAATAATAGTACATACAAAATAAAAGGGGTATGACCATTCTGTCAGAAAATCGATTCTTTCTTTTATTCGAAAAATGGTTTGGTAGGAGTGTGTGATATCAGATATCAGCCACCCAATCATCTTACAGGAACGCATTATATTTTAATTTATATATTGTCTACATTAAATGTCAACGGTAACTTCAATTATGACCATCATTATATAGGTCACTGTACATTAAACATAAATGCTAATAATAATGGTACATACAAATTATTCTCGAATTTATCTTCCATTAATATTCATTATATTTCTTTATGTGAGAATTTCAACCTCATCTGATATCGATGACTTGGTGGATTTTTACAATTCCTTAAATAATAATTACGTGCCGTATATCAGGCCTGTTCAGAATCAGAGTCTCACGATAACGGTCTCTATACACCTGCATGTTCACTCAGTCGTTTCTTACGAAGAGAGAACGGGAACGCTTTCATTTGTAGTTATCATGAACATGTTTTGGGCGGATGACGTACTAAAGAGAAATTTCCCAAGGAAATATGACACGGATATCCCCATCCCATTATCTTTGATGTGGAGTCCTATTATTCGGATATATAATACAATAACAGAAGAACCAAAAGGAAATTTGACACAAATGACACGAATGGCCCCTTTCCCATATCCTACTACATGTATTTTTTTGGTTGTGTGTGTGTTTCTTTTTTGTTTTGTTTTCATTTCTGTTTTTTTTTTTAATGTTTTGGTTTGTTTGTTTGGGTTTTTTTTGTGTTTTTTGGTGTGTTTTTTTTATTTTTTGATTTTTTTATATTATTAATCTTTCGTTAACAGGCAAGCTAATGTCTCAAAAGTTCTGAAAATAATTGAAAGTAATGACAGGTACACGATACGTGATATTGCTAACCTTCGGTATATCGCTATCGCGGGTGCATTTCATTTTGAAGCGCATTTTGAAAGTACGAAAGATTTCTACCAGATGGATACCGCATATATTGGCAGATGACCAAAACAGGTAGGAGTACAAACCATTAAGCAATTGCTCAAAGTGTTTCCCAAATTCAATCAAAGAAAAATATTGTTGTACCTTAACAACCTTTGTCATGTTTAACTGTATGCGTGATGTGTTCCATTACAACTGGATAAAGAGTATTTATTTATGGGTCTGTATGATTTCGATTTATTGGAGATTCCTTTCTTTCTTAATTGCAGCATTTGTGCTGATTTTTTTTATTATGCTCTTTCAATATCTCCATGTGAATAGAATCAACTATATCCGTCGAATGTTTAATATTTGTTTATTCTCTACGTTTTCTGTCAACTTAATGCCAACTATATGATTATTATCAATAGCTGTTTAACATTTGATGCTAAAATGAATGGAACGAGTTGTCTACAAATTCTTATATTAACACCAATTTTATTCTTGTGTGTGTCACTTTCGTCGTCGATCGATGTAGATGATCTGAACTTGTTTTACAAGTCCTTAAGAACTGACCACGAGCCATATATTAGGCCGGTAAGGAACCAGAGTCAACCGGTTACTGTGTATATAGCTATCCTACTTCATTCTGTTGTTTCTTACGAGGAAAGAACTGGAACCCTCTCATCATTAATTATCATGCACCAAAAGTGGAAAGATGAATTACTGACAAACTTTTCGTCTGACTTCGTTGGTGATATTCCCATTTCTAAATCTTTGATATGGAATCCTATTTTTCGAATCTATAACACCGTTACAGAGGACACAGTCTTAAAGACGGGTGAAAGCAATATTCAAAATGTCATCTTCTTTCCTAACGGAACAATTTTAGATACAAATGTGGGTTTAACTGTGACGAAATGCAATGGCGATGTATTTTATTATCCGATGGACCAGCAAACATGCAAAATAATCTTTCTGAGTGATGTACCACTAAAAAATGTTGTAGTACAACCGTATTTGCTTGACCATGTTGGAATGGAAACAACGTCTGCTTTGGTGACAAATGAGGAATGGGAAGTATACAATGTGCGTTCTGAAATAGGTATTATGTTTTATGAGTATCCATCTATGACACTCTCGTTTGATCTATCCAGACGACCCTCATATCTCTTGACGAATTTCGTGATCCCGCTTGCGTATATATGTTTACTTAATCTTTTTGTTTTTCTTCTTCCGGAGTCATCAGGAGAGCGTATATCGTACGCAGTTACAATGCTTCTAGCTCTAATTCTGTATCTCAACATGATTGCAGACCGACTTCCGAATAATACACCAATCAGCCTGCTCAATATAGTTATTGTCATTCAGTTCAACAGCAGCTGCTTTGTCGTGTTGATGACCATACTGACATTGTGGATGTACAATAAACTGCAAAGTAATCAGCCCATACCAAAGTGTTGGCAAGTGTTTATGCGGATTACAAATCCTAGGTGCTTTAGAAAAACAAATTTAGTGAAGGTAAATCCCAGGATTGAAACGGAGGCAGAAGACCGCGAAAAGGATGAGAAGCAGATAGAAGACTACAATATGCCAGGACTCCAAAAGGAGAGAGCAGTTACTTGGAGCAATGTAATGAGTTCCACCAATCGGTTTCTTTTTTTCATAACATTTGCAATGCTATGCATTCAGTTTCTCGTTCTCTTATTTTCAATGATCCATCGAAACTTGTGATTATGGAGACGTCAGTGCCGCTGAAGGGCTGCAAAATTTAGGCTTATGTTCGGCACTCAAGGCCTTCGAGCAGGGAGGGATCTTTATCGTGTCACGTGCCACGCTTGCTATGACACGGGACCTCGGTTTTTGCTTGTCGTAAGAGGCGATAATATATATATATATATATATATATATATATATATATATATATATATTATCGACCTGGTTAGCTGAGTGAGTAGATCACCCTACCAGCACTAACGGGTCTCGGGTTCATGCTCCGATTGATCCCCATTTTGCTACAGTAACTTAACAGTCCACATATACATACGAGTTTATCTTGCATTTTACTTCCCACAAATAGGAACTATCAGATTACGCTAACTCTAAAACAGACTTGGTAATGTACCTCGAGATTTTTTGTAAATTCAAGAAAGACTGTAGATAAGATGCAAGTAACTTGTACCTGAAACAAGAAAAATTATATATTAATGAGAAATGACTTGACAGGAAATATCCTATAAAAGATGTTCCACTGTTTTCAAATGAAGTTCTTTACTCCTCTTGAAGGACCAATAGGAAATTGTAAAGAGATGACGGGTGATTTGAAAGTCTCGGAGAATTGTGAGGCCATTAAGGACATACGCGACGTTTCTCAGTAAGATATACATCTTTTTATAATTCGCATACACATCATTTACATTCTATCTCGTTTCAAAAGAAAAAGAAAGAAATACTGGGGTATACAATCACGTTGTTTTAAAGTTAGCATATTTTGATACTCCCTGGTTGTTGCAAGTAACAATATGAAGTCAGTTCTTATGTATTAAAGTACGTTGTATATGAACGTCACTTTAGCAAAGAAGGAGAGAAAAATCTTTGGAACAACTGGGTATCAAACCCGGTACCCTTGCTTTACTAGCTAGGTGATCTAACCACTGAACTACCCAGGTCAATAAACGAAGCATGGCAATATAAAATTTCAACCCATTTCGGAAATCATAGAAGAACTCTTCACATTGTTGAGTTTAGGGAAAATGTCGGAGACGTCGCGTATGTCCTTAATAAAAAGATCATTTGTGATACTTTCCTTACCCGAGAATAAAAGTTTTTTTTAGATAATGGTATCCGGTTCAGAATAACCGGTTCATTTCATTATACATAGTAATTTGTATATTTTTTTTTCTCAAAATACAAACATCTTTCCTTAAAGAAAAAACAAAAATCCGAAGGACCACCCCATCTAGTCGCCTCATACGACAAGCTAGGGGTGCTGAGGATCTATTCTAACAACCCGGATCCCCACGCGGTTATAATAATAATACCATATTTATATAGCACCCTTTTCATACATTTGTTTGCTCAAAGGTGCTTTACAGTACATAAAACAATTAAATAAAACATTGAAATAAAATGATATAAACATAAGATACAGTACATATGCTAAATAAGTATAAAACATAAGTTTCAGGGCATATTAAAGTAAAGATGATGAGACAATGTTGATGAGATTTGTGTGTGTGTGTGTGTGTGTGTGTGTGTGTGTGTGTGTGTGGATGAATTAAAACTATATATATATATATATATATATATATATATAAAAGAGTGATTACTCCTTCGCCAAACGCTCGGGTCTTTCCGATATTACCTTAAAAACGGAGATCCCGTTTCGCGACAGGCGTTGTCACGTTAAAGAACCCTCACTGCTACGGCCCTGAGCGCTAAGCATAGGTCTAAATTTGTGGTACTTTATCTACAGCTGGTGACGTCTCAGTATGAGTAAAAAATTCTGGACGGGACGTAAAACAATCAATCAGTAGGACTTCTTGGTTGGTATGTTTCACAATGTATACAAAATGTATAACCGCTTTGGGACTTTCACATCTGTGGATTGGATTAGACTTAACAGCCGATTTATATTGCCCTGAGTGAATTCAGCGTGGTGGTAAACCACCGTCGAACACTTATTGTAAACTTTGATTTGACCTATTGTAATTGTTTTCATTGATATATTTGTCTGTAAATTATTGATGATAAATTGTTAAACCTTGGATTTTTGTGAATGATTTTTGCTGGTCACGGTAAGGGTTATTCTGACCCATAACAGCAGAATATAACATATGACATTGCAACGGACACATTCGGTGTATTGTGAAAGCAAATATATTAAAATTATAATAATCTATTGATGTACAGCCGTCGTAAAGAATTTTCGTAATTGTGTCGTAAACCCTTCACTAATATCAGTTTGTATATTCCACCTTTTAATTTTCATGTAATGTGTAATAAATGTAGAACCAGTTCTGTTATCGATATTGTTTAAGGGGCCTCCGTGGTCGAGTGGTTAGAGCATCGGGCTCAAAATCACAAAGCCTCTCACCTCTGTCGGCGAGTGTTCGAATCTCGGCCGCGGTGTTATGTGTGCAAATTTGCCAGTTTACTTGCGGAAGGTCGGTGGTCTCTTCCCAGGTACATTGTATCAGGGTTCTCTCCTCCACCAACAAACACTGGACGCCACCAGATAACTGAAAAATTGTTGAGTGTGGCGGAAAGCAATAAATAATCAATCAATCAATCAATCTTGCTCGGGGAACCCGCTTCTCCTACCCACTTCATATATTCAACATTGGCAATTTTGTAGGATTGGAAGATTCCCCCAACTAAATTTAACAGTACTAGTAAATGAGAAGAACGTAAGCTTGAAAGCCATGAAAGGAAACTATTGCGCAAACTATGAGCATTAATAGTAAAATAGTTCACGTCTCCTCTACACCGCACAAGTTAAGAAAGTGATTTTGGGGTGATGTTTTGAAGTAATTAATATAGAAATATAAAACATTTTACCCCATTACACACACACACACACACACACACACACACACACACCAGATAATAGAATGAAATATGGGGAAATGTTTGGTGGAGGCTTACACAGAAGACTCCATCACCTCCACCCCGAATTAGAATTTTGGAAATCATTTTGGAGGAGGGGGTTCTTATTTTCTGCTCGTCAATATTTTTGAATTGAGAAAAGATTTTTCTCCCATCTCCCCGCTTGAAAAACTATGAATTGTACCTCACTGCTTCTCTCTCTCTCTCTCTCTCTCTCTCTCTCTCTCTCTCTCTCTTAAACATGGCAAATCTTGGCTATACGCAAGGAGATGGGGTTTAGTCACCGCCTACTATGATCTGATTTGACGGCAGTCAGTCAAATCAATTTGCTGAAGCTTTTCTAGATATAAGGCAGACTATACGCTTGAGCGTAGTTCACAATAAATGAACATTGATCAAGCTCATAGTCAATTCAAAATTGAAAGCAGGGCAAACATGGACCCCTGAAAACACGAGATGGGACTGATGCCTAGGAGGACTAACCATCCCCTGTTGAACAGTCATAACCGTTGTGAGCACACTATTTTCATGAGTTTAACAGAGTAATCCATAATAAAATTCATTATGTAAAGAACGGCCTAATACTTGTCAAAGAGCATATGACATGACATCACGACAAGTTGCATTTGCAAATACATCATTATAACGACCTTAGAATTCGCGAAATGCCGACTTTAAACGAAAATATTGAAACCTCTTTAATAATATCAACTTATTTGTCATTAGCCTGATTGATTATAGCCAGAACATGCTCAAATGCTGTCATGTATTGAATCATTTGAGAGACATAAACACCAAATGCAGGTAATAATGGAATATTGCTACATGAATTTGGAGAGATGACGATGAAGAACGAAGTCATCTCTTTTATCATTAAGTTGTGTTGTTACTTTGCCGTTGAGACTTATGTTCAATGGAATATTCAGATATGAAGCAAATAAGGAACGACTCGTGCTGTCTTTTATTTCAAGTTCACTGGATATATCGAAATGACGTATGAATGAAGTCCAGTGGGGATCCGGGTAAGAATAGATCCTCGTTATCCCTGGCTTGTCGTAAGAGGCGACTAAATAGAGCGGTCATTCGGATGAGACCGCAGAAACCAAGGTCCCGTGTCACATCAGGTGTGGCACGACTTAGGCCCCTCCCTGCTCAAAGGCAATAAGCGCCGAGCATAAACCTAACTTCTGCAGCCCTTCACCAGTAATGGTAAAGTCTCCATATGAGTAAAAGATTCTCGAGCGGGACGTTAAACAATATTTAATCAATCAATCAATCCATATGAGTGAAATATTCTCAAGTGATTCAAATCAACCAACCAAAGTATGAATGAAACTGTTAATCCATAGTTATTCCAACGCACTGTTCTGATCCCCAGAGGAACTCTAAAGTACTTGTGTGTAGGTTAACAAAGGAATTTTGTGGATGACTGAAAACAAGATATGAACATTTCCGCGTTCCTTTTTCATTGAAGAAACAGCTGTCCGGCAATATTAGACTTGATAGGTCACTGATTACATCCCGTCTTGATTATGGCAATGCACTAATTCATGGTGTTAATTCAGCATCCCTGCAGAAGTTACAGAAACTCAAAACACTGCTGCCAGGCTAGTGACATGTTTACAAACTTATGAGCATACACCTATTCTCATATACCTGTGACATATCGGACGAAATATAAAATCCCTTTGTATACTTTAAGACTTTCCATGCTTAGTGTACAGTACTCATGCGTTCCTTTTCCTATACTTGTTCAGTTCGCATCTGTTAATGTCCGGTAGATACATGTATGATTCACGGCCGGACTACTACTGTCGGACTATTACTGGATATGCAGCGGGTCAATAGAAGATGTAATGGACACCAACCGCATGTTAACGGTTGACTGATACAATTTCGTTCGTCTAACGCTGAAAGAACGTTCTATCAGTGTCCCATGCGTCCCCCTTTCGTTTAACCCGGTACAAATCCGTTATTCAGATGGTAATGTCCGTTAATCGACCGCTAATTTTCTGGTAAATGTTCAGTAATAGCGTTTTATATTACTTATTATGCGTTTTATACGCTTCATACACCAATCTCAGAACCCCCGAGAATGACATTTATCAATGGATACCAATGGACAGCATTGTCGCAGTTATATTTATCTGGGCGTTGTCCGTTTATATTAGCCCATAAGGTGTGAATGTTCCTTTATGATGAATGTGCGCAAGTGCGTGGCAAAAATATTATTAGAAACATCATGGAGGAAGATGATTTATCTAACAATGTGTAGTCGTATCAAAAATAATTTTATGTTAAACGTATTTAACTCTCCCTTCACACTTACCCGCCGCGGTAGCTCAATAGTAGAGCATTCGCTTCGTAACCTGGAGGTCGTAAGTTCTATTCCCAGTCATGCCATGATCACTCCTTCGACAAACGCTCTGGAATAAGGGTCTTTTGGATATGATCTTAAACATAGACGTCCCGTGTCGCAGCAGGCGTGCTGAGCGCTAAGCATAGGTCTAAATTTGAAGTACTTCATCTCCAACCTCAATATGAATGAACGGGACGGGACGTAAAAAAAAAACAACAAACAAATAAACAATCAATCTTTTTAAATTTCCACTATTCAATGTAGATTTCCCTACACCTTTTCCTTTCTGATCGACTTTTTCTTTCTTTATTCGCTGGAAAAAGGTATTCCACGAACAGCCTACAGGTCCCCCATGCTTTTGTGTTACCATAGTGCTGTTTATATATATCTAACCGTGATTATAAATCGGGGTTTATAATCCGACTCTGAGAGAATATAACTAATATGAAATCAAGTTTATTATTTTTAATTCGATCAAGTCATAGTGTGGAATTTGAATAAAGTACATAACTTGTATAGCGCGATAGAAACATACATTTATTCCTATAATAATAATTAACACGGCACAAGTAGCTTAAACAATATAGTGAGCACATCTAAAAATATCTTTTTATGGTTATGGTTGTTAGAACTTGTGTCTAAACCATTTGTGCTGATACATTATCATACAATAAAATATTTTCAAAATGAAACTCCAGTAAACACCTCACGATGAACTAAACACTAGAATGTTTGATATTATGGACAATTGCTTCTTCAACAAAAATTGTAAAAAGAAATATTCATATCAATCATCCAAAAAATTATTTTGTTAACACCATTCTGACTCGACACACAAGTACTCTGATATTGATATCCAAAAGATGCTAGAGTTCCTCAATGACAATATTTTCGAAGTCTTTATTTACGTGATCATGACTTCCAACATTTTGTTGGTCTTCCCATAGGCACGATATTGCGCTCCCTTGTTAGCTGATCTGTTTTTATATTCTTATGAAGCAGAATTCATTCAAAAGCTTTTACATGACGATAAAAAATATTTTGCTGTGGCCTTCAATTCTACATTTAGATATAACGACGACGTTTTATCTATCAACAATAACAATTTCCATTCTATTGTCGATTCGATATATCCCAGTGAACTTAAAATAATAGACACCACAAAGCCTTCCACATCTGCTTCGTGCTTGAATATTGTATTGAAAATAGATACTGATGGCAAACTGGCAACTCAACTTTATGACAACGGGGTGATTTCAATTTCACCATCGTCAAGTTGCCTTATCTAGCGAGCAATATTCCATTATCACATGCATATAGTGTTTATATATCTCAACTGATTCAAAACACCAGAGCTTGTTTGCATTTGATCAGTTTTTAATCGAGGTAGGCGACTGATAAACAAGTTAATGCTACTGGCGTTTGTATAGTCTCGTCTACAATCAGCATTTCGCAAATTCTATGGTCGTTTAATGATCTAGTTTGCCAGTACAAGTTTCTATTAGATCAAATGTTGTCTAACGTGTTTCATACCAATAGTTGGTCGTTCTTGGCACACTGATTCTGACTGCGGATTACTCCGTTTATCTGATCACGATATAGGGCTTACTGCGGGTGAGACCAGTCGACAGGGGATACGTACTCCTTCTAAGCACCAGATCCCACCTCTGGTATGTCCATGGGGTCGTGTTTTCCCATCTCTCTAATTTCCATTTTCTACAGGACATGAATACCGTTTCTTTATCTTAGCCTTTTCATTGAAACTTAAATTGATAAAAATCAGATTGATGTGACAAGTGCTGAGGAAGGTCCACAAAATCCATACCATAATTAATATGTTACCAAAAGTATCGAACACGAACCGGTTTATATTTATAGTATATGGACAAGCAAATTATTAGAAATACGAGATTACAATGAAATGAATGAGGTAAGGAAAGACGTGAATTACTGTTCAGAATAAATATCCCTTGTTGTATATATTAATCAGATACATAACGAAAGTTTAATAATAGCAAAAAAACAAGTACCTGAATGCCAAAGAAAATAGACATTATACAAAAAAGACACCGATTGACTGATCGCGACACTCTAAACCACGTGAGATTCGACTTCTCTTCAGGTTCTGTTCTAATTCCGTAACTTTCCACTGTTTTGTCTTCTGTCTCTTCGTCTTCAGTCTTTTCGGCTTGAAAACTCATCTTGCTTCTCCTCCAGTACTCAGGGTGTACAAAACGCATGAGCCCTTGCCAAAAATTCGTGACCGGCTGATTGCTTTGCTGTTTGTCGTACATCCACGATGTCAGGATGGTCATCAACACGACAAAGCAGCTGCTGTTGAACTGAATGACAATGCAGATATTGAGCAGACTGATCGGAACAGTACTCGGTAAACGATCGGCAATCATGTTCAGATAGAGAATTAAACATAGAAGCATTGTGACTGCATATGAAATTCTCTCCCCTGATGACGCCGGAAGAAGAAACACAAATAAATTCAGTAAGCACAGATAAACAAGTGGAACGATGAAGTTCATTATTAGATACAAAGGTCGTCTAGAAATACTGAAGGAGAACCTCATGCATGGATAAGGATAAAACATGTCGACTTCAAAGGTCACGTTTTTAATTTCCCACTCTTCGTTTTTAATTAGAGCTGTTGTATTGTCCAAATCTGAGGACTCCAAAAATAGTGGTTTTAGTGCAACTTTATGGAGTGGTTCGTCACCTAAAAAAATTATTTCGCATCTTTGCTGATCCATTGGGTAATAGAAAATGCTAGCTTCGCATTTAGTGGTAGCTAAACCCATAACACTATAATGCATAGTTCCGTTAGGATATAAAAGGATATTTTTAAAATTGGTGTCTCCTGTCTTTAGCGTTGATTCCTCTGTTATTGTATTATATATCCGAATAATAGGACTCCACACCAAAGATTTTGGGATGGGGATATCCGTGTCAAATTTCCTTGGGAAATTTCTCTTTAGTACGTCATCCGTCCAAAACATGTTCATGATAACTACAGATGAAAGCGTTCCCGTTCTCTCTTCGTAAGAAACGACTGAGTGAAGAAGCAGGTGTATAGAGACCGTTATCGTGAGACTTTGATTCTGAACAGGCCTGATATACGGCACGTAATTATTATTTAAGGAATTGTAAAAATCCACCAAGTCATCGATATCAGATGAGGTTGAAATTCTCACATAAAGAAATATAATGAATATTAATGGAAGATAAATTCGAGAATAATTTGTATGTACCATTATTATTAGCATTTATGTTTAATGTACAGTGACCTATATAATGATGGTCATAATTGAAGTTACCGTTGACATTTAATGTAGACAATATATAAATTAAAATATAATGCGTTCCTGTAAGATGATTGGGTGGCTGATATTATACGATCCAAAGAGTTTAGAAAATCCATTTCTCGAAGAGTTTTTGTGTGAATACGGATATACATTTACAAAGTAAGCATTAACTTCACGTATCTGATATCACACACTCCTACCAAACCATTTTTCGAATAAAAGAAAGAATCGATTTTCTGACAGAATGGTCATACCCCTTTTATCAAATCTACTAACTGATTTCTGAGACAAAGCAATGAGAATAAAAATCAATGATCAGTGATTTATAGTCAGCCCTGTAAGCCATATTTTATTACTTTTAACATAAAATGTGGTAAACGTCAGCATATATTTATCATTTACACCTTATATCATGATTTTATATGTCATAAATTACTTATTTCTTGAAGGCCAGCTTTTTTTTTTTTTTTTTTTTTTTTTTTTGTTTGTTTGTTGTTTTTTTTGTTTTTGTTTTTTTGTTTTTTTGGGGGGTTTTTTGTTTGGTTTTTTTTTGTTTCTAATATTTATTTTTATGCTTAGAAATCACCAGTTTAATGAGAAATGCAACAATGAGGTATAGCGTTTATGCTAAGGCACAGATGTCTTTATATCAAACAACACTTCGAAACAGCTACGAATTCAGACACTTGGAGACGCCATGGCAATTTCCAACGTGGGCTAGGCCCACATTTTTTTTTTCTGACGAACAATTTATTTTCTAAATTCTTTAGATCGTATATCAGTCAGCCAATGATGTCCAAAGAACGCATTCAAAGCATTAGATTTCATTATAAAAATTATCTGTACTAGATATTTATCATCAACTTCAATTATGACCATCATTATATAGGTCACTGTACATTAAACATAAATGCTAATAATAATGGTACATACAAATTATTCTCGAATTTATCTTCCATCAATATTCATTATATTTCTTTATGTGAGAATTTCAACCTCATCTGATATCGATGACTTGGTGGATTTTTACAATTCCTTAAATAATAATTACGTGCCGTATATCAGGCCTGTTCAGAATCAGAGTCTCACGATAACGGTCTCTATACATCTGCTTCTTCACTCAGTCGTTTGTTACGAAGAGAGAACGGGAACGCTTTCATCTGTAGTTATCATGAACATGTTTTGGACGGATGACGTACTAAAGAGAAATTTCCCAAGGAAATTTGACACGGATATCCCCATCCCAAAATCTTTGATGTGGAGTCCTATTATTCGGATATATAATACAATAACAGAAGAACCAAAAGGAAATTTGACACAAATGACACGAATGGCCCCTTTCCCATATCCTACTACATGTATTTTTTTTGGTTTTATGTTGTTGGTTTTTTTTGGTTTTTTTTTGTTTGTTGGGGTGTTTGGGGGGGGGGGGGGGGTTGTGTGTGTGTTTCTTTTTTGTTTTGTTTTTATTTCTGGGTTTTTTTTATGCTTTGGTTTGTTTGGGGTTTTTTTGTTTGTTTGTTTGGTTTTTTTTTTTTTGGTTTTTTTTTTTGGTTTTTTAAAATTTTTTTTATATTATTAACCTTTCGTTAACAGGCAAGCAAATGTCTCAAAAGTTCTGAAAATAATTGAAAGTTATGGCAGGTACACGATACGTGATATTGCCAACCTTCGGTATATCGCTATCTCGGGTGCATGTCATTTTGAAGCGTATTTTGAAAGTACGAAAGATTTCTACCAGAGGGATACCGTATATATTGGCAGATGACCAAAACAGGTAGGAGTACAAACCATTAAGCAATTGCTCAAAATGTTTCCCAAATTCAATAGAAAAAAAATGATGTTGTACCTTAACAACCTTTGTCATGTTTAACTGTATGCGTGATGTATTCCATTACAACTGGATAAAGAGTACTGCATAATTACCATTAGTTTATTTATGGGTCTGTATGATTTCGATTTATTGGAGATTCCTTTCGTTCTTAATTGCAGCATTTGTGCTGATTTTTTTTTTTTATTATGCTCTTTCAATATCTCCATGTGCATAGAATCAACTATATCCGACGAATTTTTAATATTTGTTTATTCTCTACGTTTTCTGTCGACTTAATGCCAACTATATGATTATTAACAATAGCTGTTTAACATTTGATGGTAAAATGAAGGGAACGAGTTGTCTACAAATTCTTATATTAACACCAATTTTATTCTTGTGTGTGTCACTTTCGTCGTCGATCGATGTAGATGATCTGAACTTGTTTTACAAGTCCTTAAGAACTGACCACGAGCCATATATTAGGCCGGTAAGGAACCAGAGTCAACCGGTTACTGTGTATATGGCTATCCTACTTCATTCTGTTGTTTCTTACGAGGAAAGAACTGGAACCCTCTCATCATTAATTATCATGCACCAAAAGTGGAAAGATGAATTACTGACAAACTTTTCGTCTGACTTAGTTGGTGATATTCCCATTTCTAAATCTTTGATATGGAATCCTAGTTTTCGAATCTATAACAGCGTTACAGAGGACACAGTGTTAAAGACGGGTGAAAGCAATATTCAAAATGTCATTTTCTTTCCGAACGGAACAATTTTATATAGATATGTGGGTTTAACTGTGACGAAATGCAATGGTGATGTATTTTATTATCCGATGGACCAGCAAACATGCAAAATAATCTTTCTGAGTGATGTACCACTAAAAAATGTTGTAGTACAACCGTATTTGCTTGCCTACATTGGAATGGAAACAACGTCTGCTTTGGTGACAAATGAGGAATGGGAAGTATACAATGTGCGTTCTGAAATAGGTATTATGTTTTATGAGTATCCATCTATGACACTCTCGTTTGAACTATCCAGACGACCCTCATATCTCTTGACGAATTTCGTGATCCCGCTTGCGTATATATGTTTACTTAATCTTTTTGTTTTTCTTCTTCCGGAGTCATCAGGAGAGCGTATATCGTACGCAGTTACAATGCTTCTAGCTCTAATTCTGTATCTCAACATGATTGCAGACCGACTTCCGAATAATACACCAATCAGCCTGCTCAATATAGTTATTGTCATTCAGTTCAACAGCAGCTGCTTTGTCGTGTTGATGACCATACTGACATTGTGGATGTACAATAAACTGCAAAGTAATCAGCCCATACCAAAGTGTTGGCAAGTGTTTATGCGGATTACAAATCCTAGGTGCTTTAGAAAAACAAATTTAGTGAAGGTAAATCCCAGGATTGAAACGGAGGCAGAAGACCGCGAAAAGGATGAGAAGCAGATAGAAGACTACAATATGCCAGGACTCCAAAAGGAGAGAGCAGTTACTTGGAGCAATGTAATGAGTTCCACCAATCGGTTTCTTTTTTTCATAACATTTGCAATGCTATGCATTCAGTTTCTCGTTCTCTTCTTTTCAATGATCCATCGAAACTTGTGATTATCGACCTGGTTAGCTGGGTGAGTAGATCACCCTACCAGCACTAACGGGTCTCGGGTTCAAGCTCCGATTGATCCCCATTTTGCTACAGTAACTTAACAGTCCACATATACATACGAGTTTATCTTGCATTTTACTTCCCACAAATAGGAACTATCAGATTACGCTAACTCTAAAACAGACTTGGTAATGTACCTCGAGATTTTTTGTAAATTCAAGAAAGACTGTAGATAAGATGCAAGTAACTTGTACCTGAAACAAGAAAAATTACATATTAATGAGAAATGACTTGACAGGAAATATCCTATAAAAGATGTTCCACTGTTTTCAAATGAAGTTCTTTACTCCTCTTGAAGGACCAATAGGAAATTGTAAAGAGATGACGGGTGATTTGAAAGTCTCGGAGAATTGTGAGGCCATTAAGGACATACGCGACGTTTCTCAGTAAGATATACTTCTTTTTATAATTCGCATACACATCATTTACATTCTATCTCGTTTCAAAAGAAAAAGAAAGAAATACTGGGGTATACAATCACGTTGTTTTAAAGTTAGCATATTTTGATACTCCCTGGTTGTTGCAAGTAACAATATGAAGTCAGTTCTTATGTATTAAAGTACGTTGTATATGAACGTCACTTTAGCAAAGAAGGAGAGAAAAATCTTTGGAACAACTGGGTATCAAACCCGGTACCCTTGCTTTACTAGCTAGGTGATCTAACCACTGAACTACCCAGGTCAATAAACGAAGCATGGCAATATAAAATTTCAACCCATTTCGGAAATCATAGAAGAACTCTTCATATTGTTGAGTTTAGGGAAAATGTCGGAGACGTCGCGTATGTCCTTAATAAAAAGATCATTTGTGATACTTTCCTTAGCCGAGAATAAAAGTTTTTTTTAGATAATGGTATCCGGTTCAGAATAACCGGTTCATTTCATTAGACATAGTAATTTGTATTTTTTTCTCAAAATACAAACGTCTTTCCTTAAAGAAAAAAAAAAATAAAACAACAAAACAAAAAAACAAAAACAAAAAAAAAAACAAAAAACAAAAAACAAAAAAAAAAAAAAAAAAAAAACGAAAAAAAAAAAAAAAAACAAAAAAAAAACAAAAAAAACCCACTGATGTCTAGAATGTACTGTACCAATTGTAGAATTTTTCTGTGTGTCTAAAAAAAACAATATGACAAAAAAATATTTATACACTTTTGCCTTCTCTCCCCGCAAAATGATGTAATATATTTGTATTATTTGGTTCCATATGTAAAATACTGCGTACAAATGGACTGAGCACGACAATGGTCATATTTGGCGCTGAAATTCCAGTTGTTAGACCGGAAAAGGAAAATTCAAAATCCTGTAAACTGGACCCTATTTTCGAATATGACAAAATTGATGACGATTTACTTTATTCTCGAAAACGTTAAGCAAAATTATTTCCATTTTTACTCGATGTCAAGATATGCAGACTTTAACATTGTGACTGACTATGTGGTGTATTGTGAAAGCAAATATGTTAAAATTATAATGATTTAATGATTGATAGCCTTTGTAAAATGTCGCTTCACATCATAAATATTACACTAAATTTTAATAATACTGGTTTAAGCGATCGCGGTAGCTTAGTGACAGAACGTTCGCCTCGTAATTGAGAAGTCGAGAGTTAAAGCCCCGCTCGTGCCATGGCCGCGTCAAACCTAACACGTTATAATGATTGATTGATTGATTGTATATTGTTTAACGTCCCACTCGAGAATTTTTCACTCATATGGAGACGTCATCATTGCCGGTGAAGGGCTGCAAAATTTAGGCCTGTGCTCGGCGCTTAGGGCCTTTGAGTAGGGAGGGATCTTTAACATGCCACACCTGCTGTGACACGGGGCCTCGAAGGACCGCCCCATCTAGTCGCCTCATACGACAAGCTAGGGGTGCTGAGGATCTATTCTAACAACCCGGATCCCCACGCGGTTATAATAATAATACCATATTTATATAGCACCCTCTTCATACATTTGTATGCTCAAAGGTGCTTTACAGTACATAAAACAATTAAATAAAACATTGAAATAAAATGATATAAACATAAGATACAATACATATGCTAAATAAGTATAAAACATAAGTTTCAGGGCATATTAAAGTAAAGATGATGAGACAATGTTGATGAGATTTGTGTGTGTGTGTGTGTGTGTGTGTGTGTGTGTGTGGATGAATTAAAACTATATATATATATATATATATATATATATATATATATATATATATATATAAAAGAGTGATTACTCCTTCGCCAAACGCTCGGGTCTTTCCGATATTACCTTAAAAACGGAGATCCCGTTTCGCGACAGGCGTTGTCACGTTAAAGAACCCTCACTGCTACGGCCCTGAGCGCTAAGCATAGGTCTAAATTTGTGGTACTTTATCTACAGCTGGTGACGTCTCAGTATGAGTAAAAAATTCTGGACGGGACGTAAAACAATCAATCAGTAGGACTTCTTGGTTGGTATGTTTCACAATGTATACAAAATGTATAACCGCTTTGGGACTTTCACATCTGTGGATTGGATTGGACTTAACAGCCGATTTATGACAGTTTATATTGCCCCGAGTGAATTCAGCGTGGTGGTAAACCAACGAACACTTATTGTAAACTTTGATTTGACCTATTGTAATTTTTTTCATTAATATATTTGTCTGTAAATTATTGATGATAAATTGTTAAACCTTGGATTTTTGTGAATGATTTTTACTGGTCAGGCTAAGGGTTATTCTGACCCATAACAGCAGAATATAACATATGACATTGCAACGGACACATTCAGTGTATTGTGAAAGCAAATATATTAAAATTATAATAATCTATTGATGTACAGCCGTCGTAAAGAATTTTCGTAATTGTGTCGTAAACGCTTCACTAATATCAGTTTGTATATTCCACCTTTTAATTTTCATCCAATGTGTAATAAATGTAGAACCAGTTCTGTTATCCATATTGTGTAAGGGGCCTCCGTGGCCGAGTGGTTAGAGCATCGCGCTCAAAATCACAAAGCCTCTCACCTCTGTCGGCGTGTGAGCAAGTTTGCCAGTTTACTTGCGGAAGGTCAGTGGTCTCTTCCCAGGTACATTGTATCTGGGTTCTCTCCCCCACCAACAAAAACTGGACGCCACCAGATAACTGAAAAATTGTTGAGTGTGGCGGAAAGCAATAAACAATAAATCCATATTGTTTAAACGTACAGTCAAAATCTGGGACGAATTAAATTGTTAGTGAACCAAGTGCTTTATTTGAATTGCTAATATGAATCTATGATATGCACTTAGACGAGACTTGTATCCATTGATCACATTCTCGTCAGAATCACTGGTTATTGACTGGAATTATTAATTTTTGCAACATTAACGAACGAATAAATGAAGTAGAATGAAAAACCATTTGCCAACTTAAAACGCATCCAACAATTAGAAAGATCTAGTAAAAATACTCTTAATGAGTGTCGCATTTAATTTTATTAATCGATCTTTTCGTGGTAAAAACTTGTATCAAATGCAAATCTCATGTTAACGATTACTTTACGGTAAAAATCAAAGGATTTTCTACTTGCAGATAAATCAGAGCAGAATTGAAACCAAAACAACGGTCGTTGTAATGCCTTTAGACCGGACATTTTGACTAAATGTCTCAAGGCAAATTAAGTAATTCCAAGTATCCAGATGTCAGTATGGCACTCTCCAAATACATAAGATTCTCGATCATAAAAAATCACTCTTATATCCCAGAATATTTCATGTCTACACTTATATATATATATATATATATATATATATATATATATATGTGTGTGTGTGTGTGTGTGTGTGTGTGTGTGCGTGTGTGTGTGTGTGTGTGCCATCTTAAATGAAAACCTCCTCCATGTTCATGTTCTTCTTCTTTTAACTTTTGTCCAGGTTAGACATTTCATAACTGGTGATGTAAATAGAGTTGAAAATGACATGTAATCATTCATTATAAATGCGTTTAAATAAATTCTTCATTAGAATATTAAAACGGATCAGCTAATAAAGGAGCACAATTGGTGTCCATGGGTATCCCAACTGACTGTTGGGGGATCTGATTACCAAAGACTACGAAGATATTGTCAATGAGGAACTCCAGCATCTTTTAATATCAACTTGAGACTACTTATGCGTAGAATCAGTGTGATGCTTAACAAAAGTATTTTTCTAAAATGACTATTCGCTACATGTGAAGATTTCCTTTTTCCATTTTTGTTGACAAAGCAACTGTCTTTGACGTCTAAAATTCTAGTCTTTAATCTATCATGACAAATAATCGTGTAAAGTGTTGAAAAGTCATATATTTTGATGTTGATTCGAGAAAAGTCTTGATTTCTTTATTAAATGTTCTTTAGAATTTTTAGGAAATACCACTTCTGGCATATGTTGTGGCACAATACGTTTGAAGTTTGATTGAATGATTGATTGTTTTACGTCCCGTCGAGAATTTTTCAGTCATATTGTTACGTCACAAGCTGTAATTGAAATACCACAAATTTTGACCTATGCTTAGCGCTCAGGACCATAGCAGTGATGGTTCTTTAACGTGCCAACGCTTGCCGCGACACAGGACCTCCGTTTTTAAGGTCATATCCGAAAGGCCCGTGATTCGCACTTCTAAATGCCGAGCGACTGGTGAAGGAGCAATCACTATCTATGTTATTGCCTTAGGTTTGATGTGGCCAAGGCAAAAGCGGGGCTCGAACTCCCAACCTTCCGGTTACGAAGTGAATACTCTACCACTGAGTTACCGCAACCGGTTGTTTGGAGTTTGTATTTCACAGCTGTTAATATTTTCATAATGAGCAAATATAGGGACTTGGTAGAACATTTACTGGATTCAGCAATGTATCTATGTAAGGCTTTTGTTCAGTCTATGAATCCATTATAGGCATGGTAACGTCATATTTCATTCGTCCCAACTTTCGGAAGGTCGGTGGTCTCTTCATTGTGTCTAGGTTCTCTCCTCCACCAATAAAAACTGAACGCCACCAGAGTGAAAAATTGTTGCGTGTGGCGGAAAACCATAAACAAACAATCATTCGTCCCTTTGACTGGGATATTAAATGTATTTAAAACTGAAACATAATTTTAAAGAATTTCATCTTTTGAAAGTTGGAGTGTAAGTAGGATTACCAAATGTGAAAATAATGCCAAGTTACAGATGTAATAATGAACCTTACAAAGACAATATACTTTCAAGTTTTGTCAGTTGGAACCAAAACATATCGAATTCTTTTGTCACTGCTGGTTTCCTTCTCACACAGAAAGATATATACCAGTACGCAAATAGCCAAGTGGTTAGAGCATCGCGCTCAAAATCATAAGGCCTCTCACCTCTAGTCGGCGCGGGTTCGAATCTCGCTCGCGCCGATATATGTGAGAAAGTTTGCCAGTTTACTTCCGGATGGTCGGTGGTCTCTTCCCGGGCACATTGTATCAGGGTTCTCTCCTCCACCTACATAAACTGGACGCCACCAGATAACTGAAAAATTGTTGAGTGTTTTTTTTATTTTTTATGGACGTTAACGTTATTTCTATGTAGACTAGTCAAATTTCCTACATCATCTATATTGTTAAACCGGATGTTTTGTCTAAATGATTCCAGTCAAATCAAGCAACTCCAAATTTATAATATCCAGATGTCAGTATGGTCCTTTGATATATATATGTGTGTGTGTGTGTGTGTGTGTGTGTGCTCTGATTACAAGCAAACTTAGATATATACCATTTTAAACAAAATCCTCTTAAGTGTTCTTGTAACTGTCGTCCAGTTAGACATTTCATGATGATGAAATATAGTTGAAAATTATGGCATATAATCACTCATTCTAAAACTTGCGAAATTCAGGTTGCCCCGATCTATTAATTTGCGACAGAACTTAATGTCTATTATAAATTTTGTAAAAAATTATTCCAAACGCTGTGTGAAATATGAAGAGGGAGATTTTTACACTTTGTCAGATTGCATCAAGAGTAGAAGAGGAATACTAGTATTTTAAAAATCTCGTATCAGAAACGTTAAAACAAAAAATGCATATCACATGAGAGTAGTGTAAATGAAAGGTGGATTCTCAAAATAAAGAAGTCACAGGACTTTTCCCAGAGCAAGACTTCAAAACTTTCCACCACACTGTATGCCTGTTCCTCATAACTAATTTAAAGTCAGTCTTTTTTTTATTTTATTATTTCCTTTTTTTTTTTTTTTTTTTTTTTTTTTTTTTTTACATCATAGACAATTGTTTCCTTAATAAAAACGGAACACAGAAATATTCATATTTTGTCCTCAGTCATCCAAGAAATTACTTTGTTGAGATACACACAAGTACTCTGAAGTTAATACTAACCAAGATTCTAAAGTGCCTCATCCTTACGTAGTCTTTTGTGATCAGGTCCATCTTTCAACAGTCCAGGGGAATTACTATGGACTTACGATACTCAATTGCATTCACACGTCTATTCGATATATCCCAGTGAACTTGAGATAAAAGACACCACAACGCCTTCCATATTTGCTTCCTATCTGGATATTTTATAGACGTGGATGCCAACGGAAAACTATAACTACACAACTATATGACAAACAAGATGACATCATATTTTCCATCGTTAACTCCCCATTTGATGTTTGTCTCTTTACCGAGTGGTTAAAGCATCGCGCTCAAAACTCACGTCTAGTCGGCGCGGGTTCGAATCTCGCTCGCGCCGGTGTATGCGAGAAGGTACATATTATCTGGGTTCTATCCTCCACCAATAAAAACTGGACGGAAAACAACAACCAATCAATCAATCGTTATGCTAGAACATGATCTTCATATGATCAATATTTAAATTGACACAGGCTACTGATAATTAAGTTGACCGAGGATAACTACCTCAATAGATCACGTTAGTGACTCAGATGAAATAAAATGCTGCTCAGATCAATCAATCAATCATTTTATTAGCCAAGAATTATATGCGGAAACATATACATCTGTAAGGAGCAAAGTGAAAATGTTCATCACTGTCGTAAATGTAATCATACTGGTCAAGATTTACGATGAAAAAGCATCAGTTTATTCTTAGATTCATCAAAGTACATGTAACTATTATAATGTAATTAGCATATGAAAATAATCTGCATTTTAGGAAGCTTTCACTGTATTTGCTGCAAGAGATATTTATCACATTGTCTTAAATTGGGGAACATTACACACACACACACACACACACACACACACACACACACACACACATATATATATATATATATATATATAATATAATAGTAGAACAAAAAGTAACAAGTCACAAACAACATATCATTAAGTTAACATAAATTATGCAGAGCATCTGTTGAATTTGGCACAGTAAAAAAGAACCGTCACATGGTTTACGTTTAGTGCTGTTCCATGAACAGTAAGGTTCACCTTGATCAGTAACTGGAAAGACTTTTAAGTTTTAGATCTGCTTTTTCATGCATCAGGATATTTTGTCCAAATAAATGATTCTTTTAAGAAAATCTTTCAGCATGAAGGAAAACTGAAAATTAGTTTAAATCTAGCAAAACGGAACCGAAAAATCAGCCTAGAGTCAAACGATCAAAACGCACAAAGAATGTTAAAAATGGATAATTTTCTTGTAGAATTTCTTAGTGTCACAATATTTTTTCTCTTTATTCCAAAGATGTCAATTTGGAATTCCCATGGGTTACAAATATTACATACATGTCACGGAATATTAAAGAGATTTCTCATTCTCATTTCAGTCTCCTTCTCAATGCCAATTATGAAATGTTTTACATCTGACACCCTATACTTACATGCATAATGTACATCGAAGCAAGCTTTTCACAAATCTTATATTTAAATGTATTATGGGATCTATATAGGGGTTTAATCTTGAATCTATGTCTTCAAAATCATCAATCATATCACAGGAATAAACAGTCAGATAATAGAAGATATCTTTAATTATTTGAAGATGTCATAAATATATTGCATGGGCACAATTCAATTAATTTAAAAGATCTCTTAATGATATCTTCAATTTTGAATTATTGTGCACATTAATTGAATTATTAATAGGATCATTATTCAGCTGAATTGTTGCATGCAATAAATGAATTGTTGCTCTCTTCAATAATTTAATGATATCAACAATTAAACTGTGCATCAGCTCAGTTAAAGAGGGCAATAATTCAAATAATGCATGAAATAATTGAATTATTGCACTCTTCAATTGAATTAATAATATCATTAATTCAGTTGATGAGCACAATATTCTTTTAGAGAAACCAACTATCTAATTATCAACATATCCACAACTGAATTAATGATCTCTTCAATTCAATTGTTGCTCTCTTAAGAGAATTGATGTGCTAATTAAACTAAATTAATTAAACATAAGACTATTTATACTGATCTCTAAATTTAATTTTCACGAGAAATATTTCCACCATATTAATGCACGCATCATTTGAAATTGATGAGAGCAATAACTGATTTGATGAGTATATCAATTGAATTGATGTGCACATCAATCCAATTAGTTCATGCAATACTTGAATTGCTGCGAGTGTCAAATTACATGAAATTATCACTCTCATAAATTCATTGATGTGTGCATCAGCATAATGATTCAACTGATGATTTCTTTAAAAAATCAAAGATATCTTCAATTATTTGAGTGTATGTCAATTTGGTGCTCCATATGTATCCAAACAAAGAATGGAATTTACACAAAAATCACAATTTTAAAATTTGATATGTACAGAATTTCTGCTATGCACATTGAATGACTACACATGTAACTCAAAACACCTTTTAAAAGTGCTTGATCACATAAGTACATCTAGAATGCATTACAAATTATAGTAATTAATACTTATAAAAAGTTTCTAGGAACAAATTTCATTTAATTCCTTATTTACACAAATACTATCACATTTCAGCTCAAAGTACAAATTTATACTGTGAAATGTTCATGGGTAGCCAAATATTTACTAGTTCATGGGGTTGTAATTTCAAGGATTAACATCAGTTTGAAAATATACAACATTATACTATAGAAACTATTGCAAAGAAGAACTGGTTCGTGCAGGGGATATAAATTTGTTGGTAAAAGGTATCCACTAAATCCACAAAAATTGAGCCCCCACAAACAATAATGATTCCACAGTATTTCCAGACTGTAGAGTCGTCATCGTTCAAAGGGGGGGGGGGGGGGGGGGGATGTTTGTGGATTTTGTAGACTATCTTTACCCATGAATTTAAATCCCCACAAATGTTGATAAACAATTTTCTGTTTCTTTAACATTTTATCCCAATCACAAAAGGGTCCAAGTAGCATAGTGGTTAACACACTCACTTCTCACCGCTGTGATCCAAGTTCAACAATCTTCCGGATCGACAGTGGATGTGAGAGGGCACTGTGGTCACCCACTCAGAATCATGGGTTTCCTCCAAGTACTCCAGTTTCCTCTCACATCAATGACCCCTTCATGCCAAAATCTCAGCCGACGAGAAGCATTAATATAAGTTTTAGAACTTGTTTGTTAATCGTCATAAAATAAATACAGTTGAATTTTTTATAGGTATACATAGACATCACGATTTATCTGTTGTGCTGTTGGTTTTATGAAGGCAAAAAACCGAGTTCATTATTTCAGAAAAAGATTAATTACTTGTAATTGAATTATTGTTATAATGTTTATGCATTGTAAATACAAGCCGTATCCCTTTTTAACTGCAGTCACAAATCTAATAAAATTACAAGCCAGCACACAGAGACTGCCTTTAGTGGAATCAGTTTTCTTTGCAATTTTCCTGTGAGTCAATCAACCTGTTATCAGAATTAGCTTGGATTGGTTACCCACGAAATTACAAACCCAATTTTAGATACCCACACAACCATTGATCCCCCATTCTTCACTCACACAAGCATTAAATACACATTCATATCCAGTTCTGCTCATTTGGGAAAACTGTCCCCCCCCCCACCTCTTCAAAATATTTTCATCACAAACCAATTATATAAATCCAGACAACTGACACAGACTCCACAACTTTCACCAATCACTATCCACAGACTAGAGAACTAGACAGTTTTTTGTGGGGTCAGTCTATGTGAATTCTGAGAATAAGGATTTGATGGAAAGACAGACAACTGAAAGGACATTGTGAGTACTATTTTACCCTATGAAGTTTTGATAAAAACTTGGTTCTATGTCTCATTCTTACAATAGGGTTTTACATTTACTGCAAATTATAAATTATACATGGGGGTTTGAAAGACATTGAAGTACTTTTTGTACCAATGTACAATGTAGGATGATGCAATGTCCAAATTAACGGTCATCTGGAGAATTTTCCTTGTTGCTACAGATGGTGGCCTAAGTGTTGGTTAAAATACTGTCAGATAGAGAAGCAACATTACTCAAACCACATGATATATTCTCTGACTCGGTCATTTCTACTGTTTCTTGAAAAGTGTTCTGTGTGGCAGATAAACTGCTGCTACTAGACTGACCTTGAGAGTTCTGTGTGGCAGATAAATTGCTGCTACTAGACTGACCTTGAGAGTTCTGTGTGGCAGGTAAATTGCTGCTACTAGACTGACCTTGAGAGTTCTGTGTGTCAGATAAATTGCTGCGACCTTGAGAGGTCACTTCTGCATTGTAATCATACTGGTTTACAAGAGAGTTTACAGTAACCTCATTTGTAACTACATTTTCATCAGGCATGCTATTATGAATGTCTCTAAAACACTGAGTGACTGGCGGATTCAGCATATCATTACGAAGTGCTCTGGCTTCCATTTCCAAATTCTTCACTTCTGAGTCATCACTGACTGGCACAGGAGCTCCAATGGACCGCTCCAGCTGTCTTTCCATACCAATATTTTGTTGTTCAGCAGACATGGATGGTTGTGGACATGATCCCAATAAATCTGATATGGAACCGGCTGTGGACTCTGGAACAGCCATGGGACTCCCCTCCTCTGTACAACCTGTAGTTTGGACTGGAATATTTATAGAATTCCCAGAGGGCCTTGTAATATTTGAGTTCTCTCCGAGATCGACACCCTCTAGTCCCTTTCTTAAATCATTTGCTGCTTTCACAATGCTGGACCCCTCCTCATTTGAATCTATTTGTTCATTATGTGCTATTGGTCCCCTTGACTGGAAAAACCCTGGATGAGACGTTACTTCTGCATCATTTTCATCCTTTTTTTCTGATATGACTGAGTTGACATCAAGATTTGAATAGGCTCCATCAGGGACATTTTTAATTTTTGTATTGTGTCTATGGATGACCTTTGTACCTGATGTCATATTTTCTTTATAAAAATCTTGTGGGTCATTTAAATTGTCATCTAGAAAAATGGACTTTGGTGATGTTTGATGGAAGGAGTCTTTTTGTTGACTGGTAACATCAGCATTTGTTTCTGCTATGATTGTGTCTGGGATCTTAATTTTCCTCTCATTTTCTCTGGCGATTTCTCTCTGAGATTCTGCTATGACAGCATTAACCCCACTGCTAAATGGCTCTCCTGACAGCCTGATAGCGGGTGGTACCTGCTCCAATTTCTGAGCAGAAATTCCTTTGTCATAAGAAAAATTATTTCCAGATAATGTGACACCTTCAGAGGTCGACTTGAGTGATTTTTCTGGGGATTTTTTCTCTTGAAACTTCAATGAATTTGAAGTGGAGGAAATTTTGGATGATTTCTCAAGACAAGACTCTGGTGAGGAACTCTGATTTTGTGATGGACTGCCTAACAAAATGTTCTCGTTGTTTTGTAGGTTACTTGAGGAATCATTTCTGGTGGGAGGGCCTAGGTTTACAGTTATGAAATCTTTTGTATTCTGGTCTCTGCCTGGTTGGAGTGGATTCATATTGAGATTGTTGTAATCTGTTTCACCTGAAAAAAATTCAATTTTTCTTCAGCAAAACATACACACTCATTATACTGTGGATTCATTAGCTTTGATGGAGACTCAATTTTCATGGATTATCCCATAAATATCAAACCACAATGAAATACACAATCTAATGAAATATGTTACAATGTACAGAAACCATATCCATGAATTATATCCCAATGTAACTGTCAAATCTGGATAATCCACAAAAATTGCCCCCCACCCCCATGAATGTAAATTATTTCACAGTACGTCATGTACAAATTTCCTAACATAGAAAAGGTTGGTTGCAATAATTTAGCCCTCACCAATTTTTTTTTTCTCTGATGTCTTCTCCCAAAAAAAAAACACCAGAGAGGGCTATATCATTGCAGCTAAGAAAAGATAAAATTTAAACACGAAAAGTAATATATGCACACTATAGCACAAAGGCTAAATACATATTACATGTACATACCTTTCAGTGTTCTCAAGCAACTGTGCACTGCATATATGTAAGCAATACTATGAATACATGCTGTTGAATTCAGTATGCAAAAAGTTTAAATCTTTAGCAATACATTCAATGTACTGAAATTAGAAATCCCTGTCACTTTTCAAACTATTATTATAACAAATCTACCCTGTTGGTAATGTGCTATTGAATGTAAGTAAAACTTAAATTGCAGCTGTCCCGGTGGAATTTATCCTACCTCTAATCTTGACCTTGGTCAAAGTCAATGATCTTGATTCAGAGTTACGACACACCTATCTGCAAAACTGTAGCTCTCTGGGGAAAAATTAGAATATGCCATCTCTGGCCTATCCTGATTTTTGTCAACTGCAAGCAACAGAATTACAGCTTGATACACAGTCTCATTAAAAATAACCCTAGTGTCAAGGAGGAGCTTATAATGCCCCTCCACATCCAAGTTATGGCCCAAACAAGGCTTGGATTTCTCAAAAACAAATTTCAAGTAAACTTGCTTTTGACATTTCTTTTATTTGAGCAGGTGAAATCTGAGTAAATCTCATAGGTCAGTTCAAGTTTTGACTTAAGGTTTCTTCAAGAAATTCAGGGCCTTTGGGGGGCTTGGGAGGGGGGAATTAAGAATCATTCTTGTGATCCACTGATATTAATATTTATTTATAGATTACCAAGATCCTCCCTGATACACTGCATAAGGTCTGAAAACCTCTGGTCTCCTTCCAAACGTTGGAGTAGATCCACCACTCTCATCTTCTTCTCAATACATAAGTCAAGCACTGCTTCACCTGGTTTGTCATTTGTTCCTATCATGACACAAGTTCAATGAAAGCTCTCTGAATCTTTATCAGCATTTACCGCTTTTAACATTTTAACATTAATAAAATGTATAATTTATGTGCATTAATGTATAATATATGTAGTGCATGAAGATCTAATTTTAAAACTGGGCACCACCAGATAACTGAAAAATTGTTGAGTGTGGCGGAAAACAACAAACAATCAATCAATCTAATTTTATGAAAGAAAAACATTTATTTGGAAGATCTGAAACTGAGGATAATGCAACAGAGTTAACCAGGATTCAAACCAGGGTCCCTAAACTTGGGTAACAAACTGAGCTTTCTGGTTTTCAGTGATGGAACCCATCTGACTATACACATCCCTCTGTTAAATGAAATGTCAGTATATTGCAAGCAGGCATTAGTAAGTGGAAAGTTGTGCAAGACTTTTATGTCCATCCCCTTTATATTTTAAAGATTTATTCTCATATAAAACTTTGATCCTCTATTAAGACCCATCTGACTCTAACACTCCCTTATCCCAAATGCCAGGAACTGAATAAAATTGAATATGAGTTACCCGAGGATGCTTGGATATTTATATCACAAATCATGGCCCTGTCGCTCAAAGGAGAAAATTTTAAAGTTTACTTCCCATTCATTCCCACATAAAATTCCAATATAACCCCTATAGTGCCCCCACCCTACCCTTACCCCTATAGTGCTCCCACCCTACCCTTACCCCTATAGTGCCCCCATCCTACCCTTAGGGGCAGTGATTTAAAAAAAAAATGGATCTGCATTACCTGTATGCATTTGCATATTAACATGACTAATCATAGCTTTGCTGTTCATAAGAATATTTTTAAGACTTTGTTATGCATATCAATGTAAAAATGGATCCCCTATTGTGGCCTATCTAACCTTTGGGACCCATAAGTTGAACAAACTTGACTGCACTACAGATGTTATTCTTATAAATATGACCAATCATGACCCTTGAATTAAAAGTTTTTAAAGTTTTTCCCTATATATTCCATGATTTGAACAACCTTGAATATCCACTACCTGAAGATGCTTGAGCATATGAATATGACTTATCAAGCCCCTGTTCTTCTTGAGAAGAAGATTTTAAAAGAATTGTCCTATATATACCCTGTGAACCTGATCCACTGTTGTGACCCTACCCCCAGGGACCATAATTTGAACAATTCTGAATCTACATTCTTAAAGGAAGCTTTCACGAAAGTTTTGTTTGGTCTTTTCTGGTCCAGTGGTTCTTGTGAAGAAGATTTCTAAAAGATGCCACCATAATTTCACTATTTCTTAATTATCTCCCCTTTGAAAAGGGTGTGACCCTTCATTTTTACATTTTTGAATTCCTTTTACCCAAGGATGCATTGTGACAAATTTGGTTGAAATTGAACCAGTGGTTCTGGAGAAGTAAAAAATGTGTAAATTTTACAGATGGATGGACAGACAGACAACAGACAATAGGTGATCATAAAAGCTCACTTGAATCAGTTGAGCTAATGAGAAATCATGAATATGCATGCTTTTCACAACCCCACCCCTCCCCACCCACCCCAAAACAAAAACAAAAAAAAATATTTTTAAAGTTTTTTTTCTACTATACAGTCTAATATAAAATTGTTCCATATAATGATCTCGCACTACCCCTGCAGCCATGATTTGAGCAAACTTAAATTTACATTACCTAAGGATACTTGCATATTAATTAATATGATTAATCAAAACCCTGATGATCATGAAAAGAAGATTTAAAAATTTTCTTAAATATTCTTACTTAAAACTTTGATCGCCCTTCCTCTTTCATGGAGTGCAGAATTTATATACACTCAAATAATGGAAGATTCTTTAATTATTTAAAGAATGATATCATCAGTTTAATTATTGCGAGCAAAATATCCCATAAAAAGTTGGCATATACTAGTAAGCACACAATAATTGATTTGATGCATGCATTAATTCAATTGATGAGAGAAATAATTGATTTAATGCATGCTACAATTCAAAATAAGAGAGCAATGATTCAGTTAAATAGTGCCCATTCATTGAATTGATGTGTGCATTAATTGAATTCCTGCTCTCTTCAGTTGAATAACATGCATCAATTTAATTGTTGATATCATCAATTCATTTCAAGAAAGCAACAATTCACTTAAAGCAACACAGCAACTTAGCAGAATAATTAATGCTATCACCAAAATTCAGAAATGAAGATATTATTAATTATTTGAAGAGATCTTTAATTGAATAGCTGCACATATCAAATGAATTGATGATCAATTATTTGAGTTTATGTTAATTTGGCACTCAATCCATACTATTGTGACTCCACTCTACTCTTGCAAGGACATGAAATGATGTTCAGTTTTGATTTTACTCTCTTAAGGAAGCTTTCAATTAAGTTTTGTCTTTTTTGGTCCAGTGGACCTTGAGAAAAAAATTCTCAAAAGATGCTACCATTTTTTCACCAATTATTAACTTCATGTATCTCCCTTTGAAAGGGATGTGACCCTTCATTTAAACATATTGAATCCATTTACCCAGTGATACATTATGAGCAAGTTAACAAAAAAGCTCACTTTAGCATATAGCTCAGGTGAGCTAAAAATTAATACAATCATACATTGCTTTTGCTAGAGTGAGAGACAACTTTCACTGAAACATCTTGGGTCAAATTCAGAAAATGAACTGGACTGGAAAAATCTATGTGAATGAGCGATCAATGACAAACAATAGAATCAATTCATATCTTGTGCTACTTTCTGTATTATTTGGTAAAAATGTATATACCTATATCTCTGACTTGCTGTCTTGTAAGACGAAACTTTTGTCCCAGAATTCTCCAAAGATCATCTTCCTTCAGCTTTTTACCCCATTTTTCAAAAATGCCATCATCCATTTCTCCAAGTAATGTTTCTGAAATGAAAGACTCTTTAAGTTTAGAAACTACATGGCTGGATACTTTTGGGACAAAATTTATAGTAAAATTACTGAATAAAATATGACAAAATAATCTAGCTGATTCTTTCCCACTAATAGTAATATTCATTTGACTTCTGCTTTGATTTGGCTCTATAAAAGTGGAAACAGTTCGAAAAAAAAAATTCCTCTTCCAAATATTTTTGTACTATGTGAATTGGTGACCTTACAATCTGACCTTTTAAACTGAAAAAAAAAAAAAAAACCAAATAGGGTGAGTATATTGACTGAACCCAAATATGACGTACATTTGCAATATCAGTCCATTTTTTAAAAAACTGACTTCCTTGGATGTTGTTTGAACGGAAGTCAGCATTCAATATGGGGCTAAAGTTGTGAATGAATGCCATATTTGGGTTCAGTTGAGTGTAAAATTACGATTCAATATCTATCCTTTATATTTAATTTCAATTTCCTCGTTCATGCACTCCTAGATCCACTCCATCACATATATTTTACAGTGAACACCTGCAGCTGGTGACATCTCAGTATAAGTGAAAAATTCTTGATGGGACATAAAATAAACAAACAACCTATACTGCTATTGTAAGAGTTCAACAAAGGGAAATAACTATTGGGCAACTGTGAAATTATGTACTGAAAAGTAGGGCTTCCATTTATTCATGGTATCTCTTATATTTAAAATTTAGATGTATTTCATGAGGCTCAAATAAAATAGAGGCCATATCCCAAGTGAGTTTTAGAGAATTGCCTATGTACATATGGAAACTATAAAAAGAACCATGAAGTAGCTGTACATTTAACATGCCCGTGCTAATTATTATAAATGTACTTATTAAGGTACTGTTAACAATTCAGGTTATAAATTGCTACAGGAAGGGCAGATAATGCATCAGACCACACTGGGATTCAAATCCAGGCTCCCTGGATCCAGAGTTGGGCGGTTAAAACTGGTTTTAACCAGTATTGACCGCCGGCCCTGTCAATACTCATATTGACCACTTTTTTGCCGACCCTGCCAGGATCTCTTCTCGGGTGTTCTAGCAAATGAGCTATCAGGTCAATTGTAATTAATTGAACCTGTCTGACCGCTATATTCCTGCCTCTTTAAATATCTTCCCACCATGAAGACATCTACTCAAGATATTTATCCCATGGTTGGGATTTTCACCTGTGAATTCCAGAGGCTGGTCTACATCATCAAATGTAATGTTCAGAAAGAAGCAAAATGTAACAGATGAGACTAGAATTTGAATCCTGGTTATCTGAATTTCTTTTTGGTGCTCCATTAACCATCTGAATACTGGTGATAAAACCAGACTGATCATTAAAAGAGCACAAAATTACAGCTAAATATTGCAATTTTGTTGTTCCACCACAATAACTACAATTAATGTGACTGCAATGTAAAATTTGAAACTTCATTGTCCAAAGGAGAACTAGTAACTTTTTGTGTAATCCCACACTATGCAACATTATACACAATAAAGACCAGCATTAAGAGGAATGTGGCAATCAGTCAGTCTCAATCACTGGAGGCCTGTTTGAAAACATCAGTTGGTAGTATAAAGTATCCGACTAGAAATTTCATTGGACAATACTTGAATACCAGGCTGATCCGCTCAAATACATCTCTCTCAAATAGTGCTAAGTTGAGAGCCTTTTGGACTATTTGAGAGGTATGTATTTTAGTCAGATTGTTCTGAGATTAAACCAAATAATGGCTTCTATTCCTTCCATAATGACTGTGTGACTGAACAATGAATAAATAAAACCTCTGTGAGCTGGAATGTACATATAACATGTGATACTTCTTGTCAATGGAGTACCCTCATTGAAAGGTCGAGCTGAATTGCCATCATTACTAGTGGGCTGTGATTCATTAACCACTTCTGGCTCACAGAATTTTCTTGGTTGAGGCACTTGACTGCCTGTAGAGGAAGGCCCTGCCCTTGTTGTTGCGACAGAGTTAGTTGTTCTCGGGATAGACGCCTCAGAAATGTTACCTATTTCCATTATTTTTTTTGCTACATGTTCGTAACCATGTTCAGACAGGGCAATAAGAAAATTGTAAAAACAATTAACGTCTCTTCTTCTTAGGGCGTCGTACAACCTATCTATAGCTGCCATTTTACTGGTGTTGCAAGCTGCTTTTATACTCTCAATATCGTTATCATTCAATCCTTGTATGTGCGGTATCAATTCAATTGGATCTATCAGACTTTCACGTAATAATGGCCATATTTTCCTTAGCAAATTGAAGTGATCCATAATTCCTATTTCGTACTTTCGATTTCACCCATCGGAACTCTTCTGTGCTCGAAGGGGTGTTTAGTACATAAGGGGTGGGTCAAACGACCAAAAAGAATTAAAGATCATTTAAGATGGAGTTGCCACAGTCAACTTTGGATGCATTATCTTTAGCTGGAGACTCTGTTCACATTCCAGACGCACAGTTTCCTAATTTTCTGGAGGTAGCATTTAGGGGAGTAATTAATTCCAGCGAGAGAAATGCCATTGAGGGTACATGTTCTTGAACAGTTAATTCAGCTGACAACATGATCATGTGTAGTCACACGACTGCACATATATTTATTCGTTATTTGTTTGTTTTCTTTCTTTATTAGTCCGCAACCAGTGGAACCGAGGAGGACTTTAAGTTTGCACTCTGTCCGTCTGTCTGTCAGTTTGGCAATCAGTTTTCTACACTGATTTGTCATGTTTGTATTCTTTTGATATTTGGTACATTTTTGTACCCTGACAAGTTACAGATCAAGTCCGGTCCGTTTTTGTTAAAATTTGTTTCTTAGACTCAGTTTTCTTGTTTCTTTGTGTGTGTGTGTGTCTTACTCCTCACACTCTCAGATATTTGTTTGATATTGCATATATTGCTCTACTACGTCAAGCCACAGATCGATTTTTGATTTGTTTTTTCGTGAAGCAATTTGAGGAATTAAAAGAATTGTAGAAAATACCATATGGCTTAACTTAGGGCTGGAAGAGGATATATATTGCTGTGCAATACTTGTACATACTTACAGAATGCTCGTTTTATTCCATGTATGCAGGCATGAAAGGAATATCCAGTAAAGATTCTACTGCAGTTAAAGAAGCTTATTCAGGTTTTATTTCCATGGTAATAGAAGCTGCCAAACAGGACAAAGATATAGAATCACTGAGGTAAAGATAATATGAAGTAAGGTCAGACAGATAAATTACCCAAAGAAATGCTGGTTTATCATTTTTATGTGGGTTTCGCCACAAGTCAAAATATAAAAAAAAGAACGGGGGGGTAAGGATCAGGAATCTATACAAATCACCGACCAGGAAAGAATTAACACCAGACCAGTTTCTGGTCCAACAACTCAAAGAGTTCAATTAAAAAAACTCTCTATTCATCAGGACAGTAAATAACTGGAATCTTGTGAATGTAACTGAATATTTTAAGTCTGCTCTTGCATTTTACAATAATGACTAGTGTACCTTCCCTGTCTCATTATAGTCCAACAGGGAATCCGATATGTATTCATAGTGGTACAGAATCATAGATTCAGTGGGGCTGGGCCTGTACTTCTATGCACAACACCTGTACAATTATTTAATCATTTACTATACAAACTGCCTTACCAAAAATTACTAGCTTGTTTATGATAATGAATTACATTTCCCAGTCTCTTGATTACACCAATTACTGCCATTGACACCAAAATGCCTGCGCATACACATCAATTTTACAAACAAACAAAAAAAAAAGATTGTTAATTTTCATTTTATTATGCATGATTTTGTAGCTAGAAAAACCCATATATGTAACCAAATAAGCCTCAAAACCCATGAGATTCCAGGGTCTTTGTCCCCTGGACGCCACCAGGGGCTTGCTCTGAACCCACTGGGGGCCTTAAGACAACCCCCAGCCTATTCTGGATTTGTCACTGTGCGTACACTTCACTTCCAGGCTAGCTACGCCACTGAAAGTAAACATGAAAATTAATCTAAGCAAATAGCAAGCAATTTAATTTGTAATGTTAACAACCAAAGGTAAGCATATTTCCTGATATTTAGGCAATAGCATTTTATTATGTATTGAAATCACTTCACAATCACCCAGTTATATATGCAGATTTGGCATCCAAATTAAGTAATCTCTGGGAATTTCCAGAATGGATTTTCATGGCTCAATAAAAGCTCGGATATTCTTCATAGAAATATGTTGGAAAAAATATCAAAACATGTAATAGATAGAGACAGAATTTAAGAATTGCTCCATAAAGAGTAGAGCAAGGCCAATGAGGGGCAAAGTTATCAGAAATTTTGGCTCACTCTTACTTGGGGCTCACCATCACAAGCCACAGCTGAAAGGAGCATACATTTTAGTCATAATGACTTGGGCTTTGACTTAGAATATCTAAATTAAAGAGACTGCAAGTTTCTTTTAACACATGGATTATTAATTTTCTGATCTGATGTTGCAATCAGTGTGAACTGCAACTAGACTAGAGGAATAATTGGGTTCAGTAACCTTGGTGACGTGATCTGTTCTTTCTCTGTTCAGTACCCTTAAGGCTACAGGGACATTTTGTTACATGGAGGGTCACTTCATAATAAATTTGAAACAAGTTTCAGTAATAATATACACTAGGGTACTATTTAATATCATTGTAAAAGTTTGTTAACCATTTCAATTGATATTATTATCCAATGTCTCGTTTAACCTTATAATTAAAGGTAAATTATTAAGATTTACCTTGATCAACTGCATTTCATTTGAATAGTCATTTAGTTGCCTAATTGATGGACTTTTGAGACACATAATTTATCCATGTATAAAACCATACTGAAATTGAAAAAAAATGCAGCTTCACAAATTAAAAATGCCCACAATGTTATATCTTGCAGACCCCATGTGAAAATGCATGATGGGATGCTTAATATTCCAGATAAACTGGTCCAGGGCCCTGTTTTACAAACAAATTTATAACAGCAAGACCAGAAAATATATCTGCTGATTATTTTAGTCTTTTTGTAACTTTTAATGCCATTGCAATAAAAAGTAACAGAAGTGTTTGTGAATTAGAATATAAAATACATATAAACATTTTTTATCTTTCTTTTTTTTTTTAATTGTATTTTAAGATTTTAGGACAGTGTTGATGTTTTGGGCTGAATCCTTTTGTAAAACAGGCCCCTGATATTTGATTTTGGTTGAGATTGAGGCAGCCTTAGATCAGCAAAGAAATTTCATTGTAAAGCATGCCTAGTTCAATCTGAAAAACAACTAGTAAAGAACAGCTCTATGTGTCTCATTATGTTTATAATTCTTATCAGAAATCATTCTTATCTTTACTACATCTATCGTCTTAAATCTAAAATCAGCAATGGATAATTTCCATGCAAAAATAATTCAATATGGCAGGCCGGGATTTTACTTAATAATTGACATTCTCTCTCTCTCTCGATCGATCGATCGATCGAATTATTTTCTGACATATTAAAATTTTCTAAGAGCATTTTCTTTTGACTTTTTCCAGCTCTCTCTTGGAGGACTGTAAATTTCCTCCTGAGAGAATAAAACAAGTCTTAACAGGTTATCAGGTAAGAATGGTATGATTTGTAACATTCATTCATTTTATATGCCTGTCATCAGACAGGACATTTTGTGATGGCGCTGTCCATGCATCTGTCTGTCTGAAGTCATGTTTTCTGGACTCTTTTCCATAACAGATGCATGTGCAGTGTTGAAATTTGGTCACAATTTCTCCCTCAAGGAGTTTGCATTTTAGCTGGATTGGTGAATCATGACCTACTTTAGGACTAAAAGTAGGTCAAACAATTTTCTGGACTTTTTTCATTATGGATACAGATACTGCCATGAAATTTAGTCACAAGCTTCCTCTCAGAGGAATACAAGTTCATGTTGCATTTCAGCTGGATGAGTGCACCATAACCTGCTTTAGGGCTAAATGTAGGTCAAACAGTTTTCTGACCTACTTAGAGGCTTTTTATTCAGAATGTGTGATATTGATTCAGAGTGCATGATGTGTTTGCCGGTTGAATTTCACTGTCCAATAGAATGGTAATCTTGTTAGTATTTTAATTCACTGATAAACCCAAATTATTACTTGATAAACTCAAAGTATTTATAGTCATAAACAAAAAAAATTATCATCCCTTCTCAAAGATACAAGTATGTGACAGATATTTCATAATGAATGGCTATGTGAGAAATAAAACTATACACTGTGCATGTGTTTGTTTCTACTTGTATAGTTCAGGATGGAAATCGATTATTTCTTATTCTGGTCCAAATAATCAGTTGTATGATTAAAAAAAATCCAGAGCATAGTCAAATGTGTAATGGTTTGGGTTATATGAACCTCGCACTGTGCATCAGGCTGGATAGCTCAGTGGTTCAAGTCTGACTAGTAATACAGGGGCCTCAAGTTCGATTCCCAGTCCAGCCCAAAATTTTCTCCTTGTTATATGATGTTGTTGACAATCCATGGCTGGACTTGCAGGTGAACTCCCTGCCAGGGTTAAATAATCTGGGTTGTGTGCCTTCAAGAATGAAGACAATTTATGAAGGGAGGAGTGTAGTGGTTTGGGCTATGTGGACCTTGGATTTTGGCCTGGATAGCCCAGTGGTTAGAGCATCTGTCTAGTAATGCAGGGGTCCTGGGTTCAATTCCTGGTCTAACACAAAATTTTTCTATTCCCGTTACATACATGATAATACATGTATTTATTTCTGCTTTAGACCAGAGTAATTCATTTGTATAAGAAGGAATAATGAAATAAGATATTAATGTTATTTATTTTTCATTCTCGTCAAGTAAATTCATTGTAGAAATACTAGAAGACAATAATTTTAAATATAATGATGTTGATCATACTTGCCTCTGATCAAAGTTATTTTTGAAATTGTAGAAAAACAAGGCAGCTCTTCAGATCCTTCTTAGCAGGTATAGTACTTATCTATAATCTGTGTGCTTAGCTCTAGTCAGACCACAACAGCATTAAATTTTAGGCTGGCCAAGTCACTTACAAACAGTTGACCTAAATGGCTGATCATTACATTCTACATGATTGTGTGTTTGTCACTCCATGCACATTTGAATATATGATAATCTTTTAATATGTACTTGGTCAAGTTTTACCAAATCTGGTATGTAGGATAGTTTGGGTAAGGGAAACAAAAATTATAAATGTTATAGTCCCTTTGTAGTCCCTCTCCTCCTAGTGGCTGATTTAAGCAGGGCCCAAACTTTAAAATGTCACAAAAACTTATAAATAGCTGAATCTTCTTTTCTGGACAGCTGGCGAACAATGGATTTTGGCAATAGTGGAGTATGTTCTGTGGGTCATGTAATGCAAACGCTTTATTTCTCACAAAACCTTGATCTGTATACTCCTGAACAATATTAAACACTCAAGTGGTGATGTACCCGGCCTTGAATAATAGTTTTACGTATGAATTGATGGAATGTGTTCTTAGTTATGATGGCACATCTTCTTAGATGATCATTTTCAAATTTCAGTGTTGGTACAACACCTGCCTATGTTGTGGATGTTGACTGGAGGTTAGATTACTATGTTAAGGTAGGTATGAACTTACTGAATAAAATTACTATTTGCTGTGCCACAAATGAGGGCAGAAGCATGTATCAAAATAGTTGATTTTAATCAGATCAAGTGTAGAGATGTCTAAAGAGCCTGTATCTGTTAGCATCAAAATTTCTTCAATGATAGACGTACCCTCACTACATATAGTGATTATTTCACACCCTCTTATAGAATTTGGCAGCAAAATTTTGTAACAAGACCACCTTGAAATTGGCTCTCAAGATACTTTAAGATGCTCTATTTTTACCTGTTTTTTTTACTTTAGAAAAGCAAATTAAATTTTCTGGAGTACAAATTTCTCTAATGCTTGCTTAAAGATTAATGCATTGTTGTGTAATATTTTTGTCTTGATTGACACCTGTGACCTAGATTTTTCTAGATCTTCGATATTTCACACTCCAGTAAAGAGATGACATAACACATGTTTTGCTGTAAAGATTATATAACCTGTTTATTGGAATTGTACTGGAATGTTAAGGAAATTTCATTTTTAGCATAAATACACTATGAATATTGTCATATTAAACTCTCGTAATTCAAGCACTTCAAGTAAGATTTGGAATCATGAAGTTAATTAAACCAGGAGAATATAGAACTGCATAAATCACTTTGATTGGAATTGACAGTCGATTTGTGACAGTTTTGTTTGTGAATTCAGTTCGGCATTCAAAACTGTAACAAACGCTATAATTATTATATACCTATATAAGTTATCATTTTAATATCATGATATTTTTTTGTCAGTTATTGTAAAGAAATTTTGTTCATTTTTTTAAATGACTTTTTTGATTGAATTTTGCTGAGTTATTAATGGGGATATTGACCCATAACAAAATAATAAACATTAATAAGTCAACCAATTGTTTCTGAAGTTGAAAAATCAGAATTTTTAATATTTTTGAAAAATTCAGATTACGGCCATTTTATTACATCATTTACAGAAAAATGCATCAAACAGATATTGATGAAAGTTAAATAAGATTTAAAGATTGAAGTATGTATACTTTGTGAAAAATTCCATCAAAATTTGTGCCAGTCGATTTACACATTATTTTGATGCTCATAGAGAATTACTCATAAAAATGGGAGAGCCTCCTCATATAGGTGTACTAGTCAGATTTCAAACCTAGTTATAAAAGAAATGAAATAATTCTACCATGGTTCCAGGATACTGAAACATATCTTTTTCTATTTAGAACAATCATCTGGAGAGAGTGAATGAGGCGGTGTATTTGATAAACCTCAAAACTGAGGTAAGTTATAAAAATCAAAGCATCCCACTGAAAACATACAGTTCAACACGGTTATAGTGAATCATCAGCAACACCCAATTCTGTGGGGATACAGGTTAGAACAGTTCCTTGGTACCCCTTGTTTATCATAAGAGGCGAGTAAATGGGTGGTTCTTCGGATGAGACCGCAAAAACCGAGGCCCCGTGTCACAGTAGGTGTGGCACGATAAAGATCCCTCCCTGTCAAATACATAAACACCAAGCATTCTAAGGCCTAAATTTTGAAGTCCTTCACCAGCGATGGTGACATCTCCATATGAGTGAAAAATTTTCACACAGGGCATTAAATATTATGCAACCAACCCAACTTTAATCATTAGAAGTATTCAATTATTTTTTTCATTATTTGCATACCATGTAGTATGAAAAAAAATCACTTCATTATGGGTGTGTGTTTGTTATAATAATTGTGTATTACTGTACCTGCTAATTTTTATTAATGTAGTCACTTTCCATATTAAGTAATATTGAAATACTGTGAATCACATTTTGATTTGGTAGATCCTCAAAATACATGCATGTATTAGCAGTAATATGTTATGTTGCCTTGAGGCAAAAATGAAATGCTGATGAATGATTATTTTGACTACGGGTTGCTCCAGTTACCTGGTTAAGATATAGGGCTGTCGGCAGGTATGACTGGTCAACAGGGATGCTTACTCCTCCTAGGCACCTAATCCCACCTCTGGTATATCCAGGGGTCCATGTTTGCCCAACACTCTATTTTCTATTCCTTATAGGAGTTAGGAGATTGATCACTGTTTGTTATTTTCACCTTTTCATTAAGATATAAGACATGATGAGTACATATATAATGACCTCAGAAACAAACAGAGGAGACTTATTTGAGAGAGCAAAATGATCATGATACTGTAAACTAACTTGAAAATATTTTCATTACTTATCAAATCTTGAAAAAAAAAAAGTAATAAAATGCTTCTTTGGTTTGTTAAACAGATGATTGATAGATTGTTTATTGCTTTCTGCCACACTCAACAATTTTTCAGTTATCTGGTGGCGTCCAGTTTTTATTGATGGAGGAGAGAACTCAGATACAATGTAGGCAGGAAGAGACCACTGACCTTCCGAAAGTAAACTAACAAACTTTCTCACATATATCGGCGTGAGCGAGATTCAAACCCGCGCCAATGAGAGGCGAGAGGCCTTATGATTTTGAGTGCGATGCTCTAACCATTGGCCACAGATGAAGGCCGCAAACACAGCAGCAGAAAAAAATGCATCACTCACTATAGTGGATTATGCAAATATTTTCTACAATGTTTGCGAAATTCACATCCCATATAACAAACCAAGGAAAGACATTTTATTATTTATATTTTTCTGCAATTTTTAAATATAAATGCTTTCACATATTAAGTGAAATATAGATATTATTGATCTGGAAGTTATTTAAACATAACAGCTGAAAAATCACCTGACTTTGACATACATATTAATAATATTTGGTAGTAATTTCTTTAATATCTAAACAATGGTAAAGGGAAATAGTCCAAGAAGGACAGATCATAAAATAAATCATCAGATAATATAGGTAAACATTGTTTTTTAACTAGATTGAAACATATTGTGTCTTCATAGTTGCATATGACAAGTAATTGATATCAATAAAAATTATGCAGAATATGTACATATGAATAAAAAGCTCATTCTTTTATATTATTTGTTCTCGAACAGCATTTATTGTTTTTGTTCTTCAGGTTCCAGGGAAAACCGAACTTCAAGAAGTTCAATTTTCTTGTTCACAGGAACAGCTTCAGGTGAGCTCAAGTGATTCAACATTTTCTCAGGTCAAGTTGTTGGTTAATTGTGAATTAACACTTCTGTAGTTTATCAATACTGAGATATAGATTTTTGGCACTGGGCATAAAGTTTAGGCCAGCATTCTCTAATTACCCCCAAAGAAAAATTTATTTTTCAGGAGCATAAAACGGAATTTTTTTCTATTTTTTTTTTTTTTTTATTCACATGAGGTGTACATGTTTTTGTTTTTTTTTTTTACCAAGAACATGTTTATGAATGTGATTTTAATAGACAGGAAAAGATGTCAGCAATGTTCCCTAAATAAGAAACAATTTACCTCTCTGTAAAGACTGTCATATCATATTGAGCCAACAAATTCCTTTTAGGTTCTCAAAATCCAGTGGAGAGAAACAAAGCAAGATTTTTAAGATGTGATTAGTAAATTAACAAACTTTTCATAATTTCAATTTGATTTATCCTATTATTCATATGAAATTTGATATTTTTTGTTTTTGTAGACCTGACATTAAGATATCTGGTTTTGTGACTGTGAATAAAAATATCAATAATACATGTATAAGTAAAGATTCACTATGTGACATATTTGTTCCATATATATATATATATATATATATATATATATATATATGTATTTCCATCACTTGCGCATGTACAAGTCAGTGTGCAAAATGTGCAATATGAACAAAGTATATCATAAAAGCCACTGTATGTGTACAAAATGTGCAATATGAACAAAGTATGTCATAAAAGCCACTGTATGTGCACAAAGTGTGCAATATGAACAAAGTATGTCATAAAAGCCACTGTATGTGCACAAAATGTGCAATATGAACAAAGTATATCATAAAAGCCACTGTATGAGCACAAAATGTGCAATATGAACAAAGTATATCATAAAAGCCACTGTATGAGCACAAAATGTGCATTATGAACAAAGCATATCATAAAAGCCACTGTATGTGCACAAAATGTGCATTATGAACAAAGCATATCATAAAAGCCACTGTATGAGCACAAAATGTGCATTATGAACAAAGCATATCATAAAAGCCACTGTATGAGCACAAAATGTGCATTATGAACAAAGCATATCATAAAAGCCACTGTATGAGCACAAAATGTGCAATATGAACAAAGCATATCATAAAAGCCACTGTATGTGCACGAAGTGTGCATTATGAACAAAGTATAGCAAGCTGTGATGTCATACAAGTCTGTGAACACAAAAAAAGTATGATATCATACAATTCAGTGTTTGTGTACAAACTGTACATATCAAGGTATAGTATTGTATAAGTTGTCAAATTTTCATAAACAGTGAAAATAAAACTGCTTCAAAAACGATTTACACAGTAACAATGATAAGAAATTTCTGCTTTCAGGATTTGGTGGGTAAATTGAAAGATGCCTGTAAGTGTTTAGAGCGCGTCAGTCAGCCATGACTTGAGGATGAAGGTTGTAGGAGATAATCTGTAATGATTGATCATTTGATGAGCACAGAAATCGAAGCAGACTAAAGCCAAAGAAATAATACCGTAACAAAAAACAAATCCCTAATGAAGTACCTCATCCATTGTACAGTTAAACACATAAAATACTCCAGCTTGTACCATGTATACATCACACTACTATTAAAACTTTATGTATATCAACTTACAAAGTTGTTTTTAATTTGAGTTCCTCATTTCTCAGACATAGAGTGATATATCTTCTGAACAAACCCTCAAGGGTGTTTTTATCCATGATGTGTTCTGTACACCACTCCATTTGATCGGAAAATATATCTGTCATAAGCTGAAATTGTTGATAGGCATTTAGGCATTTGTAACAAGAGTAATGTGTTTTATATGAATTTAGTAATAGTATCTTTTGCTTGTTGCAAGAGGCGACTAAATGAGGCAGTCCTTTGGATAACACTGAAAAAAACTGAGGGCCCGTGTCACAGCAGGTGTGGCATGAAAAAGATATCTCCCTGCTGAAAGGCTGCAAGTGCTGCCCCTACCAAGGGTTGAAATCACAACTTGCATAATCAAATCTCCAAGTGGGTGTCCAAATTAAATAAAGTGAATTTTTCTGTGCTTTAGATTAATATGGGTTTATTCATTCAAGAGTCTTTTGCTATATCAGTGCTTTATATGAAAAAAATATTTCAAATGCAGTGTATATCTTGTAAGATCGTTAAATGTGAAGACATAGAGATCAAGCTGTGGCCTTCAACTCGGCATTTAGATATATTGTCGACACTTTATCTGTTTACTGTTATCATTTATTTGTCAGTTCAGTGGACACCGCAAGTCCTCCACATCTTTGTATTTATCGTATTGAACATGGATGTTAACAGCAGACTAACAACTAAACTTTATGACAATGGGACAACTTCAGCTCCTTTGTCAATGTCCAATATTTTTGTAGAAATATTCCATTATCATCTGCATATGATGTTTATGTCTCTCAATTGACTCAATACACAAGAGTTTCTTCTGCATGTGATCAATTTTTAAATTGTGTTTCATACCAGTTATTAGGCTGTTTTTGGCACACTGATTTTGAATACGTATTACTCCGTTTACCAGATCAAGATCAAGGGCTCATGGCGGGTGTGACCGAGAATACTTGCACCTCATAGGCACCTGGTCCCACCTCTGGTATATCCAGGGGTCCGTGTTTGCTTAACTCTATATTGTATTCCTTACAAGGGTTATGAGGCTGATCACTTCATTATCTTCACTTTTTCATTTAACCATCGAGCATGTATCACTGCTGGTGAACACTCTATCGCTGAGGATACTTGTCGCTCGATATACATGTATGTTCTTCTATGATGATTGATTGTTTGTTTGTTTTACGTCCCGTCGATAATTTTTCACTCATATTGAGACGTCACCAGCTGTAAGTACCACAAATTTAGACCTATGCGTAGCGCTCAGGGCCGTAGCAGTGAAGGTTCTTTAACGTGCCAACGCCTACCGTGACACGGGACCTCCGTTTTTAAGAAAAGACTTCAAGTGATTCTCACTTCTAAATGCCGAGCGTTTGGCGAAGGAGCAATCACTACCTATTTTTCGTTTTGACGCGGGACTCGAACTCACGACCTCCCGGTTACGAGGCGAATGCTCTAACCACGGAGCTACTGCGACCGGTACTGTTCTTCCATGAATATAGATAATAAGGTTAATGTTCTGCTCATACATCGCCCAGTATAACAAGGTGCCACTGTGTGGAGTCTTTTAGCTCTAGCAATAGTTGGTATTCCTCGAATTTTCTTGCATGAGATGTCTTAGATTTATCATATTTATAATATATAGTTCTCAATAGTCAGTTTTGGTACGGAAATGAAAAGTCATATATACCCAAATTCAAGATTGCCATGTTCCCTTAAGAGACATGTTTGATGATTCCTTTTCGGATCTTGAGTGCTCCATCTAAATATGTTCTGTATAAAAAAAATAAAAACAACAAAAAATAACCCATGTAATATCTGTGATATGTTGATGACTAAGAATTCATTTATTAATAATTTCACTGGACACGAGTTTCTGTACAATTTGACCTGTAAATTTTCTAATTTTCTACGCAATCGAGTGTAACCGTTGAGGGTTGATTTATGTCGGGGGAAACTAAAGGGTCCCTGAATAAAAGAAGATCAGGGGGCATGTTCACGAAGCTATCTTAAAAATAGTCTTAAGACACGTCTTAAGATATATCTTAAGACATATCTTATGACCACTCTGAGATATATCTTAGGATGTAAACCGAAGCTATCTTAGTCATATCTTAAGTTATGATGTCTTAAGTTAGTGATATGCAAGTAAGTCCATGTCGAAAAATATCATTTGTATGAATAATAATATTTAAAAAAAAAAAAAACCACACACACACACACACAATTTCACATTATTTTTTATATAGAAATGACAAAAAATATATTGAATTTAAACAAGATGTTTGTACTATCGATCAAAAATTTATATTTTAAAACAACGTGTCTACTGATTGTGTTTATGCAGTAATTTGTCCTTCAAGTGGTATACATGTATACGTATTCGCACCAATTTAGAATCGTCCGTGCGTTCAAACCTATTGTATAGATCTATAGCCACAATCATGGAATCACTGAGAAGAAAGCGAAGTCCAAATTTTTCGGAAAGTGAACTGCAAACGTTATTGAAAGAAGTGGAGAAAAATAAAAGTATTCTCTTTTCTTTTTTCGATGGGGTTGTCTATATCCCTAAACACACGCTCACGGCGTAAATTTTGATCACGTCTCCTCAAGAAACGGTGGTAAACAACCGCCATATTTCTTCTCGAATCAAGATAAGACAGCTTTTAGGATGTCTTAAGTTTATGACAAATTTTAAGATGCATCCTAATTTAGGATAGCTTCAAGAAACTGTCTTAAGACTAAGATGCGTCCTAAGAGTAGTCTGAGACATATCTTAGTCTTAAGATAGCTTCGTGAACATGCCCACAGGACTCCAATTTCAAATGAAAAATGGTGGTAATCAACTTCTCTAATTCCCCAAACCATTCAATCTTATCCATGAGAGTCAGAATTCTAGAAAAAAAATTTACAATCATTCCTGCAATCAAACTTCAAGTAGTACTAAGCCTTTTCGTAAGCAACGGGAAGATTGCTGGATCGAGACTCTTGGTTTTGCAATTTCATGTAAATGTAACGACAGCGTAGGAAATATGACTAGTCCACAAGGATTGATTGATTATTTATTGCTTTCCGCCACACTTAATTTTTCAGTTATCTGGTGGCGTCCAGTTTTGTTGGTGGAGGAGAGAACCCAGATACAATGTACCTGGAAAGAGACCACCGACCTTCCGCAAGTAAACTGGCAAACTTGCTCACGTAACGCCGCGGCCGAGATTCGAACACGCGCCGACAGAGGTGAGAGGCCTTGTGATTTTGAGCCCGATGCTCTAACCACTCAGCCACGGAGTAGCCCACAAGGAAATAACGTAAATGTGGCGGGAATTTTTTCCAAGAAGAAGTAAACGTAGTCATGGACATCGTTCATACGAAAAGGTGAAGATAAAGACTAGTGAGACCAAGTATACAAGACGTCACACTTGATTCACTTTTACTTTACGTCAACAGACAATGAAGTCCACATATTCGCACAATACGTTATTCTGTTCCATTGAGAATTTTAATGCGTTATTTTAATACGCCAGATCTAGTCCATAATTGGATTTTTCCACACCAGAATATAGACTGAATTCTATGATTATGGATGTTGCCCGTCACAGGCTCTTAAACCACCCGCGGGTTATGGATGATATTCAATCCGAATCATGTAGCCAGTTCCTCAAAGCAACATAAACAACATTATCATAAAAAATTCAGTCCTGCATTTCAGCATATTTCAAGTTCAAGTCTACACCCTATATCTTGTGTTTATCTTGTTGAAAATGAGGCCCCGACTTCTCCAATGTCAACTTTCCATTATGACCAGCATATGGTGTTTATATCTCTCAACTGATTCGATGTGTAATCGCTTGTTCTGCGTATGTTCAGTTTTAAAATTGAGGCAGGCTACTGACATACAAGTTGGTGTGACAGGGGTTTCAGCTGTCTCATTCAAAGTCGTCGTTATAACGATCTAGTTTGCCAATACCATCTTTCATTGGGTTAAATCTGACGTGTTTCACATGAATTGCCAGACCGTTCTTGTCATACTGACTCTGATTATGACGACAGAATACTACATTTACCTGATCAAGATACAGGGCTCATGGTGGATATGACCGGTCGACAGGGGATACTTACTCCTCCTAGGCACCTGATCCCACCTCTGGTATACCCAGGGGTCCATGTTTGCCAACTCTTTCAATTTGTATTCCATATGGGATTTATGGGATTGGTCACTTTTCGTTATCTTTGCCTTTTCATCTGAAATCACTTATTTATTTCAAAATGTTCTAAATTCAGAGAACCTCGGTCTTTCAATAGGCTAAATACGAAAAAAAGAATTGAAGAACTTGATACTTATCAGAATAGATAAAAATGATAAGAGAATATTAAATTAGACACATCAAAGCAAAAGTGCGTACCATCTATCCTTCTGTATTTAGTAAACCAGACGTGATAAAAGAATTAATAGGTTGCATGAGGAATATGTTTTGATTCCAGCTTACAAAGCTTGTAGCAAAACTGCCTTTGTAAGACTCGTTATTGCAACTGTACATTAAACGAACTTGTCATTAATTCCACATTAAGTAATCCCTTTTTATTCTCTAACTGCCTTTTGAAAAGATGAAACTCTTCAAAATTGTACTTCATTCAGTATTCGTCAGTGGGATGAATGAATATGAGTTACCGTACCTATACTGGATTCCTAAACTTCACAAAACTGTTACAAAAAGACCTTGCTGGATCCAGTAAATGTTCTCCCAAACCCCCATTTTGCTCCTCATGAAAATATTAACAGTTGTGAAGTAAATGTACTGTGCCACTACATATACCAGAAGTGGTGTCAATCAAATGTGGATTCTTAAACATTCTAAAGAACATTTAGTAAATTTCAAATCGCAAAACTTTCCTCGAATCAACAAGATAAAACTGTATAGAGAGGACGTATGTTTTCAACATAATAAAATGAATGAGTGTACTTCTTGACTATGATTTGACTATGATTTAAAAATGAGATTACTTGTAAATTCTAATATTTATTGCATATATGGTATTTCTTTGTATTCGTTGTTGATTACTCATAATGTATGGCAATATTATAAAATATATGAGAGGGCTATCTAATATTATAAATATATGAGAAGGCTATCTAATATCATAAAATATATGAGAGGGCTATCTAATATTATAAATATATGAGAAGGCTATCTAATATTATAAAATATATGAGAAGGCTATCTAATATTATAAAATATATGAGAAGGCTATCTAATATTATAAAATACATGAGAGGGCTATCTAAGGTTTTGAACCTGTGGCTTATTCTTTCATTTTCGTTAACGTTCGTGTATACTTTATTATTTAAGGAATGAAGCTAATTTTGACCTGTGTTATACAATATAATGTACCTTGATGCATTTTACGCTTTATAATCCGCGAAGCAAAACAAAAACAACGTCCCCCCCCCCCCCCCCAAAAAAAACAACAAAAAAACAAAAAACAAAAACAAAAAAAAAAAAATAAAAAAAAATAACCAAACAAAAAAACAACAACAACAAAAAAACCAAACAAAACCCCTAAAACAAACATACAACCCCCCCAGGAATGCACACATTTCGGAGGGGGGAAAAGTGTGTGTGTGTGGGGGGGGGGGGGGTGTATTCATACTTCAGGAGCCTGTGGGGTGGATGTCATGTCCTCAACACCTCTACTTGTGATACTAAGATAGGGGTAAAATTATCAGATATACTAAATGTTTTAAGAATGCATTTCTCGCGCAATATTTAGATATCAATGATCGTCAAAACGCACCTTTCCGTAAGAGCACCCCCCCCCCCCCCCCCCCCCCCCCCCCGTTGATACGGATTCAAAAGAACCTTTTTTTTCAGGGATTCTCCAGAATTCAAAAAAGGACGATAAGCAAGCTATTCAGTTGGCTTTTTATACAAATTCCAAGGGTTTTTCCCCCCTAGCGTATATTGGTATGTATATAGATTTCCGTATTCTGATAAAAGTTATAAAAATGTCAGCCAGATTACCTTGTGAAAGAGAACTCTAAGAAAGCACGATTTGACACAATATGGTTTCTATTTGGTATTTGTTTGCTTCAATGAAATAAAAATACCCAGTCTTAGGTTAAACATTCTATGGAAAAACATACGCCAAATACCCAAGGCATTTAACATTTTTTTTAAATTAAGAAGGGCGCGGAAATGATATCCACAAGCACTTCTCACTGCATCGACAAATTTCAGGACAACGTTGTTGTTGTTGGTTGTTTGTTTTACGTCCCGTCGATAATTTTTCACTCATATTGAGACGTCACCAGCTGTAGGTGAAGTACCACAAATTTAGACCTATGCTTAGCGCTCTGGGCCGTAGCAGTGAGGGTTCTTTAACGTGCCAACGCCTACCGTGACACAGGACCTCCGTTTTTAAGGTCATATCCGAAAGACCCGTGATTCTCATTTCTAAATGCCGAGCGTTTGGCGAAGGAGCAATCACTACCTATTTTTCGTCTTAGGTTTGACGCGACCATGGCACGAGCTGGACTCGAACTCACGACCTCCCGGTTACGAAGCGAACGCTCTAACCACTTCGTAAACTGTTGACTGATGGTGTTATCATACTGCATTGTTATAAAGTCGTTGACTTGGCACAGTTTAAACTGCCACTACTTCGTTCATCATTAGAAATGGACAGAAAACATTCACCAGTCAGGGAAAACTGAAGATTATTTCAGTCAAGTCTATTTAGCTAAATAACGCCTCATACCTGAAGCACATGACAAAAAGTTAAGAATCCACGTCGTCTGGCGCGTTTCCTCGGCATAGTTGAAAAATCGGATCGAATTGCAGTATGTGTTGTGTGGGTACTTTAACCCTAATCTCCGTTTGTATTGTTTTAATATTCATTCATTGATCTATAATAATAATTTTAATCGTTTTAATAGAGTTGTTCTTCCCCACCACACCCCCTTCGAAAAGTTCCTGGATCCGCATATGTTATGTATATTCAGACATCAATTTTTATTTATTTATTTATATATTTATTTATTTATTTTGGTACTATATTACTATATTATTGTATATGTATAGAAGACGAACGTTATCGTGATTGCATTTTCCAGAAAATATCTAGCTAAAAGTTTCAGTAAATTGCCATGAATATAAAGTTGCTCTTAATTTTTATAGAGTAACATCGTACTAAATTGTATACATATACAGTAAAAAAAAAAAAAAAAAAAAAAAAAAAAAAATGATCAAAACCTAGAAATTGCTTCATAGCTCTAATTCTGTTAATTCCATATCGTGTCGAAATTGTTATTTTCGTGACAGAAAAAGTACAAAATCAAGTCGTAAAATATATATTTAGATAAAATCAGTTATTTTACATCAGATTTACGTTATAGCTTTACACAATGTACAGGAAAAACAATTATATCCGACTATGTAATTATTGCATCATACTGTATTACGATCATTCTGAACATAGGCCTGTACCTCACAGCACTGATCAGTCAAGAGTCTGCGTGAAATTTAACTCGGGTTCGAAATCGGTGGAATAACCACGGGATCGAAGTCCAGCCATCGGGTGATTTTCTGCAGAATGCGAGCAAAGATTACAGACGAATGTTCATTATGTTGGAGAATGAGACGGTGCTAGTGCTTAAACTTTGATGTTAAAGGTAGCACAAGTAATACTTAAATACTTTTTTTTTTATAGATTCATGAGACGAGACTAATACTTAAAGTGATGATGAAATACCGTATAAAAACACAGTACATACAAGTTATGTAACGCCAATATTCAGATTAAGTAAATGGGAACTGATTCGTCACCTCGCTCTAACCCTTAACGATTGCCAGAATCAAAAATTCGGACTCATCAGACCATTACGTAATCCGCTGTGAATAAAACATCCATTGAAATCGCAGCATCTTTATTGTCATTTCCATCGGTTCGGTTCGTTTTACAGCAGTTAACGGTAAAACTTCAGCTTTGTAAAGTTTTACTAATTACAGCTTAAAAGTGATATTGATATTATATATATATATAACCCTCTCTATATATAGAATAAATATTTTATATATAGAGAAGAGTCATACATATAAGAGCACAAACGTTTCATGACAAGTCCTGTGTTTTTGTTGTACATGGATAAAAATAACAATAGCCTACTGGAATACAGAGATGGAAAAGCGATCTCACACTGCTGTGTTGATAAACACATATGATTGTAATACTTGCATCGCTAATACAAAGGTTATTCGATATGTAATGTGTATTGTACGATATCTCAAAAGCATTCAAAAAGCATTCAACTCAAATAGTGAAATGAACTTTGCATCCTATCAAAGTATTCCTGTTACAGTCGAATGACTGAGTTTTGTGCGAAGTTTCATATAAGCTCTAATTTCTTCAATATTCTTGGTCATTCGGTAATGCAAATTTTAGACAGATCGTAAGTGAAGAAAGAAATTTCTGACTGGCACAGAGTCCATCAAAGATGCAGCAAAATATGGCCGACCTGTGACAGTAACTTGCAAGCAAATGTCTCAAAAGTCAGGGAAATAAATGAAAGTGATGACAGGTACACGATATGTGATATTGCCAAAGCTGTTGGCATATCGCTATTGCGGGTGCATTTCACTTTGAAGCGTATTTTGAAAGTACGGGAGATTTCTGCCAGATGGATACCGCATATATTGACAGATGACCAAAAATTGCTAAGCAATTGCTCAAAATGTTTCCCTAATTCAATCAAAGACAATTTGCAAACATTGTTACTGGTGACGAAACATGGGTTCACTATTTCGAACCAGTGAGCAAAATTGGAAACAAAATATGGCCAACTAAACATGGTAGAAGGTCTGTAGTTGCCAAAAGAACCATAAGCACAAAGAAGGTTCTTTGATTTATTGCATATCATTCTCATGTGATGGTGTAGCCATACAAAACTCCAGTGCCAAAAGGCAAAAGTGTTACAGGTCAGTATTACCAAGATGTTATAATAAAAATGCTCAAGAAATATTATAATAAATGACACCCTGTGTCAGGATTTAGGCATGTTTGTCTAATTCACAATAATGCTCCATCACATACATCTGAGCTTGTGAAGTAATTTTTGAAGTCGGAGAAGGTTACTGTCTTGCCACACCCACCATACTCTCTAGATCTAGCCCCATGTGACTTTCCTTTTTCCAAAACTTAAAAAGTTCTTATCTGGTCACTGTTACATGTCCCAACAAGCCCTTGGCTTAGCCTCAGAACCCTTCTTGACTCAGCCATCAGTCAATGCTTCAGAGGTCTACCTAAATCAGTGTACCGTGACACATTTCAGAAATAGATTCAGAGATTGATTGATTGTTGTTTTCCGCCACATTCAACAATTTTTCAGTTATCTGGTGGCGTCCAGTTTTAGTGATGGAGGAGAGAACCCTGATACAATGTACCTGGGAAGAGACCATCGACCTTCCGAAAGTAAACTGGCAAACTTTCTCACATATATTGGCACGAGCGAGATTCGAACCCATGCCGACTAGAGGTGAGAGGCCTTATGATTTTGAGCGCGATGCTCTAACCACTTGGCCATGGAGGCCCTTATTCAGAGATTGAAATTATGTGTTTCAAACCGTGGAAAATACTTTGAAGGGATGTAATGTTCATTTCACTGTTTGAGTCCAATGCGCATGAGATATCGTACAATACACATTAGATATTAAACAACCCTTGTACACTAAAATTTTATTTCATGGCTTAATGTTGAAGCACCTATTTGAAGTATGATTTCTCTATCAAAAGAGTATGTGATACAAACTCTATATTATTTTATAATAATAAAATAATTTTTGAAAGGAAAGAGAAATAGCACAAAATATATTGACTGTAATTCAATGGTTGTAAAAAGTGTGATGCCAGACCTGAGCTACAGAACATTATTTTTAAAGATACATGTACATTTAATTTATGAATTCAACTGATTTTATTATTTTACAGTGACTAATTCAAGTAAACTGCATATTAGTATACCTTTGAATCATATTTTGCAGAATGTTTTGGGCTGTAGCCCTTGGTATTATTTCTTCCTTGTTGATATGGGAGGTGTTGAAGCCTGTGCCAGTCCCCATCAATGGAATTTACAGGCAACCAGGTATTCAGTTTTATTCTTAGTCAAAGCAGTAGGTATATCATTATGTACTTTATAGAATTATTTGGATATCTGGACTCGCTTAATGTGAAGTTTTTCAGTATTGCTTTATCAATACAAAACTGTAAATATTTTTGAATTTTTTCATAGCTTTGGGCAATAGGATGCTGATTTGCTCCCAGCATTGTATGGAAAATATTCTGGTCTTTTGCATGGATACACATTAAACAGGGTTGCAAATATGCACTCGTCCACTCGCAAATGTGAGTGATTTTACTTGTGGATGACCAAATTATGAAAATCTTCTTACCCACATGGCAAGTAGAAGTTTACCAGAACTTTCCCAGAATCCGCTTAGGATTTGACTCAACTTTTAAGTGTACTTTCGTTTTCATTATTTCATTATCAATAAAACGCTTTATAATCTTGAAGTGAGTCAGTGTTATAGGAAAGTTCTAACCCTGCTGAAAAACGCAAAGATGGAAAAGACTATCTCCAAGTATTAAAGAAAACATTCACTATTTTTTTTCGGACAGAGAAACATGCATGGTTAGTAATGTGCATGGTTAGTAACGTGCATGGTTAGTAAATACAGACACTGATCGCGGAACATGTAGCTGATAGACCTTTCTCGACGTAACTGGCAGGTCACACTTTCGAGCCTCACTCGTGCTCTGTCCACGTCAAACCCAAGATTTAAACATAGATAGTGATTGCTTCTTCGTCAAACACTTGACATTTAGAGGTGGAAATCACGGATCTTTTGGATATGAACTTAAAAACTGGAGGTCCCATGTCATGGTAAGAGTTGGCACGTTAAAGAACCTCACTCCTATGGCTATGAATGCTAAACATAGGTCAGAATTTGTGGAACCTCACCTACAACTGGTGGCATGTTAATAGATGTGAAAAATTTTCTACGGGATGTAAAACAAACAACTAATCAAGGTAGATGTACAGTTAGAGAAGGCTGATGTTGAGAGAGAAAATACCGATTACAAAATTTTTAGTTGGATGTGCTGAAAGAGAAAATGAAAGTTTACAGACTGAAGGTGAAGCTTGTAAGTGAATAACATACAGTATACTATAGTAAGGGACAATGTATTAGAGATTGAATGAAATAGAATTGATTGATTATTTATTGCTTTCCGCCACACTCAACAATTTTTCAGTTATCTGGTGGCGTCCAGTTTTTGATGGTGGAGGAGAGAACCCAGATACAATGTACCTGGGAAGAGACCACCGACCTTCCGCAAGTAAACTGGCAAACTTGTTCACATAACGCCGCGGCCGAGATTTGAACACGCGCAGACAGAGGTGAGAGGCTTTGTGATTTTGAGCCCGATGCTCTAACCACTCGGCCACGGAGGCCCCAAATAGAATTGAAATAAAACATGTTACTGTCATAAGACTTTTACTCTTTGTTTATAGATAAGTTTATATGATAAAATTGTTATTTGCGACTGTGGGCCCAAAATATTTGTGTGGGCTAGTAATGTCTCTAAAGTTAATGGCCCACATGGCCCCTAAACATTTGGCTGTTATTTGCAACCCTGTTAAAATAATTGATTTGATGTCTGAGTATTTAGTTTTCAATAGAAATAGTCACTGCATGAAATCATATACAGATTTGAATAATCAAAATTTAATTCAAATAATCAAAATTATAATTCAAATAATCAAAATCATAATTCAGATAATTAAAATCATAGTTCAAATAATTAGAACTAACATTATAATCTGATAAGGTTAAACATTTAGTGCCATTTTATGTATTGATGTAAATGCATACAATTTCAAAGTAACAAGCTGAATCTCATTTACATTTGTAGGGGTCAATTTTCAGTTATTGTTTAGACATTATGAAAAAAATATTTGATTTCTCCTGCTTAGGTAAGTTTTTCTGATCAAACTTTGTTTCTTGTTTGACCGTCGATTGTTGTTAACTTTCTGTTTTCCTACTTTCGCTTGTTGGGTAAAGTGGACTCAAATTTGTTTAATTGAAGGGTCATACCCCTTTCCAGGAGTGAGAGAAGTTGGAAATATTGAAAATAAGGTGGGATGCTGTAAACATTTTATTTCTTAAGAACCACATAACTAGGAAAACTGAAATTTGCATGAGAGTTTTCTTATACACTAAAACCTGCTTACAGCAAACACGCTTATACTGAATTCATGCTAGCAGGGAATTGATTTTTATTCCTTGTATATGAACTATATTCCATATATATGAACTTACTGAATATAACAAATTATGCTTATAACAAATCATAATTATTTGTTCCTATAAGTGTGTTTTACTGTATACCAAAGATTGAGTTTTGTTCTAACCACTAACTAGAGAACTAGTGCCATGATGCAACAAAATTTCACTTTCAAATATAAACTAGCTCTGATGCTGTCATAAGATAGTAATACCCACACGCAAGTGTTTTCCCTTAAATATATTCTATACTCTATATATTCTTGCTGCATATATTAAGATACACTGAGTATTCTGTTGGGTAAGTGGCCTGGGGTCATCCCAACTTCATCATTTTTTGGTTGTTCAGATATCTTTAAAATGGTTGAGATTCCAACGCTTAAAGCAAATATATTCGTGACACAGTGCACTAGGCTATTGTTTGTTGTTTCTTGCCACTCAAGGTGAAAAAGAAAATTCCAAAAACTTATTGCACATCTAAAAGACACCAGAGTGAAAATATGGAAACCTTATTGCACATTTATTAGACACCACCAATTACCTTCCAAAAGATGATTTAGCTACTGTGTAAATTGTAAGAGGAGATATGAGGACCAGGTGGCTTAACTTTGTTTTTTGGCCACAGGATGAAAATGAAAATTCCCAAAACTTATTGTGCATTTACAGGACAATATCAGTCATCCTCCTAAAGACGATTTGGCTTCTGAGTAAATTGTAAGAGTTCTGGGAACCCAGGGTTTTTTATGAGAAAAAAATTTTTTTTGACCCCCATTTGGGTCCCAGGTTGAAAATGAAAATTCTGTAACTTTACTGCACATCTACAAGGCACCACTAATCATCTTCCAAAACATGATTTGGCTATGTATAAAATATAAGAGAAGTTCTGGGAACCAGCTTCTTGTAGAAAAACGAAGTGTTTGCTTCCAGGGTAGAATTGAAATTTCCAAAACCTTATTGTACATCTACTGGATTCAACCGATCATATTCCAAAAGATTAATCGATTACTGCGTAAAATAAAGTGGAGTTTGAGAAAGTATGACAGACGGACGGACCAGGGTAACAACAATATACCTTTCTTCAGAAAGTGCAGATTTAAAAGTACAAAAACCTCATCATCAATAAAAGCTCGATTCTTATACTTCTTCTTAGATGATGGAGAATTAAACTGATACAGGACTCTGTTTGATCTGTGTTAAGGTTGGTTGAAGGACCACATTTAGACCTATAATGCATATTGTTTACAGCCATAGCAGTTAGGGTTCTTAAATATGATTTACACACCTGCAGTGACATGGGACCTCTGTTATGATGGTAATATTAATAGACCCGTGATTCTCTGATTTTCTAAATGCCAAGAGTTTACATCTTATATGTAGGTTTAACATGGCTATGGCATGAGTAGGGCTCAAACTCACAACCTCCTGGATATGAAGCAAATGCTGCTACCACTGAGCTACCATGACTGGTGTATAAGGATCATATTTCATATCTATCAATGAATGGATAATTAGTTTTTTATATTCATAGTATCATTTTGAAGAGTTTTATCAAATAATGGTCAACCATAGAAATTTACAAAACTGATTTATTTCCCCTTGAATTTTACATTGAAGTCAATAGGAAATGCATGTGTTATTGAAATATTATTAAAAGAAATTGTATTTTCATACAAATCTCTAGGTAAAAAGTTACATAAATTTTCATTTGTTGGATAGTGCTTCCAAAAGGTGCAAGTGCAGAAAGACTGGTTTCTAATTATGGTACCAGTTATGTGAATTTATTCCATTTCACTTTATCGTTATTTAACACTAAACATTTTTCTTGCGTCGACTTTCCTTTTCTTGTACATTGTATACCTTAATGTTTTGAGTTCTTCATATAAACCTCCTATGACTCTGATGGTAATGTAGTCAACCTTGCTATCTCAAACTTGATGGGACCAAGAAAAAACTTAGAAACACCCAAGGATTCAAGATATTGAGGGTAAAATACTTAAAGAATAAATGGTTGGGACTTTCAAATCACTTCGCCATATCCATTGTATTCAAGATATTGGTGTTTGACATACCGAAAGTTCAACTGTATATCTCATTTGACATGTTTACAAATCAATCAAGCAACTGTATTTCAGAGTAGTTGTTACCATCATAATTATTAGATTTTTAAAGCTGTTTTAGCCATAGATGTTAAAAACATAACAAAAGTTTCTGAGAGCCATTTTATTTTAACAGGACGGTGGTATCACCTTAAACGACTGATTTTCCTGTGCATGTTCAAACTAAGGCAGAGAAAAAAGAGGAAAGAGCAGACATTTCTGGAAAGGAATGCTGGTTATGGAGCCTCTGTTACAGATCCAGAAAAAATGGAGGAAAGTCCACCGTTGTTAGATAATCCCTTTGTAAGTCTTATAACTTCCTAGTAAGTGTAATTCATGTTATCACAATGTAATTAAATCATGGTACACTTGTATGCACTCCAGTAAGCTGTTAATGTTGATTTTAAGGTCACAAAGATCTGTTTTACCATCTTTCTACCTTTGAGATGAGGATAAATTCTTACAAAATTCTATTTCCATAAAGTCTACTTATACATGTGTTACAGGAAGAAATTAATAAGTGAATGTCATAAATGTCAATGTATGGAATCTCTCTCTCTCTCTCTCTCTCTCTCTCTCTCTCTCTTATTAACAATATAAAATCAGCCATTGATTGTGCTGTTGTTTTGACTCTTGTCAATGTATGGAATCTCTCTCTCTCTCTCAACAATTGTCCAGTTCCTAACCAGAGGCTTGTTCTTCAGCATCCATGCTGCATTCCATTAGTGTACTTCAGGGTCTGTAAGATGTCTCACTTGATTTTGTTATAATATGACCCCAAATGTTAAAGTTCTACATTCTATAATCTACATCCTGGTCGCAGGACTACAATGAAAACTAGTTGTATGCTAATTGTGTTATCCTGGGTAAATAAAGGTTATTATTATTATAAACAATAAATTGCAAGACATCTCTTACACATTTTTGAGATTTTTATATGTACTTGTAGGTTGTATTCAATTCACTAAAACTATGACAGACATGCTTGTGATGAATCAATGAATCACTAGTTGCAATGAATTGTTTTGCTGCTGTCGTGTTTTATTGTTTATTTAAAAATGACTGCACATTACTTTTTTGTCTTTAGGCAATCGATTCTGTATATTTTGGTGGATTCAACAAAGATGGGGTATTTGTAGTGGCTAGAGTTGCTCGTCGTCATGGTCGATATGCAGAGGTGTGGCTGTATCTACGAATCCCAGGGGTGGGGGATTTCCATCACCCTGTGCATCCAGACACACTGGTCAGTAATGTGACCCCTGGGACATTGTCTGCTGGAGGGCTGAGGATAGAGATGGTGGAACCCATGATAAAATGGAAAGTATCCTTCAATGGACAGCTGAGGTAATGAAAACTCTTACTTTTAATTAATTCGACCTCATGCACAGATCTTTCATGATAAAAATTAGAAAGTCAATTATGATTGAAAATTGATTGATTGTTTGTTTGTTTTACGTCCCGTCGAGAATTTTTCACTCATATTGAGACGTCACCAGCTGTAGGTGAAGTACCACAAATTTAGACCTATGCTTAGCGCTCAGGGCCATAACAGTGAGGGTTCTTTAACATTCCAAAGCCTACCGTGACACGGGACCTCCGTTTTTAAGGTCATATCCGAAAGACCCGTGATTCTCACCTCTAAATGCCAAGCGTTTGGCGAAGGAGCAATCACTACCTATTTTTATGTCTTGGGTTTGACGCAGCCATGACACGAGCGGCGCTCAAACTCACGACCTCCAGGTTGCGAAGTGAACGCTCTAACCACTGAGCTACCGCGACCGGTGATTGAAAATTGATTATTTATTCTGTCAATTATACTTTCAAATTTTTGATCACTGATTTCAATATTTTTCAAAATCATTAGATACCATATGATAGAAAAAAAAAACCCCTGAAAAACATTTCTTCATTGTGTCATTGAAAGTAATAAGAAAATAGACAAAGATTTTTGTGCATTGGTTACAGAGATCTCTCTGAATTACAGTAATGGTGCTTGCTACATGTGGCTTCTTGCATTTATATACAAAAAGGATAATGCAGTTGAAAAACAATGTTTCACTCTGTTAACAGGATTACAAAAAAAAAAAAAAAAAAATCCAAAATCAAAAGAACTTAAAGAAATTATCTGAGTTAATATTGGTAGGATTTCTAATGTGTCATACAGTAAAACTCATTGGTGGCACATGAATCTTGGAATTCTTTCAAGCGTCCACTATGGAAAGTTCTTTGGGGGAGGGGTCTTACATATTTTAGGGATCAAATTCTTAGTACAAGTGCAAGTATTTTACAACCAGAATTGCATACGAATAATTCTTAACTGTTTTCTCTTATAATGAATTATAGAAGAGGAGTTTGTAAAGAATTTGAGAGGAAAGATGACACCTTGGTGTACACCAAATTTTCCTTTACGTAAGTAATTTATATTGCTACTGAGGTATGCTATTAAGATAATCTTACAGTTACAGAAAAGTGTTTTTAAAATTAATTTATTTAATACTGGTAAAATTTCTATTGTAACAGTAAAATTCATCGGTGTGCATAAATTGTAGAAATTTTTTAAAGGTCCACAGTGACTATGGATTTTTTTTTGGGGGGGGGGAGGGGGGGGGGGGGGAGGGGGTCCTACATATATACTGTCACTGTTTACTACTAGTCTGTCATTGATTACTGTTGACTGTCAGTTTACTACTAGTCTGTTGTTGATTACTGTTGACTGTCACTGTCTACTGCTAGACTGCTGTTGATTACTGTTGACTGTCACTGTCTACTGCTAGCCTGCTGTTGATTACTGTTGACTGTCACTGTCTACTGCTAGACTGCTGTTGATTACTGTTGACTGTCACTGTTTACTACTAGTCTGTTGTTGATTACTGTTGACTGTTACTGTCTACTGCTAGACTGCTGTTGATTACTGTTGACTGTCACTGTCTACTGCTAGCCTGCTGTTGATTACTGTTGACTGTCAGTTTACTACTAGTCTGTTGTTGATTACTGTTGACTGTCACTGTCTACTGCTAGACTGCTGTTGATTACTGTTGACTGTCACTGTCTACTGCTAGCCTGCTGTTGATTACTGTTGACTGTCACTGTCTACTGCTAGCCTGCTGTTGATTACTGTTGACTGTCACTGTCTACTGCTAGTCTGTTGTTGATTACTGTTGACTGTCACTGTTTACTGCTAGCTTACTGTTGATTACTGTTGACTGTCACTGTTTACTCTTGTCTGCTGTTGATTACTGCTGACTGTCACTGTCTACTGCTAGTCTGTCATTGATTACTGTTGACTGTCACTGTTTACTGCTAGTCTGTTGTTGATTACTGTTGACTGTCACTGTCTACTGTTAGCATGCTGTTGATTTCTGCTGACTATCACTGTCTACTGCTAGTCTGCTGTTGATTACTGTTGACTGTCACTGTCTACTGCTAGACTGCTGTTGATTACTGTTGACTGTTACTGTCTACTGCTAGTCTGTTATTGATTACTGTTGACTGTCACTGTCTACTGCTAGCCTGCTGTTGATTACTGCTGACTGTCACTGTCTACTGCTAGCCTGTTGTTGATTACTGCTGACTGTCACTGTTTACTGCTAGACTGCTGTTGATTACTGTTGACTGTTACTGTCTACTGCTAGTCTGTTATTGATTACTGTTGACTGTCACTGTCTACTGCTAGCCTGCTGTTGATTACTGCTGACTGTCACTGTCTACTGCTAGCCTGTTGTTGATTACTGTTGACTGTCACTGTCTACTACTAGTCTGTCATTGATTACTGTTGACTGTCACTGTTTACTGCTAGCCTGTTGTTGATTACTGTTGACTGTCACTGTTTACTGCTAGCCTGCTGTTGATTACTGTTGACTGTCACTGTTTACTGTTAGACTGCTGTTGATTACTGTTGACTGTCACTGTCTACTGTTAGCATGTTGTTGATTACTGTTGACTGTCACTGTTTACTGTTAGACTGCTGTTGATTACTGTTGACTGTCACTGTCTACTGCTAGACTGCTGTTGATTACTGCTGACTGTCACTGTCTACTGCTAGCCTACTATTGATTACTGCTGACTGTCACTGTTTACTGCTAGCCTACTGTTGATTACTGCTGACTGTCACTGTCTACTGCTTGCCTGTTGTTGATTACTGTTGACTGTCACTGTTTACTGCTAGTCTGTTGTTGATTACTGTTGACTGTCACTGTCTACTGCTAGCCTGTTGTTGATTACTGTTGACTGTCACTGTTTACTGCTAGCCTGTTGTTGATTACTGTTGACTGTCACTGTATATTGCTAGCCTGTTGTTGATTACTGTTGACTGTCAGTTTACTACTAGTCTGTTGTTGATTACTGTTGACTGTCACTGTCTACTGCTAGCCTGTTGTTGATTACTGCTGACTGTCACTGTCTACTGCTAACCTGCTGTTGATTACTGTTGACTGTCAGTTTACTACTAGTCTGTTGTTGATTACTGTTGACTGTCACTGTCTACTGCTAGTCTGTTGTTGATTACTGTTGACTGTCACTGTCAACTGCTGTTCTGGTACTGATTAATGCTAACTGTTCCTGTCCAGTGACTTGCATGATTGCTATATATATGCACATTTTCAACTAGAGCAAGTACAGTGACTAACATTGTGAATACAGATATTGGAAGGGGGTGCAGTAAAGTTCAAGGCATTTTCTGCACACGATATGTCTCCCTGCCCAAACCAACTTGATGTACAAAAATTATTTTTACTGTCATGATAGCTAGATATATCAACAGACAACTTGTTTTCTGTCAACAGTGTTCCTGAATGACATTTATTGAAGTGTAGTGAAAAAAAAATTTTAAAACTTGATAATGATTGGTTTTCATCTGCTTGACAGTTGTTCAAATTCAAGGTATTCTGCTTTGTCCAATGAAAAATTGGGCTCTGGTATATATGAAAATGTTGGGTGTGGAAAAGCAGATTGCACAAAAAAAATCTTTAGATCCACCACTTCATCTTGTACATGTTCACATATAGGCTAGCTGTACTACATGTGTGATCCATTGTGCCAATTATAGACAGTGACATGACACATAGCCTCATTCTGATGCGGTTGACTCATTTGTATACTTATTATAGTAAACTTCAAATTTTATATTCAGATTGAATAGAAAACCACTCAGGTATTTTCAAAATGATACTGAATGTATATGAAATGATAGCCACTGTATAGACATAATCCACTGACTTCAACTACAGACAGTCTGTTGTGCAAGTCACGAGACTTCAACTACAGACAGTCTGTTGTGCAAGTCACAAGACTTCAACTACAGACAGTCTGTTGTGCAAGTCACAAGACTTCAACTACAGACAGTCTGTTGTGCAAGTCACGAGACTTCAACTACAGACAGTCTGTTGTGCAAGTCACAAGACTTCAACTACAGACAGTCTGTTGTGCAAGTCACGAGACTTCTTGGCAGACATTGGTTTCAGGGCCTATTTAAGTGATACACTTAAGTATTTAGTTGTTAGGAACTCACACAACTTATTTGATGATCTGCTGAATATTAGGGATGACCAACTTTAATATTTTAAAGTGGTGTAAATTTTCGTTAGCTTTAATGCTAATTATAAAATTCTTTTTTATCTGTTTCATATTTACAACTGAGAATGACATACTGTTTCAGATGGAAGGCATTTTCAGACCCATTTAATTTTGACACGAACATCAACCAAGGAGCTTTATCCAATGCCATGGCTCAAGAGGAGTGGACCAGCGACTTCTTCAGGAGACTTCAGAGGTACAAACAACATCATTAACAGAATCTGTTCTTCCTGTGTCTAAAATGTTTAATATCAGATAAGTTTTGGAGAATCCACTATATTCTTGTAATCCTGTTATCTAACACTGTCATTGGAATATTCAAATAATATCACCCCATTCTAATGATGTAAGAATACTTCCTTCAGTAAACCACTCTTTTGACGTAAAGTTTGACAGTGTGTCATCATCAATATTTTGACAACCAGTCCTATGTAACACTGTGACACGATTGGTGTGATTATTATTTCTAATGTCAGTGGAAAAATCTTAGGCCATTGGCAGGATGAATATAATGTTTTACTAGAAGGATACAGAATAATATAATTGAAAAATGTATATTTGATATGATTAGATCAATCAAAAACTATTATTACTACTATGGTTATAGAACAATAAATTAATTAAATAAAAAAAAGAAAGAAGGACTCTAATTATTTTTTCAGATAATTGGGGTATTAACCAAAATATTGGGAAAAAATGTATGCAACATGTTAATGCAAATTTTTCTATGTTGAAACCACAATCAACTGAAAAAAAAAGTATAGTAAGTGTAATTTCAAATTCTAAAATACATTTTGTCCATGGAGATAAAAACTGCTTATTTATTGGGTGTTGAGGTAAATTACTATTACCAATCAGCACTGCACGTGTTGGGGAGGAATCAATTATTAGCTTACTGCAGTGCTTCAGTTTGTTTTCTCTAGTACAGTCATGTACAGTTGTAATTATCATGCATGTATTTATAATGCACATGTAACTACAGTATAATGGCAGCTATGGAGGCACCACCAGAGTATGACCCACTAATGTAGCTATAATGCAAGTTTATATAGGAACCACCAGACCCATTATGTTACTGTAATGCAAGTTTATAGAAGGACCACCACACCTATAGTGTCTCAGTAATACATGTTTATAGAAGGACCACTTGACCCATTATGTTATGTAATGCATGTTTATAGATGATTGATTGATTATATATTGTTTAACGTCCCGCTCGAGAATCTTTCACTCATATGGAGACGTCACCATTGCCGGTGAAGGGCTGCAAAATTTAGGCCTATGCTCGGCACTTATGGCCTTTGAGCTGGGAGGGATCTTTAATGTGCCACACCTGCTGTGACACGGGACCTCGGTTTTTGCGGTCTCATCCGAAGGACCGCCCCATTTAGTTGCCTCTTACGACAAGCCAGGGGTGCTGAGGATCTATTCTAACAACCCGGATCCTCACGGGCCACATGTTTATAGAAGGACCACTCGACCCCTTATGTAATGTAATGCATGTTTATATAGGGACCACCATACTGTGTAACTATTATGCATCTCTGCACAGGGACCACCAAACTCACTATGAGCAGTGGGGAGAATTAAGTGGGAAGGTGCAGATTGAAGGGAGGGAGGAGCAGATTCTGCAGCTGAAGGCAATCAGGGACCATTCTTATGGTGCGAACCATCATCATAATGATTTATAAAGTTATACTTCAAGATGATAGAAATCAGCACCATGATGTGAAACACCATGTTATGTTGTTAGAAATCAAATCATCATGATTTTAGACCATGTATCACAGTGATCACATACCATCACCCTGAACAGAAATTTGTGGTTTGATTAATTGGCTTGAAAACTAGTTGCTGGTATCTACATATTTTGTATATAAAGTTAATATCTGATTCTTTTTCAATTGCAATTATTTCAATGAATAAAGTTAACTCTTTGAACACAACTCATTATAAACTTTTTTTGTAGGGGTACGAAACTGGAGGTCCATACATAGATATGTCATTCACTTCATCTTCACCGAGGTAAACAACCAGTCAACATCAGTATTTTTGATGGATTTTCTGATATCCCTGAGAAAAATCTATACACTAGACAAATGCTGCATAAATTAAGAAACATGAAAAATTTATGTTTCTGTCATTTTATGGTATATTGGTGTAGTGTCACCTACAATGCATAGTGGCACTAAGGAATCACTGTTGTCTGTCTGTCTGTCACATCATAGAGTTTTGTACAAGCACTAATTACTGGTGCCTTTGCATACTTATGGCCTCACAGGTAACACAGTCATGAGTTATTTGTTTCTTGGAACACAGGAATGATACAAAGGAAGATGACATCTTGATTGGGCATTTGAAAATTGAATGGGAAAGTCATTTTAGAAAAAAATGATTTTATAATCAGCTGAGGTAGCAATTTTCTTCTGTCTGTAAACTAGACAGATATCTTCAGGTACCTGAATAAAGATTGTTTTACTAAATGAATAAATACACAGAGACAGAAACTTGGAAATTAATTTATCTATTAGTAATTACGAACTGACCCAGATAATTTCCAGATTTTCAGGTACTGCATGTATTTGATAGAGACATATCTGCACGTAACCAAAGTTATGTCCCTTGGCTGCCGTGTCAATGGAGTGAAACCAACCTTTCCCAACTGTAACACTACCTTATACCTAAGGTTACTTTTAATTTAAAATTCATTGAAGCTTCCATACCAATCTGTAGGTTGCCCCATTGATGGCAATGTGGCTACATGTATGTAAAACTTTATTTTAATTTTTACTGCGAGATGGCGGCCAATGAATTTAACTCAGGTTAACTGTTGATATGTTGACTGGGAATGGATAGTTTCATTCATGAATACTGTGCTTTGTTAAATAGGATGGTGCCGCTATACAGGTTGGAGCAGTGTGCATGCCAGACAACATGTCACAGTATGTACATAAACAACCAGATTTACAGTACTGAAAACATGCCAATATTTTGTGTTACAATAATCAAAATATGACAAAACAAGTATTTTCTGTGGTTGGAAATTTTTGCATTTTAATCTCATAAAGTAGGAAAGTATATTTTGTATGAATTTTCTAATTTCTTCGGTTGCATTATAACAATGCATTAATTTTAGAAAATCTTAGGCAAATGGGCTTGGCTTCTGAGGCAGCCTAGCACAATAATTTCTTGACTTAATAGCTAGGGACAACATTTTTGAAGTCAAAGATTTCCACTCACAAAACAAATACTTTGACTTGCTATTGATTATCAGAGGCACTGGGTTTCACCAAGTCAACCCATTGAGCTCTTTAATTGTAAAATACTTTGTGAAACATATCTGTTATCATAACATCAACTTTGGACTTCAAAAATTGTAAAGAAATTAACTGAATGAAACTTCGGACTCTGAAAACTTTGCAGATTCAGATTCTGTTTTTTATTTTTTCTATTGATGTCCATAACATGCAAATGAAAAAGTGCCGTATCTGAATGAAATTTAAAAGTTGAATCCTTAATCTCTGTAACTAAGTGTGTTAATCACTGCATAGTTTAAAGATTGGATACCTGATGTTCTCGAGCTGTCAGACGCATTCTGTAGAAGACTCAGACCTACAGCTGTGGAGGATTGCTCCAGATGAGGGACCTCTAAACGAGTACAGCTTTAACTTCACAGCAGGTTTGACTTTTGACCACCACTATAGCAAGTATCTGTAGTAATTAATGTGCTGTGTATTGTGTAAACATGGATTCCAAATCTGTTCCTGAGTTTGATATATCAATATTTCAAGATAGGATAATTAATCATTGATTATAACAGTACAATACTAAGCTCATGGTAAGCTTATGTCACTACCTTGCTAGCTTTTACAACTTTTATTTCGTGGATTGGAATTTTGTGTTCTTACGTCATACGCAAAGAAATTGAGTATTGAGAAGGAAGAAGTGACCAAATTCAAAGTGATGCTTCATTTGTTGGTGATAGGGTTATTTGGACAGCAATAGCATCAAATTAGTCACAATTAACTTGTAGAATATTCACCTGTTTACATTTCTAAGGTGGTGATTATTAATTATTGAATGTTTTGTAGGGCCATTACATAACATAATGTATTTGATTGTTGATTGTTTGTTTTACATTCCGTTGTGAATTTTTCACTCATAATGAGATGTCACCAGCTGTAGGTGAAGTACCACAAATTTAGACCTATGTTAGGCGCTCAGGGCTGTAGCAGTGAGGGTTCTTTAACATGCCAATGCCCACCGTGACATAGGACCTCCGTTTTTAAGGTCACATCCGAAAGACACGTGATTCTCACTTCTAATGCCAAACGTTCAGTGAAGGAGCAATCACTACCTATTTTTCGCATCTTGGGTTTGATGCGGCATGAGCGGGGCTCAAACTCACGACCTCCCGGTTACAAAGTGAACGCTCTAACCACTGAGCTACTGTGACTAGTTTACCTAATCTGCAACATGAAGTAGTAAAAGATAGAATTAAGCAAAGTAGCAACATCGGCTGGTGTTGCTGAATTCCCACTTTTCAATATAGCCTCTGCTTCGACTATCCTTTGCATGATGTCGCAAAAGAAAAAAAGATTGAGAGGAATCTTAGTCTACATGTTCTGCAACTCAAAAAACAGTTAAATACAATAAATGATATAGCTGTTGATATTTGAAATTTGTTATAATATTTGGAAATTATATCACAAAAAGTTGGAAGAAGTACAAGTAGTTTATTTATAGACATTTTATATACATCCTCAATTTTCTTTTTTTTCTTTTTTTTTTAAATTTAGTGTTGTCCATGAACTTATGGACACCCAGAAGGAACCATTTTTCATTATTTGCATCACCATGTTACTGACATGCATTGTTTGATGAATAGAAGTTCTTGTTTGTTTTATCAGGAGGGTTGAAATTTTGCGTGGAAGTGAGAGGGGAGGTTACTCCGGAATGGTATCATCATGAAGACCGTGGCAGCAGGATCTATGAGATGTGTTGTCGTTATGTTGTCAATGGAAAACCTGCCTATGGAATTACAGAGTTTCATTACAGGTGTGACAACCTGTTACATTGTATTGTAATTTTAATCAGTAATAGTTCCTCAGAAGTCAATGTTATCTTGAAATCAATTTTGTGATACAATGATGCTCAGCCATGTAACCATGTTTAAGTATTCTTGTAATTCAGAAACATTTACGTTTGAAGATGTAATTTGAAAAGTGCAATTACATGAAAAAGAAGAAGGATGGAAAAATTTTGTTTCTCTTGTAGATTTTTCTTTTGAGTTACAAACTTTCAGCCATGGTAATTGTTTTGTAGGAATACTAATGGTCCAAGTTACACTCCCCCTATTTCACTACCTTTGCTGTGTGAGCCTCAGGATTTGCCGTCTAACTCTGACAAAGCTCTCACTCTCCGATTTTCTGAGGAAGCTGGTTGCAGTACCCGACATGTTGGAGGAAAAGGATCACAGCTTGGGTTATTGTCATCTCTTCAAGACAAGGTACTGTAAATAAAACTTAAATTTGTGTAATCACGATTCACTGATTGGATAGGCAATCGCAGTGAGTGGTGTTTACATGTGAGATAGCTTGTACACAGACAAATGACTGGTTCCTGGGGATGGAGATTGGGGGGGGGGGGGGGGGGATCATGGTAGAAAATCTTGTGGAAATTATTTTGCAAGAATTCAAGTAAGTTATACTTATAAAGACTGAATTAAGAAGGGTGGGAATTCCCGTTATTGCACTATGCTGAACAAAATCTATCTTAACTTTACTAACATTGTATCTGGTAAAAAAAAAAAAAAATGCCTGAAATGAAAGATTTTACATTCTGTGTTTTCACATTTTCTCACCGATATTTCGTATGGGTTTATTGTCTGATATATTATAGACTGATATGTTGGAGTATTGCGTTTCCATTTTAGGAGGAGTTTTCAGTGACAGATGGGTTCTGCATCACACTTAAAGCATTCAGCACACAGTTACAGGTAGGTCAGAGAAATTTACCTGATGAATGGGAGTGCAAGCAGGGTCTCATCAGCGTTTTTTTTTTAATACAAATATTTGTTCTTTTCGTTGTATCATGAAATGAAGTGATCTGCAAAGTATAATTCTGTCATCGTAAGACGTGTAGGTAGAGAAGCTTTCTATGAAGTCAGATATTAAGGAGACCATATTTTTTGACAAATTCTTGAAGTCCTTTACCCATGAGAAATTGGTGAAAGCACAGTATTCATGATTTGATTGATAGATCTCTGGAATCTGATGGTTGGTTTTATTTGATAGTCAATATTGTGTGCTGCTTATAAAAGTCAGTGACAATACTGCTGTGTTTACACCTGGGTACTATAATTATTAATTGGCCAAAGAGTTTGGATTCTGGTTGAGTGAATTCACTATCATACGAGTCAGTGACACATGATCAGCATTCCATAATGCATAGGCGGAGTCCAATTTCACTCATATGTTGATGATAACATATCACAGTCCTGACAGTGAATATGAGATAATCTTTTATAGTTGTGTATTTGTCATTTTTCTGTAGAAATGTCCATCTTCTCAAGAAGCCATCACACAAGTTGAGAAATTATTCAGGTGAGAGAAAGCTTATGACGTGACTTTTACCTGTAAAGGTATACTATACCTGAGGTGAGATTTATCCATAAACTTTTAAGGTGTACTATACCTGAGTTGATAGTTACCTGTATACTATACTTGAGGTGGTATTTATCTGTGAATTTTTTAAGGTGTACTATATCTGAGGTGATATTTACCTGTAAAGGTGTACTATACCTGAGGTGAGATTTACCTATAAAGGTGTACTACATCTGAGGTGAGATTTACCTGTAAAGGTGTACTATACCTGAGGTGAGATTTACCTATAAAGGTGTACTATACGCTAGTGAGTGTGAGCTATTGAAGCAATAAGAGAGAACAATTTCAAAATGATGTAAAACTCTCTGAAATTAATTTCTCTTCCTTTGTACAGCTATGGTATATCCTTTAATGTAAGATTTGGACATTGAAGGAGTTTTGAAAATGTATATGCATGACATAGAGAATGAGACATAGTGTCTTCTTTATTGCACCCCATACAGCTGAAGACCCAGTGCTAAGTCTATAGGCCTGAAGGTTTATGTTAGTCGAAAGTTGATAAGGAGTTCTGGAGAAGAGTTGATTTGCATGTTCTTTGTTCTGTACATGCCCAGGCATGTTTATGAGCTATTTCAAAAAATCTGAATATGTGAGGCATATTTTATTAATGAAAATGTGTACATGTAAATGTGACTTATCACCTTTTTATAAGGAATGGAAATGTACAAGAGAAACAGTCTGTCTGCTCAAAGGCTGTAAAAGCCATATTGGAAAGTCCTATCACAGATGGCATCAGAAATGCCATATTGTCTGCCATGAAGGATGTGTTTGGTGCTGACCTTGAACAGTGCTGTGTTGCCGTAAGGTCATCTGCCTCAGGTAATTTGATAGGTGTGGATGGATTTCAGTGAAAATTTATGGGAAAGTAGTCTTTTTGTCACAGAAAAATTTCATAAATTTTGCACTGTATTAGAGAATGAAAACACCTGAAGATGGTCTACCTTTAGAAATGATTTTGTTGCCCTGTAGGGGATCCTTAGAAATAATAACACCTGGAGATGTTCTTGCTATAGAAATGATTTTGTTACCCTGCAGGAGAAGATGGGGTGGAGGCATCAGGTGCTGGACAGATGGAGACCTTCCTAGGAGTGTGTGGTGTTGATAATGTAAGCTTGATGACGCCTACGGCAGGGAACAAAATTTAGGAAGCAGAATCTGTAATTTAGAGGAGTTATGGGACAGAATTTGTAATTTACAGGGGTTATAGGGGCAGAATCTGTAATTTAAAGGGGTTCTGGGGCAGAATCTGTAATATAGAGGGTTTATGGGGCAGAATCTGTAATTAAGAGGGTTATGGGGTAGAATTTGTAATTTACAGGGGTTATAGGGGCAGAATCTGCAATTTAGAGGAGTTAGGTGACAGAATCTGTAATTAAGAGGGGTTATGGGGCAGAATTTGTAATTTACGGGGGTTATGGGGGCAGAATCTGTAATTTAGAGGAGTTAGGGGACAGAATCTGTAATTTAGAGGAGTTAAGGGGCAGAATCTGTAATTTAGAGGGGTTAAGGGGAGAATCTGTAATGTAGAGGGGTTAGGGGGTAGAATCTGTAATTTAGAGGGGTTGGGGGTAGAATCTAGTCGTAGTTTGGAGAGGGGGTAGGGGGCAGATTCAGGATATGATTTAGGGAGAGGAGGCAGACTTTTGTTGGATATAAACTAAGGAACAGATCCTGGTTGCAAACTATTGAATTTGTCATATCTGACCATCACAACTGTAACAAATATAGCTGGATGGGTTTTTTTATATAAAAGTAAATTTTTGGGATTTTTCTGCACTATGAAATGGATTTATATAAGTAAAATGTAAATGTAGTTTCTGCTACAGTTTAAGTGGATTTTTTTGTTTTTGTTTTTTTGGTTTTTTGGTTTTTTTTAGATGTATCTGGATTACCCATACTGTAAATTGGAGTTTGTATTATGGGGGTGTTCGAAAACACAGTTTTTGCTACATTCTAAAATCAAATTGACATTAAATTTGATAGAAATATTGAATGGGGAGGAGCAGATTAATTAGTATAGAGATGGGTTAATGGAGGTGCATAAAAAACCCCAAACAAACACTAGTTGCATACTTGGGAGCATATCCTGGATGTAAGTTTAAGAGCAGACTCTAGATGTGAACTTGGAAGCAGATTAAATTTTTTTATAGTATGCCTTGTAGTAAACTCTGGTTGTAAATTCTAGATGCAGACTATTTTTTTTAAGTGACAGCAAATGTATTGTGAAGCACTTTGAGCAGCATATGCTGGAAAAAGCGCTATAAAAAAACCAATTATTATTATTATTATTATTATTATTATTATTAACTGGTAAGCCATGAGGGCATACCTGGCTGAAAGCTATAGGAACAGTCCTTTGTATTAAACCATAAGATCAAACCCTGATTACAAACCATAGGAGACTGACTTTGGTTGGAAATCACAGGAGCAGGCCTGTAAGAAAATTTCACAGGAGCAGACTGTAAGAAAACTAACACTAACTCTAGAGAAGTATGTTGTGCTTTCATTGTCACAATGACAATAGAAAACAAGCACATACAGATTGTAACATGTAAATGTTAAAACTGATAATGTAGTATGCAGTGATGATGCTCTGAGGTTGAAATGTGAAGGTCATTGGAATCTTGTTGGACATCCCTAATGTTTGATTGCTTTTTAATAGGTGCTGGAAGCTGTGAGAAAGTGCTGGGCTTCAGCCTTCAGTTTCCAGGCTGTTCAATATCGCAGGTAATATTTATTTGAATATATCATTGTAATTACTAGACTGTCTAAAATCACATTTCAATCGTATCAGTGAATGAAAGTCAGTGATTGAAAATTGAAGTTGAAAATATTTTTACGATATGTAGATTTTTAAATGAACAAGATATTACTTTAAAGTAAAAATCAAATGCAAAAATGGTATAATTAGGGATATAATTCATTCCAAGTGACTGTGTGTGTGGTTATTAAATATGAGCATCGAACATAGAATGATTGATTGTTTCTTGTTTTACACCACACTCAACAATTTTTCAGCTTTCTTGTGGCGTCCAGTTTTTATTGGTGGGGGAGAGAACCCAGATACAATGTACCTGGGAAGAGACCACCGACCTTCCGAAAGTAAACTGGCAAACTTTCTCACATATATCAGTGCAAGAGAGAATCGAACGCGCGCTGACTAGAGGTGAGAGGCCTTGTGATTTTGAGTGTGATGCTCTAACCACTCAGCCACAGAGTCCCCCCACGAACATAGAATGGGTATGGTTATTAATGATAAGTGCTGATCATACAATGGGTGTGGTTTTAAAGATTAAACATCATGATCGCAAAAAGGGTGTGGTTTTCAAATGATGTTAGTTTATTCTATTTTCATGCTCCCTTCTTGGGTTGGACATATTCTATTATGGTGTTGTCTGTCTATCTGTAATGCTTTGTCTGGGTCACAGTTTCTATGTGCCTGAGAGGAATAAAGTCATACTTTATGGAAATGTTCCTTATGGAAAGCCAGTTTGTCATGACCTTAGTTCAAGGTCATTGTGAACTTTGGTGAATTTTTTTTTTTGTCTGGTTCACCTTATTTACATGTTTAGTTGCAATAAATCATGACTTTAACCCAGGTCTACATACATCCAATGGCATCTGTTTGTCTGTAATACTGTATCATGGTCATAATTTCTTTTTTCCCAAAAGGAATAAAAACTTTGTGAAAATGTTCCTTTTGACATACATTAAACCTTAATACAAGGTCATATGGTCAAGGTCACAACTGTACAACTCAGATCATATCATCATATGGGTATTCATATAAGGTAGGATAACTAGTGAGTAACTAATACTATAAAATATGAAAATGGAACCAATTATCACAGAAACCTATACTGTTAGATGCAGACAGGGGTATTGTATGCTATATGCAGTACTCTTATTATTGGTTCAATTTAATTATCTTCCTTGCCTGTGAGATTCCTTTGTCTGCCTTTGATTGTGAAGCAATTTATCAAAATGAATTGACTGACAGAACATTCATCCAAGCAGTGTTCCAGATACAAGGTAGATTGGTAGTTAATGGTAATTGTTTTAATAGACAGAATGGTCAGCCAATCAGAGTGTTGGTGGGTGTGGTTATCCAGGAGATGGTGAGGTCAGAAGTGTCAGGTGTACTCTTCACTAACCACCCTGTTACAGGTAGCGCTGGTCACATGGTGATTGATGCCTCATATGGTCTAGGGGAGGTAAGTGCTGCAGATCAATCTGCAAGTGATTATCTTTTAATATACTGCAGCTCTTTCATGTTGAATGCATGAAAAGTAGGAAAGCTGGAGAAAATATTTGCTATGTATTTGTAAATTTTTTGAAGAAAACTTGTGTTGTATTTAGAACTGCTCTAAATTAGTAAGAGAAAGGCTGTAAACGTTTAGCAAGTTTTCATTGAGCAGTTCTCTATAATAATAGGTTTGTTTCTACTATCAAGGATTAAAATTAACTTCTGTATTTAACCTATAGTAACAAGTGATGAAAATCTCTGAAGTGAAAAAGTTGATTATATTTGCAATACTGGAAAGGCTCAAGGCTCTCAGAAAATTGGAATTTTTTATACCTTAATAAATTAAAACAAAAATTTTATAATACTGCAGTTTAATTCAAATTCTATTCTTAAGATCTAAATCAATTGCAAAAGTGCCAATCAAGTTCATTGTATTACAGTACAATAAGCTCTTATATACTGTGATAATCTTAGATACAATTATTATAAATTCAGGGCTGTTATTTTTGTTCAGGCTGTGGTTTCTGGTAAGACTACTCCAGATTCAATCACAGTGCTTAGAGATTGGAATGATGATGTCAGTGTTTACAACAAACAGATTGGGGCCAAAAGTCTGCGAATCACGGTTAAAGGTACCAGGTTTAAAAGCTGTTCACATTTATCCATAGTGCTATGGAGTCACATAGTATAAAAAGATTTTGCACATAGATGGTTATGTTTTACTAAGGGGTGAGGAGGGGAGGCATGGATTTTTGGATCATTTGATATTGATATGGAAGTGAGGAATTAATTTTTGTTTTGGCTTTTAATTTGGGGTAAAACACCACCCACAAAATGTAATTAAAGCTATTCCAATAATGAAGACTCTTATGGTGTTTTCTGGAATTTTGAAAACAAATCCTGAGGTATAGTTTAGATTAAAATTTGACCAAACATTGCCTCTGACTTTGTAAGATCACAAAGCATCACAGAAGAGTACTATGACCCTGAGGCCTTTTGTTTGCAAGAGGTTGGGGTCATTTAAACATCTGCATATGGAATTGCATGTTCATTCAATTAGGAATTTTTCTCATTTATTGCACCCAAATCTGGCACAATGAAGGATGATATACAACACATATATTGTGTCTCAAATCTGTATCTTACACTTCATGCTGTGTTTAGACCAGTGAGTACTATGTTCTATTGATAGATGGAGGTGGCTTGCAGGAAGATTCAGTCAGCAAGGAGGATATGTGTTCTTTGTCCGACATGAAAATAGAACAGTTGTGTCACATTGGCATCAAGGTAAGAGCTGAACCAAATTTCATTGGAGCAGCTTAAGGTGATGATTAATGATAGATATTGAGACAATATGGATTGTTGATGTTTGCTTGGCCAAGAAATTTAATCCTTGTAGCAAGACAACATTAATTAAAATTGCATCCATTTTGTTGAAAGTATGAAAAACATTTCAACCCTGCTTTTTTTATTTAGCCAGACTTTTATGCAGAATGGTTATACAAATAAATCTCCATATTATCTGACATCCAACATTGTGTAATCCATTTCACTGCATTTTAACCATAATTTATGTTTTAATTTCCAATTGTCTTTTTCATTTGTTCTTTACACTGTGCAGCTTGACATCTTGTATAATCTGACAAAAATTTTGCCTCTCGGAGTGTGACATTGTCAGATTAGCCAGGTGTCTCAGTGAAGTGTGTCTACCTTGTCAAATTAGACAGATCTTACTGTATAGAAATCCAATGTGTGTCTGCCTTGTCAAATTACACAGATGTCACTGTATAGAAACCCAATGTGCGTCTACTTTGTCAAATTAGACAGATCTTACTGTATAGAAATCCCAATGTGTGTCTACTTTGTCAGATTAGACAGATCTTCCAGTATAGAAACTCAATGTGTGTCTACCTTGTCAAATTAGACAGATCTTGCTGTATAGAAACCCAATGTGTGTCTGCCTTGTCAAATTAGACAGATCTTACTGTATAGAAACCCAATGTGTGTCTACCTTGTCAAATTACACAGATGTCACTGTATAGAAACCCAATGTGCGTCTACTTTGTCAAATTAGACAGATCTTACTGTATAGAAATCCCAATGTGTGTCTACCTTGTCAGATTAGACAGATCTTACTTTACAGAAATCCCAATGTGTGTCTACTTTGTCAGATTAGCTAGTTCTTGCTGTATAGAAATCCCAATGTGTGTCTACCTTGTCAGATTAGACAGATCTTACTTTACAAAAATCCCAATGTGTGTCTACTTCGTCAGATTAGCTAGTTCTTATTGAATAATATTCCCCAGCTTGGTCGTAACTTTGTAAATAGATGTACCATTTTCCACAACCTTTGACTGAATTCATCTACATTTGAATTTTCTTTTGTTTATTTCCAGTTAGAAAAATACTTTGGATCACCAAGAGATATAGAGTGGGCTCTTGTGGGTGAACAGTTTTACCTTTTACAGGTAAAGAGGTCTAAAGAGTAAAATGTTCACTGCAGATGGAGGTAACTCTGTAATGAAATGTATAGACAATTTGATACTGTTGCATACATGTACATTTGGAACATAAAAGCCCATACTTGTGTAATAAGCAATGCTATAAAAACTCAGAATAATTTTCTTGCTTTTTGAATAAAGGCCAATAGATTTTTTCAGTCTGATTAAAATCAAACTTTCACAAGCACTCTTTCATTTTGATTTTTGCGAAAACCAGTTTACTACAATGAACGATTCTACCAATATAGGATGCTATGCTTTCAGAATCCAGAAAGCTCAAACCTGATTGGTTAATAAATTTGTAAATGCAGAGTCATCCAATTGTGACCTAATACAGAGTTTCTTCCGACCTTCATCATGCAGCAATTAAAATAAAAAAGAGCTAGTGAAGGTTTTACTTTAATTAGACTGATAATCAAAAAAAAAAAGAAAAAAAAAAAAAAGGGAGAATTTGCTTTTTCTTCCATTGCTTTTATGCTTCCATAAATCCAACATACCAGACAGTTATGACTTTAAAAATGACTTCTGAAATTACGTCAAAATCTACTAGTAGATGAATTGTATATTTGTTTGTTTCTTTGTTTTCTGCCACACTCAACAATTTTTCATTTATCTAGTGGCGTCCAGTTTTTGTTGGTGGAACAGAGAACCCAGATACAATGTATCCGGGAAGAGACCACTGACCTTCCGAAAGTAAACTGGCAAATTTTCTCACATATATCGGTGCGAGCGGGATTTGAACCCGCGCCGACTAGAGGTGAGAGGCCTTGTGATTTTGAGTGCAATGCTTTAACCACTCGCCCACAGAGGCCCCCTGTATATTTGTAGAAATGTTTGAATTCTGTGACAAGTATTGGTGATACTGTAACTGTGTAAGAAATTAATCTGATGATCAATATCCTATATGTGTACCAACACCTCGCTGCTAGTGAGCCTCCGTGGCCGAGTGGTTAGAGCATTGCACTCAAAATCAAAAGGCCTCTCACCTCTAGTCAGTGCGCGTTCGATTCTTGCTCGCGCCGATATATGTGAGAAAGTTTACCAGTTCACTTTCGGAAGGTTGGTGGTCTCTTCCTGGGTACATTGTATCTGGGTTCTCTCCTCCACTTACAAAAACTGGACGCCACCATATAACTGAAAAATTGTTGAGTGTGGTGGAAAACAACAATCAATCAGTCAAACCTCACAACCAGTTATGTCCCTTTGTGGGGTCAGCCAAAGGTCAATCTGAAAAATCAAGTTTTCCTTCTTTGCCCTACCAAATGTAAGAGGTTATTACTGTAAATTATTGCTAATTATCAAGTCTTCATACAAGTTTATGGGTAGCCCACCCTGGGGCATTATTGTAGTAGACTGCAATTGATTACAAAATATCAAAACTACAGATCAGAAAGTTACAAAGGCCACTGTAGAAAAATGCAACTTTTTATCTGAAAAAAATGGTGGATAAGGGACGTAACTTGCTTCAAGTGTGGATATGTGTATTTATTTTTAAACTGAAGTACAGACATAACAGAATTTGGGGTCATTTTGAATCATATTCAGGCTAGACCCATTACTACACTAGAGGAAGTAACAGATGATGACCTAATTCATGAATTTGATGACCCAATTATGACAGAGAAGGAGTGGCTTACAACAGCAAATGTTAGGTAATGTATTGAATTCATAGATATCGTATAAAGGGATGTTCTGCAGGAAATTAAGGATGAATACTGTGGATTCTGTATACTGTGTATTCAAAAATCAATGCACTTGTAGAACACTATCGCAATTATAAATTAGTGCTATCAGTGTTGTCACTATTGTGCTAGATGTAAGATTTTTACATTTGTTACTATAGATGTTCAATCCGGTGGGCTTGGCACCAACCTCACCTTGTTTAAAATCTTCTGATAAATATTTAGAAAATCAGCAAAACAGTGGCTACAAGTAATGTCTTAAGAGAACAACTCTTTTTTTTATTATCCCTTCTCTTAAGTTATTTTTATGAATACTAAATCTTGTTTATTATCTATAGATGTGTCATCAATTCCGACAGTGATTATAAAAAACATTTCGCATCAACCTGTTCACACTCTGAAGTATTTGTATTCTATAATCATTGTCAAACCAGCTATCGTAAACTACTACCGATATATAAATCATGTTTATAGTGAAGTACTTTGGACAAACAATTTTGATTTGTTATAATGTAATTCATTATATCGAATGAGTTCATATTATGTTTTAAAACTACAGGGAATAAAAGACACTTCTATCATTTAGTCCTGTAACCGTAATGTATTGAAAATAACCACATTTCCATCACTGCTTCACAACATGTATGATATCATGGAAGAAGTCTATCATTTGTTTACAGTGAGATGATGCCAGGGGCAATTACTCCGTTAACCTACTCTGTGTTTGCTTCAGCAGTAGACCAAGCACTTTGTGTAAGTTGATCTGTATGATCTTTCAATTTCCAGAATCTTTGTATAGCAGACTCTTTAGATGACCTCTGTTGTGATTGGTAGTTCTCTGTGATCAACACTTGAACATGATCAACTTGTACCCTGAAAGAACATAGTCATTTTTCATCAAATTTGGTATAGTGCATCTTTGTGGAAAGGGGAGCAAGTAGGTCTCTATAGTATTGAAATTTCAGGAACCTTATAGGTACAGGGTTCAGGCCACAAGGCAAGGGTCTATATATCATATAATAGTGAAAATACAATAAATGTCTTTGAAAATTTTTCCTCACTATTCCTCAACATCTATGAAACAAGCTAGGTGCATTGTTATATTGAACATGGAGGCCTCTATTAAAATACTGAAATTCATGGAACTTGGATCAGGGGTTCAAGCTCTAGGACAAGGCTATATGTATAGATCATAAATTGAAATAAATCGAACATTTAAAAATCTTTGTTTCCTGAATATCAAGCACATGAACTGGGTGTATAGTAATATTGTGAACTACTCTCCAGCATGGAGTCCATGTTATCTCCAGGAAAGTTTCAGCAAATTGTTTTGACTGACTGTTGACCAATCAGAACGTAGTAGGCGGAGTCTAGATATCACCTCATCACTCAGCCAGAATTGTCATCTTTATTTCAAAGAGAGCAAAGCAAAAATGGTCAAGAAAGAGAGTACTGATCAAACACAATACACAAGGCTGATAATCTTATGATATATTCAGTCCCTGAAATGTTCTACTTTCCCACTTGAGTGGTGAACGCATGGTGAGCGAATGGTGAACGAACTATGAATGCACAGTGAACGAACACAGAGCAAACACTGAACGGTGAACAAACACTGAATACAAAGTAAACAATGAGCGCATAGTGAACACAACAAGATCTATTTATTTGGAATATATCGATTTTTCCCTTGGAATATTTCATAATCAGATAAGAAAAATATTATGTATATTTAGTCAATGAATAATTAATAGAATAACACGGAATCGGGAAATTGCATGTCTATAGTTCTGAATATATTCAGTCTAAACTAAGCATACAACATTTTTGTACAAGTACTGAATGTATATTTCTCATGAAATGATCGTAAATTTTACATCAAAGCATGCAGCAAGCATACACAAACAAAAGATAAATTTCTATATGTACATTTTATGTACTATTACATATAGAGATTTATGTGTACAAGTAATAATAGAAAAGAAAATTATGCATGTTTGATATCATATTTAGAATTCTTAACAGGTACTTTGGAGTACTCTAGAATACTCTGTTAAAATTTCATAATTCAATGCAATTTGATCATTAATTTATAGCTATACCACTTAAGGAAGCATTATAAAATAATGTTGCAACAGTGAGCAAACTTAACACATGGTGAGCGAACAGTGAACACGTGTTGAACAAACGGTAAAGTAGAACATTTCAGGGACTGGACAATATATATTCATGTGTTACAAAACAAAATCTGATTCGTTTCAAATATTGATAAAAAATATTATACCCTGTGTGCTTGTAATATCACAATAATCTAATATGTTGATTTTCTTTGATTACATCAGTACATGTAATTCATTTTAAATTTTGGGAAATGATTAGTGAAATCTTTTTTTGATAAAATAATAAACATTTTTTAGTGACCAGTTAATGTGCATTCTGATTCCACTCCTGGAAGGGGCTATGATATTGTACATGTATCTGTCTGTCTGTCTGTTGTGCTGTCTGTCCGTCTGTCGTGCTGTCTGTCCGTCTGTCGTGCTGTCTGTCCGTCTGTCCACTTTGATTTCAAAGGCAGCTTGGCCAAATGATAAACTTGTACAGCTTGCTTTTGCGGTCCCCAAAAGTAATTTTCTATATATTTTTTAGCAATATTTGAATAATTCAGTTTTATCTATATTGCATTTTTTGCATGAATCAGGAATATATCCGATGTACTTGCAACATTTAACAAACCTGATACTATCAACAGTAATGTACACATTAGTATGTATACATTAGTATGAACACATTAATGTGTACACATTAGCAATCTTCACGAAAACTTTTGCCATCGGGCATCTATTTCTATCAATTTCACCTGCCCGAACAAATATTAAGATGCCCGGAGAAAAAAAATGCATGCTGCAGGCCAACAAACATATATTTCTGTTTCCTGTACCCAGTCAGAAAAAATAGGGTGATTATGTTCTAACTAACTACAGAAAAAATAGGGTAATAATGTACTAACTACTTGGGAGAAAATATTTTTATTTTATTTTTTAATAAAAATGTTAAAGTAGGAGTATTCAGTGGCACGTTAAAATTTATTGGACTTTTAATGGTTTATGATAGTTGAGATTAATTTGCCTAAGTACCATAATGACCCAGCTATTCTTTGATTATGGCAGTACATCACAACACAGTGAGTAAACTCCCAGTGATACTATCTATTATGTCAATAGACTTATCCTGGGTCTGAATCCAGAAGGGAATTCTGTTTACATGAATATTGCACTAAATTTTTATCCTTTAAAATTCTTTCGTGAAGTAAATTAAAATTGATTAATCTTTAAATATACATGTGTTTATAATAAATATAAAAGTAAACTAAATTTGATATAAATGAAATTTTCTTAATGTCTCCTTATACAATGCAGTATACAATATTGCCATTTCTGATAATTAGATTCAAAGATTACTTCTTCACAAAATGCACTAAAGATACAGTTTGTCTGTATGAAATAACTCACTATCCTTATCTAATAACTCTCATGTTGATTTAGGAAGTGGATACAGTAAGTGAATCTACATCATAGCATGTATTAGTCAAAAAATGGAGGAAATTCGGATTTATTGAAAAAGTTTGTGATATTTTGGAGCGTTTTTAAAATGAACTATGATGGTAGTGCTGTTAAATGATTTATATAAAGGGAGATATATAGAAAATAGGACCATATTATTTGTATTTCAAAGAAAGTAATTTAATATTTTCGTCCAGGTGGACCGATGTGAAAAAACATGCCCGGCGGGCTTCTGCTTATGCAATTTCTACATGCCCACTCCCGATTTTACCAGGCCCCGGGCATCGGGCTACTGGGTTATTTCGAAGACTGCATTATATATATATATATATATATATGAGTATGTATACATTAGTATGAATACATTAGTGTGTGTGCGTGCGTGTGTGTATATTAGTGTGTAAACATTGGTATGAACACATTACCGTGTACACATTAGTGTGTAGATATTGGTATGAACACATTACCGTGTACACATTAGTATGTAGATATTTGTATGAACACATTACCGTGTACACATTAGTGTGTAGATATTGGTATGAACACATTACCGTGTACACATTAGTATGTAGATATTGGTATGAACACATTACCGTGTACACATTAGTATGTAGATATTGGTATGAACACATTACCGTGTACACATTAGTGTGTAGATATTGGTATGAACACATTACTGTGTACACATTAGTGTGTAGATATTGGTATGAACACATTACCGTGTACACATTAGTATGTAGATATTGGTATGAACACATTACCGTGTACACATTAGTATGTAGATATTGGTATGAACACATTACCGTGTACACATTAGTGTGTAGATATTGGTATGAACACATTACCGTGTACACATTAGTATGTAGATATTGGTATGAACACATTACCGTGTACACATTAGTATGTAGATATTGGTATGAACACATTACTGTGTACACATTAGTATGTAGATATTGGTATGAACACATTACCGTGTACACATTAGTATGTAGATATTGGTATGAACACATTACCGTGTACACATTAGTATGTAGATATTGGTATGAACACATTACCGTGTACACATTAGTGTGTAGATATTGGTATGAACACATTACCGTGTACACATTAGTGTGTAGATATTGGTATGAACACATTACCGTGTACACATTAGTGTGTAGATATTGGTATGAACACATTACCGTGTACACATTAGTCTGTAGATATTGGTATGAACACATTACTGTGTACACATTAGTATGTAGATATTGGTATGAACACATTACCGTGTACACATTAGTGTGTAGATATTGGTATGAACACATTACCGTGTACACATTAGTGTGTAGATATTGGTATGAACACATTACCGTGTACACATTAGTGTGTAGATATTGGTATGAACACATTACCGTGTACACATTAGTCTGTAGATATTGGTATGAACACATTACAGTGTACACATTAGTATGTAGATATTGGTATGAACACATTACCGTGTACACATTAGTATGTAGATATTGGTATGAACACATTACCGTGTACACATTAGTATGTAGATATTGGTATGAACACATTACCGTGTACACATTAGTGTGTAGATATTGGTATGAACACATTACCGTGTACACATTAGTGTGTAGATATTGGTATGAACACATTACCGTGTACACATTAGTATGTAGATATTGGTATGAACACATTACCGTGTACACATTAGTGTGTAGATATTGGTATGAACACATTACCGTGTACACATTAGTGTGTAGATATTGGTATGAACACATTACCGTGTACACATTAGTCTGTAGATATTGGTATGAACACATTACAGTGTACACATTAGTATGTAGATATTGGTATGAACACATTACCGTGTACACATTAGTCTGTAGATATTGGTATGAACACATTACCGTGTACACATTAGTGTGTAGATATTGGTATGAACACATTACCGTGTACACATTAGTGTGTAGATATTGGTATGAACACATTACCGTGTACACATTAGTGTGTAGATATTGGTATGAACACATTACCGTGTACACATTAGTATGTAGATATTGGTATGAACACATTACCGTGTACACATTAGTATGTAGATATTTGTATGAACACATTAGTGTGTAGATATTGGTATGAACACATTACCGTGTACACATTAGTATGTAGATATTGGTATGAACACATTACCGTGTACACATTAGTATGTAGACATTGGTATGAACACATTACCGTGTACACATTAGTATGTAGACATTGGTATGAACACATTAGTGTTTGTGTGTGTGTGTGTGTGTGTATTAGTATGTAGATATTGGTATGAACACATTACCGTGTATGTAGACATTGGTATGGCACAGTTTGTTGATGACTTATTCCTCAGCAGTGGCTTGATCACTGCACGAGTTTCTCAATATTGTATAGAAAATAAAAGAGCAGATAATAGTAGAAAACTCATTGTGATACTAGATCTTGTGTAAAGCACTAAAGGATAGTTAGATTTGCACTAAAGGATAGTTAGATTTGCACTAAATGATAGTTAGATTTGCACAAATTCAAGAATTGCTGGTAAAATAGGATGTGATATACTGATAAGACATACAGCCATGTGGTCAGCGCTCAGCTTGTTTCAGATCAAGCATGTAGAAAGACAGGCTCTTTATACAGCTATCTTGTTCTTAATCTCTAACAATGATGGTAGTTGTTTGAATGCCTATTTGATATATATTTTTTAATTTCATTTTATTCATAGAATATCATAGTATTGATATATTTATTACAATTCAACATAAAAGCTTTACAATGCACCAATCTCACAACTTTCTGATTTACATGTTTGTTATGCTTTGTGTAATATTCAGGTGACTGTGTGGCCCACTGAGCTTCTTGTTGGGTGTACAAGTAATCGCATTGATGGTAGTGATTCAGCAATTTAAAAGCACTGAGCAATATAGAATTCATCAATTATGGAATAGGTCTGGAGTTCAGTGGGATGTTGTAGATTTTGCATACATGCTTCTTTCTTTGTCTCCCGTCATTTTTTCTGAATTTTTATATTTATATATATATAAATAATACTGTTATAAAATTCATCCCTGGCTTACAGTTTAGTTCATGCTTTGATAAATGTGTTTTAAATCATGTTTTAGAATGCGATTTAAACAAAAATTCAATGGTAATTTTGTAAATGAGATATAAAGTGCACCCAATCCAATTTTCTGTCAAAAAGAAATTGAATTATTTTGTTTTCTTTTTTTGCAGTATGTTAATGTATCCCTAAGTGCAATCCCACATTGCCGGTATTCAAGAAAACATGTCACCAGTTGTATGGGTCATCTCTTCATAAATCTTATGGTAAATTTAATTTCTAGATATTGTCACATGGTGGTCTGTCACATACATGATGCCCTGTTGCAAGACATCCATGTACTGTCACATGATGTACTAGCTGTCACATGATGCCCCGTCACATGACATACATGTACTGTCACATGATGCCCTATCACATAATGTTCTTTCATTCAGATATATGATTAAACTCACTTTCAGCTTTAAAAAGAATCAAGATGCAACTCGCATTTATTCTCCAATCAATTTACCAAATATTAGATTCCGACATCATAAAATGTTTGGCCAGTTTTAGTATTCTTAGATGAAATGACCATTTCCTTCCCAAAGACAAAGATACCATAATTATCTTAATCATAACAAAATTAATAGAAAAAATTTTGTTTGTCCAAAACTGTATGCTTTGCTCTTTGAAAGAAAAACTATAGGCGATAAGCATCTGAACATGAAATAATTATAATCCAGAAATTCTGTCACTTTTAATATCATATACTGCAAATGAATGTTATGGACAAATTATGATAATCTGTATTGAACAAGGTTACTTTTTTTGTTTCCCGAAGACTTTTACAAGGCAGGGCTAGAAATAATTATTTTCATTCCCTGGTCACTTGGGCTATCAGCTTAATTTTCTACTGGTCAATTGCTAACTTTACTGTCCCTTAGGATCAGTGGATATAAAGATGACTGGCCAAACTCTATATAAAATATTGGGCCTATATCTTCTTTATTCAAACTAGCATCAATAGTGGGTTTTTAAAAAAAAAAAAAAAAATTATAATCTTATTATTTTATCCATGTTTTTTACTTACAAACTTAGAAAATACATCTTCACCTTTTTTTTTGCCATTTGTGAAAGTATAATGTCACCTGATTATGAAAGCATTGCAAGTTAGACGGATTATTCAAAGATACAAGTTAGACGGATTATTCAAAGATACAAGTTAGACGGATTATTCAAAGATACAAGTTAGACGGATTATTCAAAGATACAAGTTAGACGGATTATTCAAAGATACTAGTTGCTGAGGATGTATTTATACAAACTTTGAACTCCTCCTGTGGAGTCAACCGAGGACTGTCAATTGTATACTCAGCTTAAAACAACTCGTTGTAGAAATATTTGGGAATTTATCTGTATTGTTTTACATCATAGTACAACTTAACAAAAGTGAAATCAAGTAATTAATTTGCATGCAATAAAAACCTGTATGCACACACATCTAATATTTATTAGCACGATTGTTTAGGAATTCTTATATGTATCTAAATTAACGAGCCCCACAGGCATGTATTCTTTACAAACCGTTAGCCCCAATCCATAATTTATTGGCACCGGGCCATAGGGCCATCGATTTTTTTCAAGCCCTGACAAGAGTAAAAAGAGACAGTATTACATACTGTATTCCAGATAAATTGAAATTCAGGGGACCAGCTAATTGTTTTCAATGTGTCTGAAGGTGCAGTTAAAATGAAGCTGATCTGTTTTTTGTAACTTAGAAAAAAAAATTTTTTTTTTTGACCCCAATTTTATAAGCACAGGTAAATCGGAACCAAATTAGTTTTAAATAACAGATTTTTAAGGACATACATAACGTTCTGACATTTTCTCTGAAATTATTTTTCATCTCCTTGATATGGTGAGTTCATGTATGATTCTATATTGCAGTAATATTATTAATACTTTGTATATTGGAATGGGTAGCTGTGAGTCGGTGGTTAGATCACCTTCATGTAACTAGTAATGCAGGGATTCAGGTTCTCTACCCAATTATTCCAAAGATTTTTCTCTCCTTCTTTGCTTGATCGATTGATTGATTAAATATTGTTTAACGTCCTGCTCGAGAATCTTTCACTCATATGGAGACGTCACCATTGCTGGTGAAGGGCTGCAAATCTAAGCCTATGCTTGGTGCTTATGGCCTTTGAGCAGGGAGGGATCTTTTACGTGCCACACCTGCTGTGACACGGGACCTCGGTTTTTGTGGTCTCATCTGAAGGACCGCCCCATTTAGTCGCCTCTTACGACAAGCAAGGGGTACTGAGGATCTATTCTAACAACCCGGATCCCCACGGGTTTCTCCTTCTTTGCTGCAGTAATGTCCATTTATAGAACTTAAGAGCTGACGTTACCTTTTTAATTGCAACAACCAGGAACTATCAAAATATTCTAACTCTAAAACAGACAAGGTAAATATTATATCCAAAAACTTTTTGTAGAAATGAGATAGCATGCAAGTGAATTCTGCATGAAATATCACAAAAAACTTATAGATTATTGAAAAATATGTATGTCCTGAAATTTTTAAACATAATGATTCTACTTAAAATAAGGTGAAAGTGAATTAAGTTCAATTTTATGTATATGTCCTGGATATGTGTAAGTATGATAACTATTAATTAAGTTAATTAAGGTAATGATAAGTATTTCCGTATTGCTGTGGCACTTTAACAATTTGAATGTTTTTACATCACTTTATTGAATTCAGTGAACAGCAAAACTTCACTAGGATTTAATTGTTATTATACACTGAGTCAAAAAAGAAACTTCACATTCTCTTGTCAAGGCACTTAAAACGAACAAGAGATAATAGGATGGTGCCAGTGATTTTATTTCATTGCTGAGATGTGTGTGATGTAATCAATACACTGACAGTGCCACAGATCTGTTCAGTTAGGCTACACCCCGTTCCAAAACATTTGTACACAGAATGTCAAGTCACAAGAATGAAACGTCGAAATGTCTCAGTTCAATATTGAGTATGGCCGCCTCGCGCATTCACCACAGCCATGCACCGTCTCCTCATCGACTGTCTGATGTTTGTGAACACATGGTTGGGGATTCGGCGCCATTGATCTTGCAAGGCAGCGCCAAGTTCCTGCAAATTCTGCGGTTGGTTCCTAAGTTCACGAAGCCCTCTCCCTAGTGCATCCCAAACGTGCTCGATGGGATTAAGGTTAGGGGACCTCGATGGCCAGTCCATGACGTTGATGCCAGCATTTTGAAGGAAATTTCGTGTCAACAACGTGGTGTGCGGCCGTGCATTATCATGCTGTAACTGTAGATCTGGACCATGAGCCGCCATGAAGGGAATGAGTTCAGGGGTGAGTACCTGATCGCGATAAGCAGCAGCTGTGAGGTTTCCATGGATGACCAGAAGTCTGGAACGGTTGTTCCCACAGAAAGCACCCCATGCCATGCAACTTCCACCCCCGAATCTGTCCACTTCCTGCACACAACACTGGGCATACCGTTCATTAGGTCATCTCCAGACTCTTAGCCTGCCGTCCGCAAATCTGAGGGTAAACCGCGATTCATCACTAAAGACGACTCGATTCCAGTCTCTCTGGGTCCATTGGAGGTGACGTTGGGCCCACAGCAGACGCTGACGTCGATGAAATGGCGTCAAAATTGGCCCACGAGACGGACATCGAGCATGGAGATTGGCAGACTGCAACCAATTTCGGATGGTCTGTGTGGACAGCCGACCTTGAAACATCTCAGCTCTGGTTCGTGCAGCCGGAAGAAATCGGTTACGAAGGTGACGTAGGATGATGTTCCGGTCTTCAACTCGTGACGTTACACGTGGACGACCCGACCTTGGGCGATCAGCAGTGGTGCCAGTTTGTTGTAGACGATGTCGCAAGTCATACACAGTACGATGGCTGCATCCCATTGCTGTTGCGATGTCAATAACTGATCGCCCCGCTTGCAACATGCCAACGGCACGTTCACGTTGCACATTTGACAATCGCGGCATTTCAAGTACTGTTACAAATGTGGCTTAAAAGTGTTTTTTTAATGTTTGAGGCCATGGCAAACATGTGCAAATGAATCCAACTTCGATGTGGAGTTCACAACATTGAATGCACGTGCAAAACCTGATTTGGCACGAAAGGCATTTACACAAGAAATGGATGGCTATGAGTGGGTTTGGCTAACGGTTTTCCAGAGTCGACAGATAGGGATCCCATGTTGGCTACACAGGTGTATCATCAGGGGGAAAGTATTCAATATTTTACAAAATTAACTTTGTGAAGTTTCTTTTTTGACTCAGTGTATAAACAAAAGAACATGTGTAGCACATTGTCTCAGAACACCTATCTACCTGCCTGATTACAAATTGGTTGACCGATGACCTGATTGTGATTATACTTCAATACAAGTGTTATAAAAAGAATTCCGATCATTGACAGTTGAGCAGACTGTTAATTTACCTCAAATTAGGTAACATTTCAATATAAGCGATTTCAAATTAATAATGACCAACAATTTTTAGGGGAAAAAGAAGATGGGGTTGGGGAATCATTTTTTATTTCAAAATAAGCAAAATTTCAAAATAATGGATTCCTGAAAATAAATGGAGTACATGCTGTAAGATGCTATTCATAAAAATTGAAAAGTTACATTGAAATATAAACAATCATTTTAGTTATGAGGTAAGGTAGAGTTTTAATTCAGTTACGGTAATAAAATCAACATCATTCACCTCTGTCCTGATGTAGTAAGAAAGCTTTTCTGCACATTTTTCAGCTTTGTGATTGAGACATGCAGAAAAGAGTGTTTCAATGTACAAAAATCAGCTGAACTTCAGTATCAAGAACACTGATATCTCGAATGCTATGGATATGTCGAAGTAATTTGGAAGTCCCAATCACATATTCTTTGAGTATTTTAACCTCGGTATCTCGAATCTTTGGATACCTTGAAGTTTTTTCTCAGTCCCTTCGAGTTTGAGATAACGAGATTCAACTATATATAAACTTCTCTTTTTTGTATAAACTGAAAGGTGGTTATAACTCACTCATTTATTCAGTATTCTTTGTGTAAACTGAAAGGCGATTTATTCAATATCTTTATAGCCAAATGAATCTGCTGCCTTAAATAACATTTTTGGGATGACAGATGGCTTGGAGCTAAGTATCTGTGGAGAGATTCTGCCAGATCTGTCTGTAGACATGGTCAAAACATACTTTGGAAAATTCACAGGCCGACTGCAAATCATACTCCAGACAATCAAATACGTATTGGTGGTAAGTGTACAGAGAATCGTGAAATGCTACACAATTACTGACTTTTAATGAGGTCAATGCAACCTGGTTTGGCATTGGCTGACCAAGCTTAAAGGCCAAAGGTCAAGGTTAACCAGTGCCTGCATGACCAGATTCTTATAGTCAGTAGATGGAATTAAAAGTCAGTAACTGCTTTATTGCAGGAATTTTACAACAGTTTTCACAATATTTTTTATTACTTAAACAAATAAAATGTATCTGCATTGTAGCACTATAACAATTATATTTCAACAGTCAAAACCCTGAAAATGTAACAGTAATACAATTTATTATCAACTTTTAAATTGTAGTTGGTCTAATTATGGTTACAGCAAGGTTTTCATAGTGATTTCATAATAATTAGTGATGTTTGGTTTAAGCCATTAACAATATCGAATTTGAAATTAGGTTTACTGATGCATGCTGTAAAATGCACAATTTGATTGGTTGATAAAAATGTCAACAAAGCTATGGTTGGTCAAAAGGGAAATTCGGGATCTGAATAACCAACCCCCACCCCACCCCCCCACCCCCCCTCCCCCCTAAATTTAATTTTGAGGTGACCTCACATCTTTGATGTTCACACTAGAAAATGTCATCTGGACTGGTCAGAGGGCATTAGAATTCATAATCATTAAAGAGACACTACAGATCATTTTGCTCAAAAATCTTAAGATTACAATTTTCCCAGAGCTTTCTCTAATTTTGTTGCATAGTAGAATGTATAAACTTTGCAAAATTAACATATTTTTAAAGTTGAAAATTCTCATTTAAATGCAAAAATTAATAGTTTTTGAAGGTCCCTTTTTAAGGTGTCGAGCTTGCTCAAGAGTCATCTAGTGGTCATGCAAAATTTTGCCTCTACATCATCTTTCAGCCCATCTCAATGGGCAAAATGAAATAGTGCCTATTGGTTTTAACTGTTTCTTACAATTCAAGACTCTGAAACATTGAATTTAATTGAGAGGTGAAAGGCACAATACCATTTCCGTTGTTGATGTTGTTTATTATTATATCTTTGTCCAATAGTTAAATACCGATTGTTTGGTAAATTTTAAAGTTCATTATTCATGGATGGATTTACTATGAAACAGATTTTCCTGTGCAATTTGTGTCGTACAATATCATTAAGTACTTACAAAATAACCTGCTCAAATTTGGTTTTCATTTATATCTATAGTCTTGTAGTTGCACCAAGAATTCTTATTTCAGATCAGTAGAAACAGATAAAACTAAAGTGGTCACGGTTAGGTTGCTATTCCAAAAACACAAAGACTATTTCTGGTTTTGTTTTCGGTAACCCTGATCCCAATTTTTAATTAAGCAAAACGAAAGTAGCATGAGCATCACGCTAAAAATAACAGATTATTTCACGAAGAAACGCAGGCTAGCAAGCATTCATTGGGAATTGAATTTTGTTCAGAATTCCAATAACCTTACTATATATTACATTGAACTTTTGAATTGTTAGACATTATTGAAAACAGAGAGTTAATACTGTATAATTGTTATATCATACATGAACAGAAGATATAACTTCTATTATAAACAAGTAGTCTCACTCTGAAGCAGTTATATTCTTTTCAGCATTTTTCGTCTTCAATTTATTTATTATAGCCTTTGTAAAGTAACTAGTCTTGAGGAGACATTATCTAGCAAGAGGAGGGTACATGTATAAATTTGTTAGGATAATTAACTTCAGCCTAAGCTCTCTTTATTTCTTTTTATGTAAATAAATACATTTTGCTGACACTTTACAAATGATTTAAATGCTTTATATGTGTACTTAAACATGAGGAAATGTCTCCTGTGGCACTCAAACATTTCTTCTCTTACTTTCTCTGATTTACCTACCCTCTAAATTTATTGAGAACCTTAATGTATATGGTATTGCACTGGATGTCTTTATGACCCTTCAGGCCTTTGATTAATAACATTGAGTCTTCCTCTTTTGGTCTTCTGAAGCATGCAATCCAGTGAGAGGAAGCGTACAGTGGCTAAAGCCAGAATTTTGAAATATTATGCGAGAAAAGGGTTAAAATCGAATGAGATACTCGTACACAAACTAGAATTTACGTTAGGATATTACTATGTCCCTCAAACTATGAGACACACATGAAGGGCTTTAAAAGTAAGTGCTATCTTTATCAAAACACATAGCGTTCTTTAAAAAAAACATTATTTGGTTAATAGGGACAACAAAGGTTTTCTGTTATAATAATAATTTATAATTTCTTAATAATAAAATGATGAAATAATTGTATACTTGAGAAGTGAGTGTGGACCCTGTTAAGGGGTATTTAGATAGTTTTTACACAACATATGTTTTGTCATACTGAATCACGTGATGTAAAATGTCCGAGTCAGAATGAAGAAACCATTGAATTCCAGATGATCTTTAAAGCGCAGTTGAGAGCAAATTAATGCATTCCTGATGTTAAAAATTGTCAGTATTGTTATGATTCTTATTATTTTATCAAAACATGTTTTAAAAACCACTCGATTAAAATGTGGAAAATGAGCTGTAGTGCCTCTTTAAATTTTGATACACAAAGACAGTAAATCTTTTGAATACAGTAAAATACATAACTGAGTGGTAAGTGTGCTGAATATGGTGAAAAGGATGAAGTAAGTATACTGAATATGTAGCCAGTGGTAAGTGTAGCAGATAGTACTTCATTTGTACCATAAAGTACAGAGCTTATGTAAGTGTAATGAAACCAATAAAGTACTTAATAGCTGTAGTAAGTATACTGAATACCATAAACTACTTAGCTGTAGTAAGTATACTGAAAACAATAAAGTACTTAATAGCTGTAGTAAGTATACTGAATACAATAAACTACTTAGCTGTTGTAAGTATACTGAAAACAATAAAATACAGAGCTGTTGTAAGTATACTGAAAACAAAATACTAAATAGCTTGTACTGAAAACAATAAAATACTAAATAGCTTGTACTGAAAACAATAAAATACTAAATAGCTTGTACTGAAAACAATAAAATACTTAGTAGCTTGTACTGAAAACAATAAAATACTAAATAGCTTGTACTGAAAACAATAAAATACTAAATAGCTTGTACTGAAAACAATAAAATACTAAATAGCTTGTACTGAAAACAATAAAATACTTAGCTGTTGTAAGTGTACTGAATGTGACAAAATGCTTAGCCTTGTAAGTGTACACACTGATCAAAATTGAACTGAAAAGTATGAGAAAATCCATAATAAAGTTGAGATTTAAAATTTTGTCTATTGTAGCAAAAAATTGTAATTTGAATGTAAAATCATGTGCCACTGTGAAATTTCTTTAAACTAAAGGTTATACATCGTGACTTTGAGTTAATGTGGGTCAAGGTTGTGCTTTAAGTGTGTCATCATCATTTACATATACATACAGTATTAAGATTGTATGTATTATCATACCTTTTCGAAGTCTGAAGAGACATCTGGCTCTTTTGTGGATGTTTTTGTTTTTGGTTTTTATTTTTTGACATCATGATGTATAAAGATGTGTTTCTGGAACAGACCAGCCCTAATGCCACCAAACTGTATGACATCTGGAAGAAGAAAGAGGAAAGCTACAGAATTCTTGATGAATCATCAGACAGTCAACAGATGTACCACGACCTTCATGTCAAATTGCCAGATTATTTCGAGGTAATCACACACTTTATCTGTGGAAAGATCTTCAGAGTCAATGTGTGCTCAGTTGTTCTGGACTAAATTTCTTTGCTATTTATTATTGACATGATCACATGTCATCCGTAATGAGAATTAATTATTCCACTTTGTAATATTGACATATGTGTGCAATGATAAAAGGATTAATTTGGTTCCTGAGGTCAGGAATATACAGTATAAATCTTATTGTGGCTTATTAGTTATTTAAATCCCGTTTTTTCCATTTACCTGATCATTCTATTACATATCGCCTTTCGGCTTTACGTGGGTATCATATAGCATTGCTTTCCCGAGTTCAGCGAGGCATAACATTGAAGATCTCAATTCAAAGATTTAAATAACAATAGAATGTGACACCATTGTGTACTCCACCCCTATATAAACGGCCGTCCTCGTGCGGCATCATCTTTTTTCCTGAGCAGGTATAACGTTCATTTTCTTTCAGGTATTTCACTTGTATTTACAAGTGTTTGATATCGTTTTTTCTAGGACGTAGTCCAGAAATATAGTTTGATTTTGTGCTTGCCAAGAACGTAGTTCTGGCCTGGCTGGTGTTTTTTGTAACACTGTAGTTTTCGGGCATACTTCGGTTGCCTTTTTTATTGCAATCATGTCGGATAGAGAGGATATTTTGTCCCTGGGGGAAAACGATGATAATCTTGACGATGATTTCATCCCCAATAGTATTCATGGTATTGATAAAATGCAGACTAGGTCTGAGAGCTCACGAGGAAAACCTCGTATACGATCAGGGCTCAAAAGAAAATCATCTGAGGCGAGTGTGAAGCCGCCTAAAAAACGTTCGACGAATAAAAAGACGGATGAAAACGACCAATGTCTTGATATTGAGTCATTAAAATCTTCTTTGGGTATCGACTCTATTTTGAAGTCTCTATCTTGTCTATCGGACTCTGTTAAGAAATTGACGAATGTAGGTCAAGGTATGGCGCCCAATTCGAGCCATAATGCCGAAAGTATGGATAGAAGTTTTGGTAATAATCCAACTTCAACTATTACTAGACCCAGTTCGGAGTTTGTGAGTCTTAATCAAACGGATGAAAATGAAAATGATTATTTCCTTAATGAGTTTGATTTGAGTTATCTTGATTCTGGAAACTCTCCTAATAGTCCTTCTTCTGTAGGTGTGGATCCTCAAGTAGCATTTAAAGATGCTTTTGAAATTTCTAAAACTACTGGGGGTGTAGAGATTTTTGATTCTGTGGATGAATGGGATATCCCACAATTAAACCCAGAAGAGGCTACTGGTCCAAAAATTGGGACTGGCTTGGCCAAAGCTGTAAATGCCAGCTGTTTCTGTAAAATCCAGTAAGGAAACGATGGGAGAAATTGCAAAGCGATACAATCGACCAGAAAATTGTAATTATCTCAAAGCCCCTAAAGTTAACAAAGAAATTTGGGAGGCTATGAATAAAAATGCTCACTCATCTGATCTTGCTTTGCAAGAAATTCAGAGATATATGGCTCAAGGGTTGATTCCCATTGTCTCTTTAGCAGATCAATTGGCTAATAACAAAGACCTGGATATTCAAAAAACAAAGTCTATGTTGTCAGACTCTGTTAGTTTATTGGGTTATGGTTTTTATAATCTGTCAATGAAGAGGAGAAATGATTTAAAGACTTGTTTGAACCCAAGATTTAGAAAAATTTGCAGTTCAGACACCCCTGTTACGGAGCAATTATTTGGAGACAATTGTACAACCAAACTCAAAGATATGGGTGACATGAACAAACATTCATTAAGTTCCTTCAGGGGTCAAGGCTATGGTTATAACAACACAAATAAAAGCAGGTCTAATTCTTTAAACTTCCGGTGTGCTGTTGGTCAAGGTTACCAACAGCAAAATCAGTCTCAAGGTTACCAACAATACAGACCTCGTGGAGGCAGACCGTACTACAAAAGAGGGGGATATTTCCCCAACCAGTACAAAAGCCAAATGAAAGGCTTCCAGAACCAGTGAATAAGGGAGAGCACTCGATTTTGATTATTGGAAATTTTACACTAGTGACAAGTGGATATTAGAGATTGTAAAAGGTTACAAGATTGAATTCATTGAGATACCTGTACAAAATTCTATACCAAAACAGATTTCTTTTTCTGACAGTGAATCAGTGTTGGTTCAAAATGAAGTTGATGTTTTGTTAGCAAAAGAAGCAATTAAAAAGGTTTTGAATCCTTCAAATGAATTTATTTCAAATATATTTTTGGTTCCAAAGAAAGATGGGACTTCACAACCCATAATTAATTTAAGAAATCTCACTGAATTTGTAGAATATCATCATTTTAAACAGGAAAATCTACAATTTGTGCTAGAATTAATTGAAAAAGGTGACTACTTTACTTCAATTGACTTAAAAGATGCATATTTTAGCATCAGTATACATCCAGATTTTCAAAAATATTTGACTTTTAGATGGAAAAATGATTTGTATAGCTTCAAGGTTCTTCCATTTGGACTTGCTTCTGCACCTCGGGTATTTACCAAGATACTGAAACCTGTTTTTGCTGCTTTTAGAGCAAACAAGATAAAGTGTTGTTACTATATTGATGATTCCCTGGTAATAAACAAAAACTACAATGAATGTGGATGTGAAAGTCAATTAATTATAAATGAACTTGACAAACTGGGGTTCACAATTAACATTAGGAAGTCTGTCCTTGAACCAGCACAGACAATCATATTTTTTGGTTTACTTATTGATTCAGTGCAGTTTAAAGTGTTTTTAAATGATGAAAAACTTAAAAAGATTATTTCATTGTGCAGAGAAATTCTGAATGAAAAGTCTGTAACTATTAGATTATTTGCATCTTTGATTGGTCTTGTAGTCCATGCTTTTAATGCTATTTTTGAAGGACCTATGCATTATAGAAATATGGAAAGAGATAAAATCAGAAATTTAAAAGATTTGAATGATTATGATTCCAAAATGCTTATATCAAATGATAGTGAAGCAGTGATAATTTGGTGGTTAAAAAATGTCGACAAGTTAAATGGGAAATTGATTCGAACTCCTCCCATTGATTTCTAGATTAAAACAGATGCTTCACTAAAAGGCTGGGGAGCTCGATTCTTTACGAATTCTGTAGGTGGTCGATGGACTTTGGCAGAATCTGAAATGCATATTAATGAATTGGAACTTCTGGCAATTAAATTTTCACTGAAAGCTTTTTTCAACGGTTATAAAAATTGTCATATAGGAATAAAATCTGACAATACTACAGCTGTTTCTTATATCAATGCTATGGGAGGTATGACATCAAAATTTTTAGATTCAATTTCATGTGAAATTTGGAATTGGTGTATTCAGAGGGATATAATATTATCTGCTAAGCATATCCCTGGTATTGAAAATATTCAAGCAGATTACATGTCAAGACAATTTTCAGATTCTAAAGAGTGGATGTTGAAACCTTGTATTTTTTCTCGTATTTGCCATCAATTTTTCTTGCCTGATATTGATCTTTTTGGCCTCTCGGTTGAATGCACAATTAGATATTTCTGTATCTTGGACTTTTGATCCAGATGCAGCTGAAGTTGATGCTTTTACTATAAGTTGGTCAAACTTTTGTCCGTATATTTTTCCTCCTTTTAGACTAATTGGAAGAATATTGAATAAAATACTGTCGGACAAGGTAGAGAAAGCAATTTTAATTGTACCTCTCTGGAAAACACAAAGTTGGTTTCCTTTACTTATATCATCTTTGATATCTATTCCTGTCAGGTTACCACGGCACAAAGATCTACTTGTCATGCCACATACGGGAGAAAACCACCCATTGACAAAGAAAATGTCCCTGATCGCCTGTATCATGTCGGGAAACACCTCGAAAATCGAGGATTTTCAGAATTTGAATCTAACATTATTAACTCATCACTTAGAGGTTCCACCGTTAAACAATATCAGTGTTGCTGGAGGAAATGGGTTCATTGGTGCAATTCGAGGAAAGTTAATTCCAATCATCCGTCTGAAATAAATGTTGTTCAATATCTTGCATATCTAATGGAACAGAAATGTTCTCTACCTGTTGTTAATTCGAATAAAGCTATGCTTATGCATACTTTGTCTTTGTTTCGGGTAGATTGGATTAATAAGCAATTTTTTATACCAAAGCTATTGAAAGGCTATTACAATTTGAACCCACCTAGACCAAAGTGTAAGTTAACATGGGATGTCTCAAAAGTTTTACTTTTTCTCAAAGATGTGTACCCTTTAAAAGATTTGTCCTTGAAAATGTTAACATGGAAATTAGTTGCTCTGTGTGCTTTAACTACTGCTGCTAGGACTCAGAGTCTGTCAGCATTAAACATTGATTATATGAGTGTTTATAACGATAAGATTATTTTTCAAATCCAAACACTTGTAAAAACATCTAGACCTGGCGTTCCTCTACCTTCTGTGATATTTTTTCAATATGAGAAAAAGGAATTATGTGTTGTTGAAACATTAACAGAATATCTGCATAGAACAAAAGATATTCGTAAATGTTCTGATCTTTTTATTTCATATAAAACTTATAATAAAGTGACTACATGTACTCTAGCTCAATGGTTAAAGAGTGTGTTATCTTCATCTGGGATAGATTCCACCTTACATACTGCTCATTCTATTCATTTTATTTTTCTTTCTTTCTTTTTGGTTTGTCTGATTTTGTGACAACGCTTTGAATATGCTATATGATACCCTCGTAGAGCCGAAAGGCGATATGTAATAGAATGGTCCCTCATCCAAGCATACCTTTAGGGATGTGAAGGATGAGAGACATTCTATATAATGAGCCTAGGGCTCAAGAGGGTATCACATACCCACCCAGTTTAACACTTTGATTCAAACTTCTCCCAACCCATAATCTTATATATATGGGTTGTCACAAATTTTTTGAATAATGATGCCGCACGAGGACGGCCGTTTATATAGGGGTGGAATACACAATGGTGTCACATTCTATTGTTATTTAAATCTTTGAATTGAGATCTTCAATGTTATGCCTCGCTGAACTCGGGGAAAGTAATGCTATATGATACCCTCTTGAGCCTCAGGCTCATTATATAGAATGTCTCTCATCCTTCACATCCCTAAAGGTATGCTTGGATGAGGGACCAAGATATAGGGCTCACAGCGGGTGAGACTGGTCGACATGGGATGCCTGTAATAGACTTGTGTTTTGGGGTTATTAGTTACCCCACATTGAAAACTTAGTTAACATGAAGTGAATATAGAATATTCTGGATCATTGCCAAATTGGTTTCAACCAGTATGTGCGGGGCGTTGTAACTGATTTGTGTTATATTTGTTTCTGATTTTGTTAGATTTGGAGGACTGGAGTTTTAAGTAGTGCGAATTCTGGGGCATGGGCTACTGCAACATTAGGGGTGCTACGTCAAGGAAAGCCCGGTGAGTTTCCTGTAAGTTTTCCCATTCACAGTCAAATGGACACCATGCACTCCTCTGTAATTAAACTCACTTGACCAAAGACCAGTGTGAGCAGTGATTGGCATCTGTCATTTGTTTGTCAATAGTGTTGGTGGTGTCTATAAATAATTAACTCTTACATTTATGTAACATTAACTAAATGTTAACTGAAAGTAACCGTCAGTCAAATTTAATTAAGTTTATTGACTAGGAATTCAAGATGTGTACAGCAGAATGAATTTGACAGCAGTCCAGACTGTGACTGTATCTAAATGCTTTTATTTTACTAAGATCTGTAGAACAGAATGAGTTTGACATCAAGTTAGGCTGTATCTATAAATGCTTGTATTTCACTGAGACCTGCTGATTTACAGAACTGAGTGAGGACGTTTGCTTCGATATGGCCCTGATTCTTTCACAGTGTGAAGGAGTGTACAGTGCAGATGTACCAGTAGCCATTCAGGGACTGGCCAGGGAAATAGTTAACTCTGGAGTTCCAGATGCATTTCTCAATGGATCAGACATGGTATGTATACATAAGATGTACCAGTAGCCATTCAGGGACTGGGCAGGGGAATAGTTAACTCTGGAGTTCTAGATGCATTTCTCAATGGATCAGACATGGTATTTATACATAAGATGTACCAGTAGCCATTCAGGGACTGGCCAGGGGAATAGTTAACTCTGGAATTCCAGATGCATTTCTCAATGGATCAGACATGGTATGTATACATAAGATGTACAGTTTTTATTGAGACCAGTTTGAATTATAATTTGACATTAATACTGTATGATAGACAGTTTTTACATTACTGAAAATTTGATGAAGGTTTTTTTTTTTTTATGTCCAAGGAATGTAATTATGATTTGGGAGAGAGCCTTATCACTCAATATTCAAAAGTTATGAGCAAGGTTCAAATTTCAGATAGACAGAACAAAAACAGTATCCAATCGAGCATATCCCCCTCCCCTTGATCTTTAGTCAAGGAGGCATAAAAGAAAATTGAATTACGACAACTTAGGAGCATTGCATTTTGATATGATTTAGTATGTCCTGCTAATCTTGAAAAGAATTTGTTTTAATTCCTGTATATTCCCATTTCAGCCTTTGATCTCCTATTATGGCCCCACCCAACCTTTGGGGCCCCAGAACTGAACAAATTGAATTTGCACTACCTGAGGATGCTTGCATATCTGTATGACTATTCTTTAGCAGAAGGTTTTTAAAGAGTTTCCTATATATATTCCCACATAAAACTTTGATACCCTGTTGTAGCCCCATCTTAGCCCCAGGGGTCATAATTAGAACAAACTTCAATCAACACTACATGTAAAACTTTGATCCCCTATTGTGGATTCATGCTACCCCCTTATACTACAATCTACCTGGGGATGCTTGCATATTAATATGAGTATTCATGGCCCTTCTGATCCCATGGGGATCCAGGTTAGAATAGATCCTCGGTACCCCTTGCTTGTCATAAGAGGTGACTAAATGGGGCGGTCTTCAGATGAGACCGCAAAAACTGAGGCCCCATGTCACAGCATGTGTGGCGTGATAAAGATCCCTCCCTGCTTAAAGGCCATAAGTGCTGAGCATAGGCCTAAATTTTGCAGCCCTACACCGGAAATGGTGACATCTCCATATGAGTGAAAAATTCTCGTGCGGGAAGTTATTTTATATATAATCAATCAATCATAGCCCTTCTATGATATTTTTAAAAGTGTTTCCTATAGATTTCCATGCAAAACTTTGATTCCCTACTATAGCCTTACCCTAAACACTGGGTACCACAATTTTAGCAAACTTGAATCGGCACTACCTGGGGATGCTTGCAAATTAATACGAGTATTTATGGTTTTTCTTGAGAAGAATTTGAAAGATTTATCCTAATCCCCATGTAAAATTTTAATCCCCTATTGTGGCCCCTTCCTATTCCTGGGGGCCATAATTTGAACTAACTTGAAGCTACACTACTTTGAGAAGAAATTGAATATGCTAAAAAGTTTACGGAACGGATGAACGCCAGACAAAAAGTGATCAGAATAGCAGGCTCGATCTTTCAGCTCATTTGAGTTTTAAAACAAAAGTAAGGAATGGGTATTCATTCATAAATGTGCAAACATGAGTATTGTATTTTTAATTTGAGTGATGACTGCACAATGCCCTTTTGCAGGAATGCATTGAGATGCTGTCTGGTGGGAATGTTCCAAGGCTAAACAGACTCTACCAGGATTTCATGAAACACCATGGACATCGCTATATCCGAGAGGTCATCTTGATATCATTACCTTTTTTTTTTTATTTAAAATGAAATATTCCTGTTTGCTTCTTATATTTGCTTCAATTTGAATTAGCAATGAGCTATCACAAACTGAAGACGTTACATACTGCCAAAAATAAACATCAGTGTATTTCATGCTGCTTCAAGTATTGCTATTAACAGTTTCAAATAGGCACCAATATTAATGACATACACACAGTTGAAAATCAATATCTTGAATAACATGAATATGACAATATTGATTGTAATTGTAATTCAATAGATTTATATAGTGCTCTATTGACCTGCATCTTCTAAAGCGCTTTACAGATAATATAATAAAATATATGTGAACATACATTATACATGTGAATAGAATAAAATTTAGCACCTTATGTAATGAAATAATTACCATGCATAATAACACATAAAACAATTTAAAACAAGCCTTAGGAATAATTAAATACATATAAAAGATATGATCATAATACTGAAGTACAGGTTTTTATTTATTTATTTTTTTTTTTTTTATTTTTTTTTTTTATAACACAGATCAGTTAGTACAGCACACAATATAACACAGATCAGTACAGCACACAATATAACACAGATCAGTACAGCACACAATATAACACAGATCAGTACAGCACACAATATAACACAGATCAGTTAGTACCACACACAATATAACACAGATCAGTACCACTCACAATATCACACAGATCAGTTAGTACCACACACAATATAACACAGATCAGTACAGTACAGCACACAATATAACACAGATCAGTTATTACAGCACACAATATAACACAGATCAGTACCACACACAATATAACACAGATCAGTACTGCACACAATATAACACAGATCAGTTATTACAGCACACAATATAACACAGATCAGTACAGTACAGCACACATTATAACACAGATCAGTACCACACACAATATAACACAGATCAGTACAGCACACAATATAACACAGATCAGTTAGTACCACACACAATATAACACAGATCAGTTAGTACAGCACACAATATAACACAGATCAGTTAGTACAGCACACAATATAACACAGATCAGTACCACACACAATATAACACAGATCAGTACAGCACACAATATAACACAGATCAGTACAGCACACAGTATAACACAGATCAGTTAGTACAGCACACAATATAACACAGATCAGTCAGTACAGCACACAATATAACACAGATCAGTACAGCACACAATATAACACAGATCAGTACCACACACAATATAACACAGATCAGTTAGTACCACACACAATATAACACAGATCAGTTGGTACAGCACACAATATAACACAGATCAGTTAGTACAGCACACAATATAACACAGATCAGTACAGTACAGCACACATTATAACACAGATCAGTTAGTACAGCACACAATATAACACAGATCAGTTAGTACAGCACACAATATAACACAGATCAGTACCACACACAATATAACACAGATCAGTACAGCACACAATATAACACAGATCAGTTAGTACCACACACAATATAACACAGATCAGTACAGCACACAATATAACACAGATCAGTACAGCACACAGTATAACACAGATCAGTTAGTACAGCACACAATATAACACAGATCAGTCAGTACAGCACACAATATAACACAGATCAGTACAGCACACAATATAACACAGATCAGTACCACACACAATATAACACAGATCAGTTAGTACCACACACAATATAACACAGATCAGTTGGTACAGCACACAATATAACACAGATCAGTTAGTACAGCACACAATATAACACAGATCAGTACAGTACAGCACACATTATAACACAGATCAGTTAGTACAGCACACAATATAACACAGATCAGTTAGTACAGCACACAATATAACACAGATCAGTACCACACACAATATAACACAGATCAGTACAGCACACAATATAACACAGATCAGTTAGTACCACACACAATATAACACAGATCAGTCAGTACAGCACACAATATAACACAGATCAGTACCACACACAATATAACACAGATCAGTACAGTACAGCACACAATATAACACAGATCAGTTAGTACTGCACACAATATAACACAGATCAGTTAGTACAGCACACAATATAACACAGATCAGTACAGTACAGCACACATTATAACACAGATCAGTTATTACAGCACACAATATAACACAGATCAGTACCACACACAATATAACACAGATCAGTACTGCACACAATATAACACAGATCAGTTATTACAGCACACAATATAACACAGATCAGTACAGTACAGCACACATTATAACACAGATCAGTACCACACACAATATAACACAGATCAGTACAGCACACAATATAACACAGATCAGTTAGTACCACACACAATATAACACAGATCAGTTAGTACAGCACACAATATAACACAGATCAGTTAGTACAGCACACAATATAACACAGATCAGTACCACACACAATATAACACAGATCAGTACAGCACACAATATAACACAGATCAGTACAGCACACATTATAACACAGATCAGTTAGTACAGCACACAATATAACACAGATCAGTCAGTACAGCACACAATATAACACAGATCAGTACAGCACACAATATAACACAGATCAGTACCACACACAATATAACACAGATCAGTTAGTACCACACACAATATAACACAGATCAGTTGGTACAGCACACAATATAACACAGATCAGTTAGTACAGCACACAATATAACACAGATCAGTACAGTACAGCACACATTATAACACAGATCAGTTAGTACAGCACACAATATAACACAGATCAGTTAGTACAGCACACAATATAACACAGATCAGTACCACACACAATATAACACAGATCAGTACAGCACACAATATAACACAGATCAGTTAGTACCACACACAATATAACACAGATCAGTCAGTACAGCACACAATATAACACAGATCAGTACCACACACAATATAACACAGATCAGTACAGTACAGCACACAATATAACACAGATCAGTTAGTACTGCACACAATATAACACAGATCAGTTAGTACAGCACACAATATAACACAGATCAGTACAGTACAGCACACATTATAACACAGATCAGTTAGTACAGCACACAATATAACACAGATCAGTTAGTACAGCACACAATATAACACAGATCAGTACAGCACACAATATAACACAGATCAGTTAGTACCACACACAATATAACACAGATCAGTCAGTACAGCACACAATATAACACAGATCAGTACCACACACAATATAACACAGATCAGTTAGTACAGCACACAATATAACACAGATCAGTCAGTACAGCACACAATATAACACAGATCAGTACCACACACAATATAACACAGATCAGTACAGCACACAATATAACACAGATCAGTTCGTACAGCACACAATATAACACAGATCAGTCAGTACAGCACACAATATAACACAGATCAGTACAGCACACAATATAACACAAATCAGTTAGTACAGCACACAATATAACACAAATCAGTCAGTACAGCACACAATATAACACAGATCAGTACCACACACAATATAACACAGATCAGTACAGCACACAATATAACACAGATCAGTTCGTACAGCACACAATATAACACAGATCAGTCAGTACAGCACACAATATAACACAGATCAGTACAGTACAGCACACAATATAACACAGATCAGTTAGTACAGCACACATTATAACACAGATCAGTACAGTACAGCACACAATATAACACAGATCAGTCAGTACAGCACACAATATAACACAGATCAGTCAGTACAGCACACAATATAACACAGATCAGTCAGTACAGCACACAATATAACACAGATCAGTACAGTACAGCACACAATATAACACAGATCAGTACAGTACAGCACACAATATAACACAGATCAGTCAGTACAGCACACAATATAACACAGATCAGTACAGTACAGCACACAATATAACACAGATCAGTTAGTACAGCACACAATATAACACAGATCAGTACAGTACAGCACACAATGTAACACAGATCAGTTAGTACAGCACACATTATAACACAGATCAGTATAGTACAGCACACAATATAACACAGATCAGTCAGTACAGCACACAATATAACACAGATCAGTACAGTACAGCACACAATATAACACAGATCAGTTAGTACCACACACAATATAACACAGATCAGTTAGTACCACACACAATATAACACAGATCAGTTAGTACCACACACAATATAACACAGATCAGTTAGTACCACACACAATATAACACAGATCAGTTAGTACCACACACAATATAACACAGATCAGTACAGCACACAATATAACACAGATCAGTTAGTACCACACACAATATAACACAGATCAGTACAGCACACAATATAACACAGATCAGTTCGTACAGCACACAATATAACACAGATCAGTCAGTACAGCACACAATATAACACAGATCAGTACAGTACAGCACACAATATAACACAGATCAGTCAGTACAGCACACAATATAACACAGATCAGTCAGTACAGCACACAATATAACACAGATCAGTCAGTACAGCACACAATATAACACAGATCAGTTAGTACCACACACAATATAACACAGATCAGTTAGTACCACACACAATATAACACAGATCAGTTATTACAGCACACAATATAACACAGATCAGTTAGTACAGTATTTGGTAACTTGTTTCATGAAGTATGCTGGCGTGTAGCTTTGCAGTTCATACCCACATGTATTTTCAAGAAATGAAATTTATTTGTTGGAATTCCCAGCCACAGATATACATGCTGTACTATATGATAGATCAATAAAGTTCTGTATTCATACACGCAATGTTCACAACTACAGCACATTCATGAGAAAATGCCTATCATTACAATTTGCAAAGGCTATTCACTCAGACAGGTGATATTACATTGGTGAAGTGTAATTAAAATGTTATTTTAATATCATTATTTACAATATTGTAGGCAGAACTGAGAGAAAAGTCATGGGAGACTAACCCAGCACGACTAGTGCAAGTGTTAAAGGTAAGTTTGAATAGCCGAATTTATAGGTAATGTTTTTCTTTATTTGAAATAGGAACTATCTTGTTAATAAGCTTAGGTATGCATTCACTAGGTTTTTATATGCTAGTAATTTATTAATAAGGTTCCATCAAATTTCAAAATATGACTATAATTTCATTGCAACACATCCATGTGTACAGTGTTAATTAAAATGTACATCAATGTTTTATAGCAGCACTTAGATTGTGTTCATTAACTTCATTTGCAAGGAAATGTCTCACAAAAGTTGCTTTTGATATTTTTTTTTTAGCTCTGCAGCTGGGAATATTTTTGTGTCTCCCTGCAATATGGTAGTGTCTTTTAACTAATCGCATTAATTTTCAATGTTATCTCCAAAATCACTGGACCAGTTAAGTGATACAAAGCGTCATTAATGAATAAAGTAATGAATGAAAACTTGTTCAGATGACGATTGAGTCGCTCTGTACTTCATGGGGAGATAATTCATGGACGAGTATTTAAGGGGAGATAATACATTAAGAAGTATTAAAGGGGAGATAATTCATGGATGAGTTATTTTTGCTTTGTACTATCATATTTTTGTTTGGCAGAATTTAGATAAGTTGGGTTTTGTTTTTGTTTTTTTTTCGGGGGGGGGGGGGGGGGGTTCATTACTTTAATATGCATTGTATTTTTATTTGCAACAGACAGATGTATTAGGGTATCCACAAGATCCAAGATGTTCTGTATCAATGTTTGATCCAATTAATGCATGAGAAATCCCATGTGAGCTCAGGAAATCATAAAAGCTATTAAAAGTTTCCACAAACAACAGTAAATATATGGACTATCTTACTAGGTGATGTCAAATTTGGAAGTGAAATAAAGTAAAATATTCAGTGTAGATCATGAAGTTAACTGTTTTGATGCTCATGGTTATTTAGTAAAGCTAAGTTCTTTATACATTTAAACAAGTAAGCACATCAAGGTCCTCCATAATTATGACGTAATTAAAACAAATCAAGTAATGTTTTAAATTTGATATTTAAGAATCGGTCGTGGTAGCTCAGTGGTTAGAACATTCGCTCCATAACCGGGAGGTCGTGAGTTCAAGGCCTGCATATGCCATGGTCGCGTCAAATCTAAGACATAAAAATAGGTAGTGATTGCTCCTTTGCCAAATGCTTGGTATTTAGAAGTGAGATTCACAGGTCTTTCGGATAAGCATAGGTCTAAATTTGTGGTACTTCACCTACAGCTGGTGATGTCTCAATATGAGTGAAAAATTCTCGACGGGACATAAAACAAACAAACAAGCAAACATATATTGAAGATTTCCTACATATTGGTGAAAGTGGAGTCCAGACAATTTTATTTGCATATTCTATGTTCAAATAAGCAATTCAGAAAAAAGTGTTGATCTCTGTGATGTTTCCAAATTATAGCAAAATAGGCAGAGTTATTTGAAATTCTCCTGAAGAATCAGTAGGTCAGAAATGATCAAACTTAGGTGATTGTATTGTTACATATTGTAGATTTATGTGAATCATTCAGAATGGTGCCACAATGTAGTTCAAAGTTTACATAGGAATAAATGGAGAAATACAAATATGTATTAGCAAGAAAACCAAAGCTACAATTTTTCAAAACAATGCCGACACTATCAATTACTTTCATTATTGAAGTATGAACAAAACTCTCAACCACAAACTTTATGAAACCCATTTTTTTAAACTTTGATGTGCAACATAAATTGATCGTGTCAGTGCTTATATGTATATTTCATTTCTACACCATACATTTAATAAAGCTGTTCAAACCTCAGCTGGATAAGGTAATTGTAGATTGATTATTTTGGAAACAGAAATATCAATAATTACTGATATCAAAATAACTGTCACAAAAACAACTCATTATCAGCTCAGCAGACATGTTGATTTATTTAAGTAATATTTCAATGTAAGCAATTCAGCTTTCATTTTCAATCTGGTTTGGCTTTTGCAGTCATTGAAATTTGGAATTCAGCATGCTTATGTAGAGTTATCTCCCTTTTACAAAATCACTGGATGCCAAAGCAATTTATTATTAACTAGTATCATTACTTTATTGTACTATTTGCAAAATCAGTACTATAAATGATATTTCATATTTATAAAAGGTTTTATTTAATATTAAGGATGTATACTGCATCATGATTAATGCCTGACTTCTGTTTAAAACATGAATAAAAATTATAAATATCAGCAATACTTATATATTCCTCGTAAATATTATTGCCTAGCTGGGTAGCTCAGTCATTTAAGGTGTTGAGTGCAGATCTGTAGATTGTGGGTTCGTGTCCTACACGGTTTTTGAAAAAAAAATTCAGACAAACTTTTTTGCATTTTTTTTTTTTACTTGTATAAAGTAAATTTGAAAGATTTCAATTTCAAAATATTGTTCTGCATAAGGTATATAAAGTAAATTTAAAGTTTTCAATATTCAAAATATTACTGCACTTATGTATCTTCCACTTTTCTTCCATATTTTTCATAATTTCTCTTGTGTGTAACTCGATGCAAACTCCTTAACAATATATAATAAAAGCAAGTAAAATTTTAAGACAATACTATAAATTGACAACTACTTGGTGTAAATATCAGAAACAGATAATTAATGTCTTTAAAAAAATGTTACAAATTTACTATAGAAATGTATTTAGTATTACAAACTCTTGCTGGAGAAAATTGGATTCAAAAGGAGCTGAAGAAAAAAGTATAAAATATACAGAGAAGTAATGGAAGAGAAAAAAATATTATAATTCATGTTAAACATTTGTGATCTGCCTCCAATGTCACTGCATGCTAACAGAAGCTACATAACAGAAAGTATGCAATGTTTCGTTTTGTAGAAAATAGTTAAAATGGGAGCATATGAGGAAAAAAAGAAGGTTGTCGTCAATGAGAAGAATATCATTTCACAACTGAAGACACGCTTATCTAATGGAGAGAAGTAGGAGCCCTTTTCTATGCCTTTTTTTCTATGGACAGTGATATATATATATATATTAAATCTCTAGATAGAGTGAAACTCACGTTATATCTGTATGGACATGTACAGTTACATTTCTTTGAATCTCTGGAGATACATGTAATTAACCTATTTGCATTTAATCTGTAGGCAGTGTGCACATTTTTTCATTTTGATTATTAAGGACCATTAACCATATAAAGTGACTGATCCTGCACCAGATTTGTTTGTCCCTCTGGTGACTCAAGATAAACTGTAATACATTACTTCATTTTACTAGTAAAAGATGTTTAAATGCAAGTTAAGTTTTGGTATATTAAGAAATATTAGACAGTGATAAATTGGGAGAAAACAAAGTCAATATTTCAAGTGCTTTAAACTTCTCTACATTGATAACATCATACTCTTCATGTAAAACATATGCAAGTACAAGATGGGCATCTTAGATGTGGGCCTTCTAACTCATTAATAAAACAATTTTTTAATGGAATCAGAAGTCATTTCTATTAATTACTTAAACTACTATAATTCTTTCTTTTGTTAAATGGGAGATGAGGGTCACAAATACTGCGAGTTATGCAAATTTTGTGTCCTTTATGTCTCATTTTAAAAAAACCCCATTATTTATTTCATATCACAGCAGGTGTAAGATGTCAACAGGGGATGCTTACTCCTCCTTAAAGGCACCTGATCCCACCTCTGGTATGTCCAGGGGTTAGTGTTTGCCCATTGGCATACTCCGTTATAGGAGTTACGAGATTGATCATTATTTTTCACCTTTTCATTTATGTTTTCTGTATTATTTTTTTTATAAATATAAATACTTTCAAGAACTTCAGAAAAAAGAAGAAGATATTACTAGTCTGTAAGTTACTTAAATGTAACAATGGAAACTCACTTGACCTTGACCTTTTTCCATATTTGGTTAAGAGAAATGGTCTGAGAAGGACAAGCTCTAAACTCATAAAATAAACCATTTTATTACATTTTCAGCAGTGAAATACTGAAATTTATCCCTTCAATAAAATTGATATTTTCACAGTTGTTATTTTCACAGTGAAAATAACAAAAGTGTAATTTTCACAGTGAAAATAACAAAAGTGTTATTTTCACTGTGAAAATAACAAGCGGAACTGTTGTAAAATTCATCCGCAATAAATACGACCACCTTTAGTTTACATAACAAAAAATACTTTATCTTGTTTTTACTTGAATATTAAAATAAAATTTAATCAAAGTTGTTTTATTGTTCAAATGTATTTATTTCTATATACTTTAATTTTTCTTAAGGTACAATTTTTTTTGGCGCAATATTGTTTTAAACGTTCAGTACAGGGTGGGCTGAAAGGAGGCCTGGAAGTAGTTAGACTGAAAGGAAAACGTAAGAAAATGTAATAAACAGAAAATTCAATGTTTTGTTGTTGGATATTGAATTTATTTCATGAGTGAGACGGGATTTTTTTTTTATTTTCACGAGTGCGAAGCAAGAGTAAAAATATCAAAAGAATCCCGTCTCACTCGTGAAATAAATTCAATATCCGACAACAAAACATTGAATATCCTCTATGTATATAATATACATTGTAGCTAAACATTATTTTGTTAATATAGTAAATTCAAATAAAAAGTATAAAAATAAACCAGAAAACATTTTTGCCAACAATTTTAACAATGCTACGAAATACATCATGGTGTCCATAGCATGTGTATATTCATGCATGAACAGATGCCACAAAAATGGATCATACTAGATGAAACAAAATGTGTTTTCGTTGATGCAAATGACTAGAACTGGATTTCACTAGAAATTAAGCAGAACACACACAGTGAAATGGTAATTCTTTTTTCATAAATAAAACATGATTTTTTTATTTACCAGCACAACAGACAGACTATGTTTTTAATCAACTTATTGATCCTCTGAATTATTTGTTGGTGCCTAGCCAACAGATAGGTGTTAAAGTTGTACTATACACATTCTGTATCTCTAAGGACATTTTTTATTGAATCTCTAGAGACAGTTGAGAAAAAATAAAATAATCTTTAGTTTTTCAGACCGAAAGTTTTTAACTTTTAATGAGGCAGGATTTTTTTCTGTTTATATATAGTATCAATTTTTTATCTGAATCCATATAAATATGATTTTCTAATAACTGTTAAATCCATTTATAAATTGGGCCTGTGGGGCAGTTATATCTATTTATATACATGTATTGAATCCCTTATTATCATGTTAATGTTTAAATAGCATGCCATTTATAAGACACAGGACAAACAAACAAAAAATAATAATGCATTAAAAGTGTATCAAGTTACATGTATGATGCATAGATTACTTTGACACAACTCTACTAGAATCTTTGTCCATGCAGAAGGACCCTGAGATTTATTCTTCCACGGGCCAGGAAAGCTGTGGGGGATCGGGAATTTGGTAAATCCCTGTGTATTAAAGTGGCAGATAAGTTTAAACAGGCATACCGGAGACTAGCGGAGAAAATGGAAGAAGAGGTATGTATTTTAAGCACAGAATTTCAGTTTGTGAGTTCAAGATGTAGTTGATGATAATTATTACAATTTTATATTAAGAAATGGAGGGAAAGTGAGTCCTTTAATAGCTCACCTGAGCAAAGGGTAAAGTGAAATATGAAGGTTTATTGGTGACTGTTTCATGACGGTATCAATATTTCCCATAACAATAGGCCATTTTCAATCAAAATTGATATGTCATAGAGTCTGATATCTTCTCAAGAACCATTCAGTTAAATGAAAAACTTATTTGTTAATCTCTCTAGACAGCATAGATTCAGAATGGGCAATGATAATGTTGCAAAGGTTTTACATAGGTATATATAGAGAGAGACAATTATAGAGGATTTTTTCAAAAACAACAAGGCTACAGGTTTTTAGCTCACCTGAGCTGAAAGCTCAAGTGAGCTTTTCTGATCACCTGTTGTCTGTCTGTAAATTTTTCACATTTTTGACTTCTTCACCAGAACTCCTAGACCTATCTCAACCAAATTTGGCAGAAAGCATCTGTGGGTGAAGGGGATTCAAGTTTGTTTAAATGAAGAGCAATGTCCTTTTCCAAGAGGAGATAATAGCAAAATAGTGAAAATATACTGACAAATTTTAAAAGTCTTCTCCAGAACTGGGGCAATTTCAATCAAACTTACAAACCATCTTTGGGTGAAGAGGATTCAGATTTGTTCAAATGAAGAGCCATGCCCCCCCCCCCTTTCAAAGGAGAGATAATCGCAAAAATAGGGTAGGTTCATTTGAAAATCTTTCTCAAGAACCATTGGTCCAGTAAAGTTATAAGGAAGGTTTCTAGCATAGTGCAGATTCATTTTTGTTAAAATCATGGCCCCCCTGAGTGTAGGGTAGGGTAGGGCCACAATAGGGGATCAAAGTTTTACATGCAAAAAATACAGGGAAAAATCTTTTTAAAAAGTCTTCTCAAGAATAACTGAGCCAGAAAAATTCAAGTTTACATGGCAGCTTTCTGACATAGTGCAGATTCAGTTTTGTTAAAATCATGGTCCAGGGGTTAGTGTGGGGCCACAGTAAGAGATTAAAGTTATGCATGCAAATATATAGGGAAAATCTTTAAATATGGGCCTAGGTGACTCAGGTAAGTGATGTGGCCTATGGGCCTCTTGTTTTCTAATTGGTATACAAGGATCCATATGCAATGTAGTGTTGATTAAAGGTTAAGACCTGACTATAGTAAGAGGTCATAAATGGGTTATTCATCAATAAAAGTTTGTAAAATTCATATTTATAAAAGCAAGGTGAATCTTTCATGTTTGGGGGCATTGTAGCATTCTGAATATCATGCACATCGTTTACAGGGCAGAATACCAGAAGGGGACCTGCTGTATTTCCTTACACATCAAGAAATTGGGCAGCTTCTGAAGACCAGGTCTCCAAAGCTGATAACAAAGTGAGAAAACAGAATTGTATCACAATACATATAATCTTGCACTCTTTATTAAATATATAGCATTAATTCTTGCAGTATAGTTACAGTGAGTTGGGAGGTCTCTACCATAAGTGTGAAATTCTTTGCTCCTGGGTTAACAGCTCAGACCCCAAGGTGGGACTTGTGAATGATATAAGTGAAATGAATTAAACATTAAAAAATCTTCTCTCCTAAATTTCTTGCAAACTAATTAAATGCATAGTAATACCCCCAGCAAGTGAAGTGCAAGTATTGTACATGTATAACACCATGTCTGTCTGTCTGTCTGTATTTCTTCCAACCTACTATCAATTCTTCCATCTTTCTTTGTCGCTGGGCCACAGCTTTGTAATGGAGTGACATTGGAAACTGACATTTAAGTAGAAAATATGTTTTGGCTCTATACCAATGTTATTTGACAAAGGACAAGGTCACTGTTAAGAAATAGTCAGATTTTACTTGTCATAGCTGTAATTGTTATGGAGGGAAACAAAAGCTCAGATTTGATACCAGAGTTATGATTATGAATATGGACAACTGTTGTCATTCAGGATCCTAAACTAAGGTCATTTTGCCAAGGTCAAGAATAAAAGTTAGGCCAAAACTTTGTAATAAAAAGATATTAGATGTTCATACTAGTCTAAAAGGTTGCTGAATCACTAAGGACACTTTACCAGATGATTAGATATTTTGTCATGACCTTGGATTAATTTCAATTAGTGGAGGTAATGGTCAGAAATATTGTTTCAGGCCTTAACTTTATGATGGAGTCTTGGAAGGTTTTGTACCAAGATGGCTTAGACAGTTTGTTGTGACCTTGAACTCTTGACCTAGATCAAGGTCAATGATAGGTAAATAAATGCATAATAAGAATATTTGTCTAAGCTATAACTTTATAATGGAGAAGCATTAGGAGAAATGACCATTACTGCTGATTTCAGATAACTGAAGCCATTCAGTACACTGGGTTTGAAAGATGCATTGGTTATTCCAACATCATACAATTCTACTCAGGTGACTGTGAAGGCCAAAGGGGCCTCTAGTAGAAGTTTATACAAACAAAATATGGTACCGTATAACAGGTTTTTTTAGCAGGTGTAAAATTTGGCATTTTGCCTGGACACAGGTATGCCAATAATTTTGGTGGAATTTTTTTGGTGGACACCGATTTTCAAAACATTTCATACAATATCCGATTTTTACCTATTTAATAGGAGAGTGTTCCACGTACCTTTAGTATGTAAAGAAACAATAAAAGAAATTATAATAATTTTTTTATTGTGAAGAAAGTTCAGATCTTGAGTAACCCTGTTATCATCAGTAGTGTTTTAATGTGGCATCAGTTTTCGGTAAGTGTAGACAGGGGAAGTTCATCTTCAAGATGAGTTTTCAGTACATTTGTAATCCCTGCCTCATGAAAGCCACTGCGAATGATCAAAGTTATTTTTCTTGCATTCAGTACTATATTTAAGAATACAAATTTAGCAATTAAAATTTTAGCGGACTACTTTCAAACCGCTAAGATAAACTAAAGTTAGCACCCCACTATACAGTATTTTGAAATGCTCCAGTTACAGAGCAGGAACATGTTATATTAAATATAAGTGAATGATTTTTATTTTCAGAGCACAGAGGAGAAGGAAGCTATTACCAAAATTAATGAACCTGACTTTTCCTAAGTATTCTGTTGGAATGCCTAAACCTGTAAGCCTCCAGTTACATATCTAATCCATAATTCCACCAATTTACATAGCTAAACATCATGTACAATGTATTTTTCACCAAAAGACTTTTATTTTAATATTCAAAATTATCTTGTTTATCCAATTAACTGACCCCAAATTAAATGTAGATTTTTGTTTGTAATTTCCAGTGTGCACAATCTAAGCATCCAGGTATTCAAATCGGATAACCAAGGAAATTCTGTTCATGTTATGATGCATTTCACTCAAACAAATGTAAATTCTTATCATCTTGTAATTCATCGGACATAGTTACAGGACCATCTGTCAGACATTGTGTGTGTAGGTACTCTACAGGCCACATATTTTGCTCTGTTGATTTCAGATTTCACAGGTAGCATTGTTTTCATGAGAAAAATAACCCTGCAGATATTTGAGTCAAAGGTCAAGGTCACTACAGGACTTCATAGAAAAAGCTTGTAAACACTCATTGCACCACCCCCCACCCCCCTTGCAGGGCCTTTGTTTACAATAATAGCAAACACTTGAGCAGACTTGGTGAAAGAAGCACTTATCTAAACATACAGATAAATTGATATATTTTTAATTTGACTTTTTTTGCAATAAAGAAAAAGACACGTTAAAGCAAACAAAAGTAAAGGGAAAAAAAACATAAAAACACCACTATTTGTGTACATTTTTTTTGTAATGCTAATTGTACATGCTAAGTAAACAGTGGATGGGATGAGGAGAGTGTAAATACAGCAAAGAATTAATGTCTTCTAAAGAGTGAAAATAACTTAATTCCTTTTCCAGTTATACTTACAGTGTCTCACTGTCACATTTGCTTGTGTGGTTTTAGACCCATCAAATGAAATACAAGATTTTGCAAACTTAAGAATAAATCTTATCTAATTTGCATGAAGATGTAGGAGCTATATTGTAAAATTTGCTTTTTATGTTTATCCAGAAAGATGAAGAAAATTTTGAAGAGAAAAGAAAGGCCTCCTTTGTTTTAACGGGTAAGCTGTAGAGTCATAAAGGCTTAAAACCGGTAAATAAGGAAATGAAAAAGATCGCTCTGAAGTAGATTATTGTTCAAAAAAAAATATTCAAATCAAATTCATTTGCTTTTTTGCTGTATGAAAATTAAGATCATCAAGTTTGAAAAGTGACTTGTAAAGAACATTGTTTTGGTGATTTGCTTTTTTATGATACAGGAATGCCAATATGTAAGGGTAGAGTGACTGGTAAAGCTAGAGTGGTGAAAGCATTGGACGACACCACCAGCATACAGGTAAGTCTCCATTCATCATGTCTGTGTGTCTGCTTGTTGTTTTTACATCCCGTTTGAGAATTTTACACTCATACAGAGAGCTGTAGGCACCAGCTTCAGATGAAGTGTGAGAAATTTTGACCTATGTATGGTGCTGAAGGTTATATCAGTGAAGTATATTCAATTATCTTGCTGATGCCTACCTTAATGTGAGACCTTCGTTTTTAAGGTCATATTGAAAAGACCTGTGACTTTCATGCTTGGTGATGTCACAATCACTACCAGTGTTAAATGTGTTAGGTTTGACACTACGCTAAGATTGACAATCAGTACCACTGAAGTGTGACAGAAATATACAGTCATTAAAAATATGATTATCGTAAACTCTCTTATAGTGAATTGTCAGTTGTTACAAAGATATTTTTATTTTCCCGATTAATAAAATAATCTATATATATCATAAAATGATATCGTCTAATTGGATATAAATTATAACGAACTCTGCCAATCTCAAATCGAAATATGATGTCCATGGAACTTCACTGTAACTCTGTAAAGAGAAAGACAATAAACCTCGACTAATAAATCTTTACACAAGTTTGAAAATTCAAAAATCTGGAGCGTGTCGTTAGATCTTATTTAAGACAGAATATAAAACCTCACTCAGTACCATCTACATTGTGCTATTGACAATCAAATTATTATATCATTAAATCCCCCTTCACCTCTGTGATGAAGGTACAAACAGTACATTAATGTGTCCATGAGAATTTTTACCAAGATGCACAGCTGTTTACTTCTATCCTGAATGCTTCTACAGAAAGATGACATCCTGATAGTGCCTTACACAGATGTGGGGTGGACACCTTACTTCCCTCTGCTAGGAGGCCTGGTGACAGAAAGGGGAGGGCTAATGTCACATGGTGCTGTTGTGGCCCGGGAGTTCCAGCTTCCTTGTGTGGTCAATGTGCCAAATGCAACTCTGTTGTTACAATCAGGTAAGTGTCAGAGTAGAAGTATAGTACGGATCAAAAACAGAAATGCATAGTACAATTTCATATTCATTTCAGACATGTAAAATACTTAGTAATTGATTTATTGATAAAACAAAAATGATGTAAAGTCTGGGTTAATAATCAGTGTATCACAACCACTAATTAACCTTTCAAGGTTACCCAAGTTCAATATCTAGTATGACCCCCCACCCCCACCCACCGTCCACTAGCATCCATGGCTGACTGACAATGCCTTCCCATGGCAAAATTAATTCTCTAAAAGCTGTGTAGGGATGTTCCATTCTGACTGCAGAGCTTCAGCCAGTTGTTGTAGAATCTGAGGCTGAGATTGTCTTCAGCAGATGAACCTATTCAGATCGTCCCATTTATGTTTGATAGGGTTCAAATTTGGAGATTTGGATGACCAAGGTGCATTGTGCAACAAAGAAATCTCAACTTGTGGTACACCTGCTTCCAATCACCCATTTGTGTTGTTGCATTGAGATGTGGCATTTCTCAAAAAGTGGTTACATTTAAAGACTATGCAATAAAATATTGTGAACCCATGCATTTTGTAGACTACTGGTGCTTGAATCATGTGCATTAGGAGCTTACAGAGACCAATTTTGGGATTGTATTAAAAAAAATGTGTTATTTTCTTCAAATTCTATAGAATATGTATCCAGTAAACAACAGCATTAGGTGTAAAAAGGAGTAGTGAGAAAATTCATTCCAGACCCAAACAAGTCTGAAAAATTATCAAAAAGATTCCTTGATAAATTATTACTACATGTATACATTTCTTTTTTTAATCAATATAATTATTTAAAATTTGATAAAGTAAAACATAATTTTATACAAAGTGACCAGCTGCTGGACAGAAGAAAGTGGACTGTTAAAAGGAATGGCAGTTTGTTGAGAAGTTCATAAATCTGCCAGTATAGCAATTATCGCTGATGCATATTATTGTCCCCCTCGCAATTCATTGCAAGAAGAGATATAGTAATAGATCTGTCTGCATGTGTGTGTGTGTGTGTGTGTGGTGTGTGTGTGTGTCTGTGTGTGTGTGTGTGTGGTGTGTCTGTGTGTGTGTGTGGTGTGTCTGTGTGTGTGGTGTGTCTGTGTGTGTGTGTGGTGTGTCTGTGTGTGTGGTGTGTGTGTCTGTGTGTGTGTGTGGTGTGTGTGTGTGTAACACTTAGCTTGTAGGCTCTACAGGCCACAGTTTTGCTAGATTGATTTAATACTTAACATTTAGCTGTGTAATCAAAAGAGGAAAAACTCTATTGATTTTGGAGTCAAAAGATCAAAGGTCAAAGTCACCATAGGACTTTTTTTGCTTTACTGATTTGATACTTCTGAATCACATGAAGTTTTGTTATCAGTGGAGGAAGAACTCTATTGATTGGGGGGTCAAAAGGCCAAGGTAAAGGTTTCTACAGGACTTCATTAATAAAAAGCTTATAGACAATCTAGAGGTCACATTTTTTGCTCATTTGATTTCAAATGATACTTTACATGTGGCTTTGATAATCCTATTGATTTTTGGGGTCAATTGTCAAGGTCACTACCAGACTTTTTCATGTGAAGATGACCTTTTTTAATTTGCAATCCAGAGGTCTATTTCACCAGTTTACATAAGGATTTGGTTTTGATCTGGACATCATCTCTAGTCGGCACGGGTTCGATTCTCACTTGCACCGATACATGTAAGAAAGTTTGCCAGTTTACTTTCGGAAGGTGGGTGGTATCTTCCAGGGTACATTGTATCTGGGTTCTCTCCTCCACCAATAAAGGGGCCTCCATGGCCGAGTGGTTAGAGCATCGCGCTCAAAATCACAAGGCCTCTCACCTCTGTCGGCACGTGTTCGAATCTCGACCGCAGCGTTATGTGAGCAAGTTTGCCAGTTTACTTGCGGAAGGTCGGTGGTCTCTTCCCAGGTGCATTGTATCTGGGTTCTCTCCTCCACCAACAAAAACTGGACGCCACCAGATAACTGAAAAATTGTTGAGTGTGGCGGAAAGCAATAAATAATCAATCAATCAAATAGAGTGTGGCGGAAAGCAATAAATAATCAATCAATCAATCCACCAATAAAAACTGGAGTCCAGCAGATGACTGAAAAATCATTGAGTGTGGCGGAAAACACCAAATAATTAATCAATCGATCTAGACAATATTTCTGATATTGTGAATGGAGGAAATGAAATTCACCAAATCTGTTTGCTTCAATCTGTTCTTGTTGCTTTGTGCAGAATACATGTTATAGATTATCTTTTTATATTAAATCAATCTATCAGTACCTAGGATTTCTATGACATGGTAGATACATGTATTTCAAAAAGAAAAACTTCTAATAATTAATGTATGTATATACCATGATACCATGAGTCCTACGGTACCGAAATATATCGGTTTTACATACGTCACAAATGAACAACAATATCTCTCAGCAAGTTATATTTAGATAATCAACTATGTTGCATGCAATACTTTTCTTAACTGAAACAGTAAAAATGTCCAGATTTTTGCATGTACAGTCTTTGAATGTATAACGAGTAGAAATTCAACATTTCTTTATCACCTGTCTGGATTCTCGTGCTTCTACATTAATATATAAACATATATGTCACTGTTGAATGTTATTCATTTTTCTGTTAATTATACCTCGGTTTACAGTTCATGAGATAACAACCTTTTTTCACGAATGTATCACCAAGAAGCAGCCAGTAAAGACCATAGCAAAGATTGTAGTACCCTCGTTTTCAAATGTATACAGTTATGGCCTCACAATCAATCACTTGTAAACAAGCAGTTACAATGATATCTGTTTGTTTATCTATATGAATGAAAACAACAATATATAAAGTATTTACAATACATTAACCATTGACTTAGATCAAGCCAACAGATTTTAAAAGGAATCGGAATTGTTAAGGACTGTGGTATCATAGGACCCCGGCTTAATACATAAAACCAGTACTGTATTGCAGTAATTACTTATTTCATAATGAGAAATCAGCTTGAGTCAACATGGTCAAGAAATCTGATTTATTTGGGGTTTTTTTTATTTTAGGTGATGATGTGGTTCTAGATGGATTTGCAGGAAAAATTGAAAAATTAGAAAGCAGTCAAAACTGATTAACTGAAAGTACCTTACCATAAAAAGGAATCCCAAAAATCATATGCATACAACTAATAGTAACTTGTCACCATTCAACCATGTATACAGTATGTCTGTTATGTTACCATGTATACGATTACCTTGTATACTGTGTTGTTACAGTCTGGTCCAATATCATAAGTGGACCATGTGTGGTATGAACTTTGGTCCCTAAAAATTTAAGAATTCATGTGAAATCTTTGAAATATGGAATACTGCCAGTAAAATGGCTGAAATACTTCCAACATAGAATTCTTAACAATCAATCAAATATGGAATATACATTTCTCAAAGTGTGATTACGCAATTAAATCGTGAATATTTTTACCACGTCCAATTTTGTGCCAGTTCATGTAATATGTCGTAAGAAACGAAATATTTTATCATGTGATGTTATTTTTTACCAAAAAATTATTTTTATGTGTTGGTATTTATAATTTCAAAATGTTAGAATTAGAACATATTTTGAAACATACATGTAGATAAGGAAACAGTGTGAATTATGTTCACTGAGTCACTGTGCAACATTGCATGTACAGTGGACATGAAGTTCATTCACAAAAATTATAATAATTATTTAGTTTGTACATATATATTTCACTGCAACATAATTATGTATAGTGTTGGATTCTTTACTCGTAAATTGTGTACTATATGCTACACAACTTAGTTATCTATTTACTACTTATAAATTTCAAAATGTTTTAAATTATTATTTGATATTACTGATAAGACATGCATGGTTCTTTATTTCTAAAAAAAAAAATAAGAAATTCTGAATTTCGAAATGATATATCTGTGTACATATGAAAAGTAATGCACACACAAAATTTTTTTTTCATATGTACAATGCATTGTCAGACAAATCCTCACAATAAGAAATTGACAAATCCTTAACTTGAAAGAGGTGTATATTAAGCATTTTTTTAAGTACATGTGTACATATTGTTTAGCAGGTTTTTTTTAACGGGTGTAAAATTTGGCGTTATGCCAATAATTTTGGAGGAATTTTATTTTGGTGGACACATATTTTCAAAAACATTCCAGTTTGATACCAGTATGATGTTCAAACCTGCCTGGTCCCTGTTTATCATAAATTTTGAAGGAATATCATATTCTGTCACTGTTTTTTTCAATCCGTGGAAGAAGTTGTCTTTCTCGTGTTTAGTACTATACGTAGGGGTACAAATTTAGCGATTAAAATATCAAACCGCTAGAATAAGCCAAAGTTAGCACTATGCTAAAAAAAAAGACCCTGCTATATGGTATATTGTAAAAACCATTGTCACCATTTTAAATGTTTGATTTTACATAATAGTCCACAGTTTATGCAAATTAAGTGATTATATTAGTCCCCTCCCCTTTACAGGAGCTCTTCAGTGTATGGGAGTGGCTGTTTACACTAGTGCATTTACATAATCCTCAACAACGAATATACAGTTATACTTGGAGCAATATGCAGTAAGTTTTTGGTTGTTTAAAACTTATTTTTTGTGTGATATAAGTGGCTGTAGAATATATTAGATTGTATAAATATTTGAAACGGTTGATATTAAAATGTATTAATATTGAAATGGTAGAGGGTAATGTATGCTCCAATTATTGAACTTACAATGTACTTTTCAGGACACCTGCATCACTAATATAAGAGTAACAGGTTTTCTCTGTGCCAAGTACTAAACATTTTAATTTGTTCCCTCCATTGTTCACATATTTTGGCTTCAAATGAGAACCAAGGTTGTGAATTTTATGGTCTCTACAATTGAAGACATGACCATCTATTAATTTGATGTAGTAATTATTATGTGTTGTTTGTGTAGACACCATTAGACAAAATTAGTTTATGCAAGTAAATCAGAGTAAATTTCAAGACTGAAAAGGTCAAAATTAACACTTGGAAATCAGTACCAAGCACCGTGGCCCCAGTTTTTCTTTTTCATAATTTCACTGTAAAAATTCAACACATATATGTACTTCCAAGAAAAAAAGATAGAAAGAAAAGACAATACTACAAAAGTTGAGTAGGGATTTCTTTAAATAATTATATTTTGTCTGTGATGTCAAAATTGGTGCCATGCTGATTTTATTTTTATTTTTAAAAAGGAAATATTTATTTGCATGTGAACTTTATTATGAATTGATATTATAATATGATTTTGGTATTTTATGATTATTTATACATTTGTCTGTAAGATTCAATGAAAACCTAATGCTGTGATATTTATGTCATAAGACACCTTTTGTCCTACACTGGCTCAGTAATGATATTATGAATTGGAAAAAAAATATGTCACTTTGCTCAAATGTAGGAACAGAAATTAAACAACATGAATATGTGAAATAGAATTTAAACAATATTTTATTCATCCAAAGAATAATGGTAAAGGTAACAGCACCAGGCTCAAAGTCTCCTTTTCTTTCCTTTTCTTTTTTCTTTTCTTTTTTTCTGTTTTTAAATCTATACTATAGTTACAGATAGTCTGGAACTTTACAAATTTACATGTATGCATGCATGCTTTTAATGTGCATTAAACCATATATAAAATATTATATTTGTTTGTTAGTAATTCCACTGATGTCAGAATTGCGTATACAGACTTGTGCAGTTGACTAATGTTGGAAGAGAATAGATTATTATATACGATTTAGTGGGTTGAGACACCAGTGTTGGACCATTTTAAAAAAAAAATCATTTCTATTCTAACACCCCACCATAATAAAGGATCTCGGTCTATTTTCTGAAGGTTTCCACGTCATGTAGCGGGATTTGAATTTGTAACAAAGGTGTAATACTTTCATATCACAAGTCTAGAGGGAACCGAGGAGTCACCAAACCAACCCTTTCCTGTATTGTATCTGCTGTGATATGTGACATGAAAAATGGGGTTATTATATTGAATTCCTACATGAGACTGTCCTCGTGATTATTATAATAATCTAGTTAGTTCCACCCATATTTATAGTTTTGTTTATATATTATAATCCTTAATAGAATTTCATTTTATCTCGAGACGCATAAACGTGTTACTGTTGAAATATCCATTATGGAAAAACTAGTTTTGCACCATAAGTAAACCCACCTCGGCGTATTTCTTGGGAGTATTTAAGGGTGAAAGACCTGTGGATTCTGAACATGTGTTTTTCGTATGAAATTTTACCTGTGATTTCATAAAAAAAAAAAAATGAAGTTAAGTATCAGAAACGCGGGTATTTTTGATAATGCTGAAGGAATGTCGGCGGTCGTGGTCAATACATAGTCAGATGAAAGACTGGTGCCTTTGATTCACAAGAATGATGTCATTTATAGTTGTAGAAATGTAGTTCTCTTCCTAGGATAAAAAAAGGGGGGGGGGATAGACCAGAAAGATAAAGAACAAAAACCGTCCGATTTACAGCGTAACTTTCTGCGCACGATTTATCAATACACCCCCCCCCCTTTTTTTTTGGGGGGGGGGGGGGTCCCCAAAGATGATTGATAGTAAATTTTAAAAGAATTGAAAGAGCAGCTATCAAGAAGAAAGAATTAGTAACGCACGACGGATTTGAAAAGTCGTTTCTACGATTTACTTGATCGAACATTATGTTAATCTTTTCTACAGACGACATTTTGAATCGCAGAAACGATTTATTTTCTCTGCAAGGTAGAATTGACACTAATACGCCGCTAATGAATACACATGGCCGGGCGAGAAACAGTTACACAGTTTCAAAGATTTAGGGCCCATGGCGTACGAATAGACAATAAGATTAGAAATTAAGGCCCGTCCGCCCAAGACTTCATTTCTCCGGTGGGCTGGGAAAAGCACGGTGGTTGGGCTCATTTTAACTGTCAATGTACAACTACAAATGTCACAAACTTGTAAGATTTCTTAGTAAATTAATCATGTAAAATAATAAACATCACAAAACTTAGAATCAGGGCTGGCGCATTTTGAACTTCTGAGTGTAGCCAGCCCTGTGACTGGCTCATAATATCATTTGAGTTTCCATTCCTACAGGACGTATCTACCACTAGGAGTTTTCTACAGATGTGTCTTAAACTTGTGTACGGGGATGGGGCTGGGTATAGAAGGTGACATCCTCACAAGGTCAGGGGTCCTGAGTCCACTCGTCGCCACGGCAACGAGTAGACTCGGGACCCCTGACATTGTGAGAATGAGGGGGTGAGCAAGGAACGAGATAGGGTGTGACAGATATTCTACGAAACATGAGCAGGACATACAAACCCAGGGTGAAGAAGTGCAATGAAAATAAGGAATGTTTCCATAACTTTGGTTTTAGAGAAAGAAGAGAGAGAGGGTAGTCATAATGAAATAGCAGCCAGTCAGTCGCCATGATGCATCGAAAAGATATCTTGGGAGCTAATATCCATGCCTAGACAGCATCAGCCCACGAACAGAATTCAGTATTGCACTATATACGAAAAGTCTTCATCGATCTTGAGAAGTCTCGCTCTTTGCAGTGGCGGATTTGCCCCTGCTTTCTCCCCCCCCCCCCCCCCCCCCCCCCCCCCCCCCCCTTAATTTTTTTCAGTAAGGTAAAATCATGGTTTCTTGTTTAGAAAGCAAAATAAACGATAAAAGCAACCATTTTTGTCCACTCTCAAAGAAATAAATGACAAGATCTTTTGATTCATTATTACATTTACTGGGAGAACTTTTTACTTTAGAAATGCCGCACAAGTCAGAACCCACACTTATGAATCTGTATTTTTTTTAAAAACCATTATAAGTTATAACAAAAGTAATAAGCAATTCCCCGTGGGTATCGGCCCTTTTTCTCGACTTTGAAATTTTCTACCAACACCCTCATCCCCCCCCCCCCCCCCCCCCCCCCCGCCCAAAAAAATGCAGATTGTGATACGTATATAGCTTTACAAATAAAAAAAAATAAAAGTAAACTGAAAAACGACTTGAATTATAATTTGGCCCTTTTTAAATTCGGGCTGCCTCCACAAGAGCCTGATTAATGAATAAGAAGTTTTCACCTCCAATCTACCCCCTTGGGAAACAACATTGAAAACAATAAAATAATTTTCTCAGTAATTCCCCTCCAATGATGGCGTTTTTTAATTCGAACTTGCTTTTAATCGAACCAAATATTTTAAGATTTGATTTTAATTTAAAACACAGTACATGTATAATATAATATACATAACATCAAATTTAAAGTGAACGAGTCCGATGTGTATAAAAGGTTTGTATTTGTTACATTTGTGATCGATTTTTGTAATACGAAAATTAGACCATGTACCGGTTTCCTGCGTATTAGTGTTGAACTCGAAGAGATACAGCGCGCGCGGGGTGGGGGGGGGGGGGGGGGGGGGGGGGGGGGTGTCTTTAAACAGAAACCACTGTAAAGTAACTGTTTAAATGACCCTGGCAAGCTAGCAGCTGTAACATTTCATGATTCCTGGAATATCTAAAAGATTATCAGAGAACTTATGATTGAATTAAATGGTCATCTCATTTCTCTCCTGTTTAGGATTGGAGAGCTGTGGTCACTCAATCTTCGTTGTGTTTTTTTCAAATTACAGTAAGTTCAACTTGTTGAAGGCGTAGTCACTTTGCCCAAAAGTCGCGTAAACGCATGAATCACACACAAATCTCGAGTCTTTCGCGATATATCCGCGATTTGCGCATTTCATCAGTTTTTCTGACGTGGAACCTCCGTAGTTGTCCGCCGATGTTCGTCGGATCGGCGCTTTACATGATTCCAGGATTTGAGCAGCTCAAAACTCGGCTTCGCGTAAGAGTTTACGCAGTGTTGCGCTGTTTTACGTAATTTTTGCGTAGTTTGAGTAGTTCTTACTCGGATAATGCGATCAACATACGTGGAATATCAGTGATCGTTCGCGAAAATGTTGCCGCTATCGCGTTCATCGACGACTTTCCACCGACAATTAATTAAGCAGACATATGAGGCATGTTTCGCGCTTGTAACACCTACGTATCACTGAAAATCACTAAAAATGAATTATTGGGTATATATCTCTAACAGGAACACGTAAATAAGCGCATGCAATACTTATGAATCACTGATGTATCACAAACAACTCACGTATGATTGGCGCTATATAAAAGCGGCTATTTTGTCCAAGTCCTGCCATTATGGTCCTGCTGCCGAAGGGTGCACATCTCACCCGTGTGCCACATCTCAAGTTCCTCCTCAACGCCAAGTTTCTCTCAGTCCATCATGAACCCCAGAGGAGAGATGTCTTAGTGTTCCTGCTCCAGAACCAAAATGACCAGCTGCTGCAAGTTGAGGAGATGTTGGCCAGGAGGAGAAGGAGAAAACAGGCCCGAACCGTCTGGTGAGAGATTGGATTTCTAGAAGACTAGAGCAGGGCATGTACGATTGGCTGATGGTGGAGCTCCGCAATGAAGACCCAAGATCCTTCTAGAACTTTATGCGCATGCCTCCAGTCATGTTTCACTGGATTGTCCAGAGGCTGACCCCCAGAATTACCAAGAAGACGACCAACTAGAGAGCTCCCCTTGATCGTGGTCTGAAGGTGACCCTTACCCTTCGTCACCTAGCACCTGGCGCCAAGTACCGTAACATGCATTACGCCTGGGGGGGGGGGGGGGGGGGTCCCACAACACTATCAGCATTGTTGTGAGAGAAGTCTGCGAGGCCATCATAGAGGAGTACATAGATGAGCAAATATCACTCAAGCAGACTGGCTGCAACTGGCAAATACCTTCCTGTCATCGGCGCTATTGATGACAAGCACGTGGCATGCAAGGCTCCCTCTGACTCTGGCTCCGAGTACTACAACTACAAAGGCTTCTTCAGCGTCATTCTCTTTGCCATGCTGACGTCTGATTACAAGTTCCTGTGGGTAGACGTGTCTGGTAATGGCTCCTCCTCAGATGCTCACATCTACACTATAACAACAGCGAGCTGTGAGAAGGCCTAGAGCGCAACAACATCATGGATGGCCACAGCCAAAACTTCTGCCACACGACACTCAAAATGTGTCATACTTCCTGGTGGGTGGTGGTGGTGGTGGGGGGGGGGGGGGCGCCTTCAGCCCGAGGACCTACCTGATGAAGCCCTACAGTAGTTTTCCGTGGAGCTTTCCTCGCGCACAACCAAGTTTTCGCCCTGTTTCGGGTCTTTACGTGCCTATGCGCTGAGGTACGTGGTTTGTTAATGACTTGTGCGTAATCTTTCCGTAGTTCTTGTGCAATTCATCGGCGATTTTTCCTCGCGTAAATCAGCGAAAATGGTCAAATTCTCGACGGACAAGCACGCACAATCATATTTTATGCGTGATTCATGCGTTTACCTGCTAGGTACATGTAGGCTGTGTGACCACGCCCTGACGAATTAATACAAACCACACCCCTTCTACGTACCGTATTAAGTATACACTTACACTGTGTTGGTTATTGAATCTGCCTAGATAGTTGTATGTTCATGGATATTTAAAGCGCATACTGATTTGTAGTACAAATGTCTATAACTAATTGCAAAATATGACACGAGTATACACTTATCACTATATCATATTATTTTTAATAGACATGTATATAACATATTCGGGAGATGCATAAATAGTCGAATGATGATTTCTTTTGGGCAAATGGGGAGTCGAAATAATTAGAGGGGTCATAAACATCATCATTTTAAAGGGAAGAGGGAGCATACATTTCAGCCGTGGTTTGCGACGATACAGATATAAGCCAATAATATGTATCAGCCTGTAGCATCCCCTCACTGAAGTGAGGTGGATGTGGCCCCAACCGCCCCAGGTGATGGCCCCGCTGTAGCAGATTAACTTTAACTTGTTAAGACTTTCAGTCTTGTAACTTGTCCCCTGCTTTAGAGGCAGGTGGGGGGACGCCCAGGTTTTGGAGCAGAAACTCTCATCACATGCCATTACTGACTCCCAAGTTCGGCCAAAGACTTTGAGACAATGACACCCCCCCCCCCCCCCCCGAAAAAAAAATTGGGTGGTGTTTGTTTCTTATTTCGGGAGTGGGGTGGGAGGTTGATCCAAAAATTGTGCAAAAATGCTAAGTAGACAAAACAAGAGTCATGCAGCCACGGTGGTGAATAAATTCGATTTTTTAATAGCTTGCAAACTTGAAGAGTTAGAGGAGACTTGTGAATGAACCACCATATATGTATATACCAAAACACATTAATGACATTTAAATGAGTTGCGTAAATAAGGAGAAGTCTAGTTGACATCCACGGAACTAAGAACACAGTGTCTGATCCAAGAGTCGCAAAAGAAGTACAGCACTACACACCTGAAAATTTACAATCCGCCGCTACAATGTATTGGAATGTGGACAAGAAACACCTGGACTGTGGACAAAATATTCAACAGCCGCTGAATTCAATAAATCATTTCCCAGGTGAGTGCCCTCTGTTCGGTATTCCTCGGTTTCAGAAGTCATAATGACGCGGTCGTGTCCATTTTATCAACCTCCTACCTGGTCCGCCATGGAATTGTTCATACAACTGTTGATTCTGATCCGTTTCGTGTTAATTTTTGACCCAGCACCAAGAAGGGCAAAATGCCAATATATTCTTGTTACATGTAAGATGGCCGACCAGATGTGGGTTGTACTTGGCCAGAGAGCATTAAATCTAAACATGGTACATTGTGAATTTTGCTTAAAAATACAATCAGTAGTTATATCATTGGATCCCAAGTGAGTACCAAGTGAAGAATCAGGGGGTCTGTGATTGTGGTGGTTTTTTTTGTAGTGAGATGTTAAGGGTTTTCTACAACTGGTCCCATTTCGGCCCTTTAAACCCTTTGCAAATGATAGCGACCCGTAAGTTGAAGTTGCTCCCTCCTGGTCTATCTTGTGCTGCAAAGCCTGACGAGTATGGGATCGACGACCCCACAATCCAAAATTGTTTTACCTGTAATATTTAGTTTGTATTACTTGAGACTGTGCAGTTTGTATGTATGTGAAGTATGATGACTGTGGTTGAGGCCCTAATTGTGTGTATGTGTGTGTGTGGCTGGTAGAAAGGAATTACTTGGCTCAAACTGTTGGAGTCGGATGTAGGCCAAGAAGGAGCTCGAGTTGGGCTTTCACCTACCCCTTTTTTTGGATAAGTGTATGTTAATATCCCCCATTTGCCTCATTCGGTTGCCATGTCAAATTGGAAACTGTGACCGGATTGTTGAAGAAATGAAAGAGCTTTCTTAGAACTGCCTGGAACTGGAACGTGTAATAGGAGGGCCACCAGCTACATGAGCGAACTATGTGTTAGAATTGTGGGCCTAGGGTGTATGCATTAATTGATAATGCTGGACAAACTTTGGTGAGGCTGCTGAAAAAAGACACGATTAAAATGACGAGACACATACCGATGTGAGCGCATAAATGAGTTTTACAAATAATTGGTATGATATTGGAAGTCTAGTATTATAGGTGGCGCCTAACGTCCGTTTGACACCTCAATAGTATGGGGCGCCAAAGTAATATCACTTCAAATAATTGAAAGTGTTTTCAATTATTTAAAGATGTCATGAATTAAATCATATTGTATTGCGCGCAACGATTGAATTAATGCGCTTATTAATTTAATTGATAAGAGCAATAATTGATTTGATGTGTGCATTAATCCAGGTGATGAGAGCAATGATTAATTTGATACTCGCATTAATTCAACTGATGAGAGCAATACTTTATTTGATGTGCGCACTAATTCGATTGATGAGAACAATAATTGATTTGATGCTCGCTTTAAATCAGTTATTGATCTCATCAATGTGGTGGAATTATTGCTCGACAAATTAATTTGGAGCTAGGTATAAGTGATTTTGATGATCTCCTTAATTCAACTGAATCGTTCATTATTTGAAACGCTTTTGTATAATGAATTAATGCGCGCAGCAATTCTTTTAAACAGAGCAACAATTTAATTAGAGATATCATTAATTCAAATGTGGATATGTTGCATTGAAGATATCTCTGATTAGATTGTTGCTCTCTTTAAAAGAATATTTTCTCGCATAATTTAATTAATGATATCATTAATTCAGTTGAAGAGAGCAATAATTCAAATAGGTGCGCGCATGAATCAAATGTTGTGCGCAGCAATTTAGTTGAAGAGAGCAAAACAGTTATCGCGTGCTTTAATTGATTTATTACTCTGCTCAACTGAATTGTAGAGCGCATCAATTCAATTATTGATATCATCCATTCATTTTAAGAGAGCAAGAATTTAATCATAGCGCGCATCAATTCAGCAGAACAATTAATGTTATCAATAATTCAATGAATGCGCGCAATAATTCAGAATAGTGACGATATCTTTAATTATCTGAAGAGATCTTTGACTGACTTGTTGCGCACATCAAATTAATTGGTGATATCTTCAGATAATTAAATATATCTTCAATAATTTGAATTTATGTTAATTTGGCGCCCCATACAAGAGCGAATGCTTTGGTGGTATCTTGGAAATCCTGGATTCTATGTTGATAAGAGAATGCACTAGTGTGCAAACACATAGTCCTATACGAGAGCATATTCAAAGACAAATATGTATTGTAATGTAATAGCTGGTCAACAAATACAGATCATAGGATAACGAAATGTGGTAATGATACCAAAAAGTTGTTCAAACTTACAGACAATCTCCTTGGTAATAACAACCATATTATTTTACCTATGGCGGTTAGTGACCTGTCTTTATCCAATGAATTCGGAGAATATTTTCTTGGTAAAATTCAAAATATCAGAGACACTCTACAATCTCAAAATGATACGAGTGGGATTTCCCCCGATGTGTTATCGGCAGATGTTGAATTTACTGGCGATCCGCTAACAGAATTTTCTCCAACAAACCATGATGAAATTCGGAAACTTCTGAAGAGTTCGCCCTCTAAGACATGCGACATGGACCCTATCCCAACTTACCTGTTGAAGCAGTGTATAGAAAGTTTTGTTCCGATAGTGACATCTCTAGTACATGCATCATTTGCGACTCGTTAATGCCGAGCATCTTCAAACAAGCAACCATCCGTACACTTTTGAAGAAGCCTGGCTTAGATAAGGAGTCGCTGAAGAACTATCGCCCGGTGCCTCATCTCCCTTTTGTGTCTAAACTTATTGAAAAAGTAGTGTCAGCAAGGATTAGTATGCACCTTAAGGCAAATAACTTGATGGATACGAAACAGTCGGCTTACCGACCTGGCCATTCAACCGAAACTGCTCTGTTGAAAGTTCATCATAACATAGTTTCAGCTTTAGATCATACTTGTAGTTGTATTCTTGTGATGTTGGATCTCTCAGCCGCATTTGGTGTAATAGACCATCGAATTCTTTTCCAACGAATGGAACATTCTTACGACATTTCCGGGTCAGCTTTATCTTGGATTAAATCGTATCTGAGCGGTAGACGTCAATGCGTAGCGATCGGCTCCGAATTGTCCGAATCCCAGGAAATGAAATTCGGTGTCCCGCAAGGCTCCGTTCTCGGGCCTCGACTTTACTGCCTTTTCAGCAAACCCATCGGTCATATATGTGATGCTCTGACGACAGTCAGATTTACATTGTAGTTGAACCGCGCGACAACTTGGTTGATATTTCGGAAAGGTTCATGGTGTATCAAACAGATATCCGCATCTGGATGAGTTCAAACTTACTAAAACCCAATAAGGACAAAACAGAACTCATGGTATTTGTCCCAAAGTAGAATCGATCTAGGAACCTTGACTTCCAGATTTCGTTCGAAGGAAACATTATTTCTGAGGCCGAGTGTGTGAAAAACCTTGGGACCTATTTTGACAAGTCACTTACCATGGACAGACACTGTACAGCCGTTGCCAGATCTTGCTATGTGCACATCCGTCAAATAGGTAGCATACGACTTTTCATCTCTGATGAGGCATGGAAATTACTGGTTCACTCATTGGTAACCGCCGGAATCGATTACGGAAATGCCTTGCTGTACGGTGTGAACAAACAATATACAGACAAACTCAACGGGTACAAAACACTTCTGCCAGATTAGTAACGCGTACCAAAAAACACGAACATATTACGCCTGTTTTTGTCAAACTACACTGATTTCCAGTCAACTACCGTATACAGTACAAGATACTGATGTATGTTTTTAAGTGCCTCAACAATCTGGCACCAGCATATCTGTCAGAACTTATTGTACGATACAAACCCGCCAGATCTCTTAGATCGGAATCTGCACATCTGATAGATATGCCTGTAACCAAGACTAAGACGTACGGAAAACGCAGGTTTGATAAAGCAGCGGCCACTCTATGGAACAGCCTTCCATCTAAAATCAGGAAGATTCAGAAACTTGACAGTTTTAAAAAACATTTTGTTTTTTTGTTTTTTTTGTTTTTGTTTTGATTTGACGTATTTTATAATCAGTATTTTATGCAACATGCCGAAGAACGGTAAAAAAAAAAGTTTTTTATTGCATGTATTTATATTTTATGATTTTTATAATATGAATTAATTTCTAATTATTTCTTATTTCTTTCATAGTTTCAATTGTTCATTGTGCGATATTGATATCTGGCATTATTAAGTTTTTTATATATTCTGTATAATTTTAATTTGCATTTTAGTATAGTGTAAAGCGCTTTAGAGTATATTTAGAAAAGGAGCTATATAAGTGCATTATTGTTATTATTATTATTATATGCGAGTGAAGTCATACTATACTGTGAACTCTTTAAACTTTGTTAAGATCGTATTGTAAGCCAGGTGAATGCTGTGAGTCTGTGACCTGTTACGTAGTACTGTGACCTGTTACGTAGTCCAGTGACCTGTTACGTAGTCCAGTGACCTGTTACGTAGTTCCTGTGACCTGTTACGTAGTCCAGTGACCTGTTACGTAGTACTGTGACCTGTCACGTACTCCTGTGACCTGTTACGTAATCCTTTGACCTGTTACGTAATCCTGTGACCTGTTACGCAATCTGGATGTTTCCTGCTCTGTAAGTCTCGTATGTGGGCTAGTAATGGTGTGGGCGTCTGGTGCAAGTCGCCGAAAAGACGTCTACTGCGAACTTGATAACTGTCTGTAATGTGATTTGACTTGGTATATATATGTGGCTCTTAACTGACTGTTGTATTGTAGCAAAAGCAGAACTATTTTTCAGATAATACTCGCTACTCTTTCGGATTCAGAAGTGAAAGTACTGTGGACTGAGTTGTCAACGTGAAAAAGAATTTTTGAGTTTTGGAATAGATACCATCACAATGTGATGGCTTACCGAGAGTGGACAGAGTACCAGAAATGACAATGCCCCTGGTGATGCCCAAATCAAACCAGATGGGTGGCCAGGAACCGTGACCTACTCCCAAAATAGACACCGAAACCAGCGTGGTGAGCAACCGGACTATATGTGAAAAGTTGTATGTTTTGGTTATCAGAAAAGGACGGTTGATAACCGAGACACCTTTGAAAGACTTTTAAAGAAAAATTTGCCAAGTTCGAAGATCTTGCTTAATATTGTCGCTATGATGGGACTGATTAATAGCAATCGTAGCACTGACGAGGCGTCTACAAAAAAGTACGTCACGGGGAGACAACCCTACAGGCGGCTAAATTGAATAAACCAACCAGAGATTGGGGTTCCCTATGATGACTTTCCGGGATCCACCTTGTCTGATGGTAGAACTATAGTCATACTGTGGGTATCAAATCTAATACCAAGAAAAACGAGAGTTGATTTTGGTCCAACAGTTTTGTCCACAGCTAGTATAGATGCTGCTAAACTTTTACAGAGAGAACTAACAATGTCTATAGTATGTTGACAGTCTGGGGGGAAATTTGGACTATAAAAGAAAAAACCCATCAAATTAATGCAGGATAGATGATTCATTGCCTGTGTGCTGTCAAGTTAGCTAGTATAAAAAAATGTAGTCGACTCAATGTTTGGGATCTTACCCACTGAGTACTAACTATGACGTAGATGCATAAAACTTAACACGCGTTATAAGGTAATTCCATACTCGCACTATTATCTGATAAAAGTATACAAAATGTATTTATTTCTATTCATTATAGTTAAAGCTAATAAATCACCAAATGAAATACACAGGTCATCGCACTGTTTAAGATGCGAGATATACATAACAGAATTATGTATCAACAACAGAAAATTGCAATTCCCCTTAAATAGTGTAATTAAAATTCCACAAAAACTGGCTATAACGATACAATATTATTCATAACAATTTCATAAAACTGTTTTTTTTTACAAAAATATACAAAAAATTGTATGTGGAAAAACAAAGAAAATCTATCGTATATGGACTCAATAAAAAAATCAACGATAACGTAATATTGACCTTGGATTGAATTGATTAATTGTTTAACTCTACTCTTAATTGATTGATTGATTGTTTTACGTCCCGTCGAGAATTTTTCACTCATAATGAGACGTACTGCTATAATTGAAGTACCTATGCTCAGGGTCGTAACCGCGAGGGTTCTTTAACGTTCCAGCGTCTGCCGCGACAAGGGGCCTCCATTTTTAAAGATCATATCTGAAATACCCGTAATTCTCACTTGTAAATATGCAGAGTGTTTGGCGAAGGAGCAATCACTACGATCAATGTTTGCCTCTTGGGTTTGACGCGACCATGGCACGAGCAGGACTCGGACTCTGACACGACCTCCCGGTTACGAAGCGAAAGGTCAATATTTTGAAACATATAATTGACTATTCACATTTCCATTGAACGTTTGAAAATATTTTATGTTTAACAAAAATTCTGACAAAAATTTATGTTCCTATCATGCAGAGATTTGAATAAATCATCAAATTTGCGGAATTTTATTACGTCAAGTAGGACGAAATTACTTTGTGTAAAAACATGATTGTTTCGAGACGGAGCATATAAATCCTGTGTGTTCTTTAAATTACTTAACCATAAGTGTCGATGCTCGCTTACACCTCTGCCATTGCCGAAATTATAAGGTTTTTGTAAATCGTTTTGTAAATTTTATGCAAGTTTACATTTAACTTGGCTTAATAGTGCAGAATTGTTTTTACAACCGCTTGTAAATGAATTCCAAATGTTTGATTTTAATCAAAATGAAGCACGTTTACGCAATATATGGAGTTACCATAGCTACGTCATAATTGTCAGTTTCGTATGATCCGTTCAGCGTTTTAACAACATCCAATACAAAAGCTTAGTGAGGTTTATTAGGGTTTTAAAAAAATACGAGAAAATAAGTCGCATATAACAACTAGACAATAAAAAATGTGGTAATAACGAGATGTAAAGTCATAATATTTTTCCAAGGAAGTAAAAAGTTGATGTTGTGCTTAATCTCGCAAATATAACGTGTACAATTTTCTAAAACTTTTAAGACTCGTTGATTGATGTGCTTTGTGCACTTGTCTGTCGATAGATCACATGTTGGCTGTGCGCTAAAAAAAAGTCTCTGTAAAATTAAGATACTTTAAATTACAAACATTCCCCGAGTATTGATTTTCAGGCCAATGGTCAAGGGTCAATCCACTTTGGACAAAGGAAGACACTGTCCGCTTAATATATTGAGAACCTTTGCTTGACAGGCATCAAAGTTGGTAGACTGGTACATCATAAGGAGTCGATGACCTCTATTAAGTTTGGGTTAACATGGTCAAAAGTCAGGGGTCAAATTGAACATACGTATTAATATATTATCTCCTATATTTTAAGAACCATAGGTTTGATTGACACCAAACTTGGTATTTCCTAAGGAGTATATGGCCCCTATTGTTTTTTAGTTCACATGGTCAAAGGTCAAGAGTTCACCTGCTTCGGACACAGGAAGATGGTATCCGCACAAATCTTAAATTGTTTTGGCGCTACCATCAATTTAATGATGCACGTGTTTAACTGACCCTTTCCAATTTTGTACCACGGGGGCCATACATGTTTCTTAAACATTTCATATTAATTACACACAACTTTCTTAAATCTTAATTAAGATTTTTTTTGTGTTGAAATCTCGTTAATTACTTAAAACGGTAATATAATATTTTTCCCAACGGGGGTGGGTCAAACCGGGGGCAAAAAGTTGAGGAAAGCATTTTCTGAATTATATTAATTTTATTCAGTTTTGTTATAATGTTCTAGTACATTTTCTGTTTCAATATTGTTGGACCTAATACTCCGATGGAGTGAATATATAATCTTGAGCATTTTATCAAAACTCCATGATATTGTCTCAATATTGCATATGATTGCAATATTTTTAAAAATCAAATTTGAATTATTGTGATACACACAAATCCCTGCAATAATATATATTTCCTGAGAAAATTAAAAACTGTTTAAAGGCATTGCAAGTTTATTGGATATCGTTATTTCTCTAAAACTGTTGCAATTTAAAAGTTCAAAATAGACTTTATAACCCCTTCCTCTCTTGATCCATCTCTGTAACGAGATCACTATGTCAATGAAGGAATTAATATTTTCCATTCAACCCTGGAACAAGTACGAGTGTTTGTCCAGAATCGATTCTATGCAGACCGGAACTTATGTCACTATGGAACCAAAGACCCAAAGCCAAACTACGTGTATTAAAAATTTATGCGACACCGGACATATCAGCGGAAGTAAGCATATCCCAGAATTCTACCATGGAAACATCAACATGGCTGCACCGAGTGAAGTGACAGCTCTTCTGAAACGAGGAAAACGTAGCCTGGCCAGTCTGTTTAAAGGAGAATGGTCACGGCGAAATGGTTCTCCGAAAGCGTTTAAAGAATTTCTTGACTATTTATTTGATCCTAGACGGAAGTCAATTGAAGACGTTGATACAATTGATTGGTGTCGTTGGATCATTGCAGGAGGAGCAACATTTGATGAGTTTTCAGCAGCAGGTGCGCGAATCAGATTTATGAATTATGAGTAAATAAAGTTGTCCCAGAATAGCTTGCATCAACCAATAATCACAATAACACTTGTTTTCCTTTAATTTATTATTCAATTTTATTTAATACAAATAATAAATATACTTGTATTTTTGGCAAAACACATAGCAAGACAAGCATACATTGCCCAACATCATGCATGCATTTAAGAAACTTTTGCAGATATGTTGAAAAGATAATATTGATGTATTCTTTATTACAGTGAAGCAGTATGACAATGCTGTGACTTGCGGACTGGTGTGGACAAAGAATTATGTAGCATATCGCTGCAGAACCTGTGGAATTTCGCCTTGCATGTCCCTGTGCTATGAATGTTTTCATTCTGGGAACCATGAAGGTCATGATTTTAATATGTTTCGGAGCCAGGCTGGTGGTGCTTGTGACTGTGGGGATGTCAGTGTTCTCAACAAATCGGGGTAAAATGTTATGTAAAAACTTTACATGAGATATGTGATTTTTTTTTATTAAGGAATAACACACCAGAGAAATCTTATATGGATAGAAAGTGGAGGATATGTACAATGACAATCTAATTAAAATCGGACCTTTTTGAACTGCTCTGTAGACTATGCTGGAAAAAGGATCTGGCAAAGCCCCGTTGATGAGATCACCTACATGACCCCAAGCATAGCCAATCAAAATGTTGCTGCCAAAATCCTGGTGGGTTATTCAACATCACATTTTGCTGACATATCCAAACATGGATTTGAAAGATGCATACCAGTTGATCAATTTTCCAATTATATATCCATAAGCTTGGGAACATTCAGATGAACTTGTTAACGCAGCTTTGTCAGATCCTTTTTCTAGAGTAGTCCACAAAAAGGATCAGAGAGGTCTGATTTTAATTGGATTGGTTCAGTAATATTTTGAAATTGAAAAATTTCATAAATTGACCATATTTACATAAGAAGTTTTTGGTAGAATGTAATCTGAAACAAATTAAAATCTCTGTTAAACTCAAATGCACAAACTACAGATTAGCACTTGACACAAACTTGATGAGCTCCCCATCCACCAATTAGATTTAAAAGAAATGAAAAGTATTGCAGATATATATATATATATATATATATATATATATATATATATTGTTCAAGTTTCAGAAAGAAAGTCGGCTGTTATGACAATGTATTATTCCTTCTTATTAATGAATAGTCAAGAATCAAAAATTCACTGATTGTGTGGGGCAGTTTCGATTGAAAATCTTTCAAATATTAGAACATTTTGTGCATGATTTATGTTACCTGTGCACCAAAAAGAATAAAATTGCAGCTCTGTGAAGGCTTCCTATGTTTTCCTGTCTTTCAATATGGAGTTTGGGAAAACAGTTGTCAAGCAAGTTTAGTGAATTGGACCTAATAAACTGGAGATTTCCTTGTGTAATCAGATTTTTAAAATATTTCACTGTTTGAAACAGATATTTAATTTGCAAGAAAAATTTTCAATAATCTCCTCTACTGATGGTTTTAATGATCCAGCCGCATTAATTTTATCTGGACACACAGTTTATTTGCAATAAAGGTGTGAGTCAGGTGATTATCTTATAAGTAATTAGGAAGCACAGTAATAATAAATGTGCATGATTTTGTCAAAATATTTTTTAGTGTTTTGACGATTATTGATTTATAGTTGATCATCAATTGGAAAAGTGACCGATTTCCAGTAGTCAGTTTGAGATTTGATAATTTGTCAATCTTTGTTTTTCTCATTTGTGATTTAAGAAAAAGAGCTTTTGCTATCATCACATAACCTTTCAGTATTGTTGCTGGCTATTTTACATGCTTTTCTAAATGTTTGGGTTAATACGATAAGCAGGGTTTGTTCTGGATCAGTACAACACTAGAACTTCCGCAAGATATTTAAAGTAACAATATTTCCGCATAATTTTAATGATGTTCACATGTCATTAACATGGTTAAATGAAAAGTCTGAATTATTTATATACATGTATTAAACGAAATGTCTTTTAAAGACATTCTATTCAGTGCATGTATATAAGCAATTCTATTTAATACCTGGTATATAAGCAATTCAGACTTTTCAGTGTAATCATACAAGTCAGTGTTGGGGACGAAATTCATTGTGGTTTGTTTGTTTTACATCCCATTGAGAATTTTTCACTCATATTAAGACTTCACCAGATGTAGGTGGAGTACCACAAATATAGACCTTATATGCTTAGCACTCAGCGCTATAGCAGTGAGAATTTTTTAATGTGCCAACCCTCCCACTACATAGGTCCTCTGTTTTTAAGGTCATATCCAAAAGACCCTTGATTCTCACTTCTAATTGCCGAGTGTTTGGCAAATGAGCAATCACTGGCTATGTTTATGTCTTAGGTTTGACACAGCCATGGCACGAGCAGGACTCAAACTCACAACCTCTCAGTTATAAAGTGAACATTTTACCACTGAGCTACCATAACCATTTATTACAGTATTCCATGAAATATGTTTGACCAGGATTCTCAATGTATATGTAAATTCAAAATGTCCAAAATGGAAAGCCACTATAATACAGAGGCAGGAATAGTACACTCATCCTGGCAACAAAATGAAATCATTTGTTTGGAAATTACATCTGTGTTAATTTGTTTGAAAGGGAACTTGGTTATTAACTGAATATTGTATTTTAACATCAGTTCTTTAGGTGTGGTTTTCACGGTTTTTTTTGTTTGATATTTCTAGATTCTGTTCCCGCCACGGTCCAGACAGGAAGAATCTGAATGTTACACCTCCCCCAGACCTTCTTGCGATTGCCGAAGCCCTGATGCCAAGAATTATTTTAAGACTTATTCATCATTTTCGGGACAACTGTAAACCAATGGGTAAAGTCTAATGATGATTGTAGTCAGTCTTTTTTATTGTTGTAAATTTCAAGATATATTTTCCGCAAAAATAAACCAGAAACATCAAATAATCAAAATTGACTACGTAGTTTAAGAAGAGGTTTTGATAAAACCAGTTTTTTTGCGGATTGTAACTTAGAAACTTGTAACATTCAGCATTATTTCCTCTGTATATTTTTACTATTTTTTTGCATAACCAACATATAATAGTCTTGTTATGATTAAGGGGTATCTGAAGGGCCAGCTATTTAAAACCACTTCAGAGGAGTATGGCAATTAACTGCATATTATTATTAATCATTCTAGAAATGTTGACAAAGTAAATTTACAGTAAAATGTAAAACAACTTATAGAACAAAAATAAAAGTAATGCAATTTTTTAAAATTTAATTTAGTCATGTAGAGAATGTCAGTATGACTTCAGTCATGCAGATAACTGCATCTTCTCAGGGCTGACCATGAGGAAGACAAAGAAGACACTCCCCAACCCCTTGACTTCTGGGGTGCTATTCCTGAGTCGCAAATCATGGAAGGGCTTTCAATACCAAAGATATCTGTTGGATTCCATAATCTTGCAAAATTAATTTTCTTAAATATCCAGGTGTAGAAAACATCCCTTTGTCACTGTTAGACCTGTAAGGAGAGAAATACAGGTGTCACTGTTTCACCTGTAAGGAAAGAAATACAGGTATCACTGTTTCACCTGTACAGAGAGAAATACAGGTGTCACTGTTTCACCTGTATGGAGAGAAATACAGGTGTCACTGTTTCACTTGTGAGGAGAGAAATACAGGTGCCCTGTTGACATGTTGGGTCAGAGACCTCCCATTCCAGAATTACCTGGGCCAATGTTATGTTGATCAATTGTGCACAATTCTTTATTAATATCAAAATTGATTCAGGTATGTACTATGTCTTGTAGAAACTTTGGTGAAGTGAAAAAATCATATAGTATATGGGACACCCCCATATGTATTTCAAAGTTATCATAATGTTCTTCTCAAAAACAAATACAAAGTACAAAACTGAAGATGTGGGAAATTTCAAACTAAGTTTAAAATAAATTTATCTTATGCAAAACATGGGCCATAAAAGTATTCTTATTGAAACCTCTTCTTTGTAGACCAGTCATTTTCAGTGACGAAAACTTGAGTTTCAATAATTACCACTGTTTTCTCAATACTGTATGATAAGCTGCATGCTATTTTGAGGGGTATATCATTTCTAAAATGATTAGAGTACTTTCTCAATTATTAAATCAAATGATTTCTAAATTTTCCAAGTAACAATGTCATAAATCAGTTTTCAATCAAATTACATGTAACACTGGAATGTTGGCATCTTAAAAATGTCATGTATTGTTATAGAAAGTGATGGTGCAGTCCAAAACATCGGATATCATGTAAAAAATAACAACACACCAAAGTTTAAGTTCACAAAAAACTAATTTCATATATGCACATTGCATGATGATGGTGTTTGATGGTGTGGAAAGATAATATGAAGCCTGATGAAATTTGATTTCAACAGCATATCGTGATACATTCAGCCTGGCAATGAATGATGCCGAGCACTTCCTGTCGTTTCTGCACAGCCTCAGTGATATGGGTGCAGCCATGCGGAAAGTAATAGGACTGGCTCTGACAAACACTACAGTGTACAAGTACTTAACAGAAGGTAGGGAATTAATATACTGTATATTTTAAAAAAAACCCCAAAAAACACTTAACTCTGTCTTTATATCATTCAGTTCTGGTTCTGGGGATTCTGGAGTGAAATTGCAATGTATGAAGTTTATGAAATCTTTGATGATGTTGTATCACAGGGTGATAAATTTAGCTTGTTTTAGTGGTTAGGTAGCTTTCCGTCAAAATTTCACTCGCCAAATCTGAACCCAGTTGTGACTTCAGTATTTGCAAGAGAGATGACTCTTTCTTGTCTTCCAAAATTTATTTCGCTAAAGTTATTAGCACACCTTTAGCCAGCAAATTGCCACAATTTAGACTCGCAGAAAAAAACCCCTTCTATATGTTGTATAATTATAGTATTAATTTTCATATTTAATATCAATGAAAAACATACAAATAAGTGATGATCTTAAATATTATAAATCTTGAGGTTTATTAAGTATGATATACATGAATGTTGTCATTATTGAATGTATAAATTATTTTGTGTTTTTTTTAATCAATTTATGCAATGTGATGCTTGTTGCAGTCGAGGAACTTCCGGATTATTCTAACAATTATTTTGTGGAAAGTCAGAAGAATTACTTAACAGAGTTGAAGAGTCTCAATGTTCCAAAGGGATTTGAGGAATTTGATCGTACGTAATGAGAATTACATATAAAACGCAGCAGTAGAGAAATCACTTACAAACCTGATTACAGTGCTATATATTGCCTTACGATTCATTTAAAAAAAAATTAAAGGAATTAATTTTAACTGTCCCAGCTAATCTGTTATAATTTTGGAAACCTGGTACTCAAAACAAAAAAATGTTGTATTTGATATTTATTAATTTTTTTTTTTATTTATTTTTTTTTGGCAATAAATGTCATTCAAAATAAGAATGAAATATAATATAACCAAAATAAAGATGAAATAGCTTGTTACTGTTGGGGATTTATACTGTGTAGAATTTTATGATATTCTATCCTGTGCTGTGTTTACAACTGATGTTTTTCTGCTGATTACAGGTCTACCTGGCCTGTCTCAGACACTTCACCACAACTGTTTGCTCGACGAACTTGTGTTTTGGATGGTCAAGTATGAATTCCCAGAAAAGTTGGTCACTCTGTTATTAAGTCTGCTGCCAGATGACCACTACAAGGTATGATTATATTGACCAATACTGTCCTGTAATAACTGCAGATTAAAAATCATGTTGATTGTTACAAAGACTATAAATGCAGTTAAACTTCGGAATCTCGAATACCATGGATATGTCGAAGTGATTCGGAAGTCCCAACCATTTAAGTATTTTACCCTTGATATCTTGAATACTCGGATATCTCAAAGTTTTTTTCTCAGTCTCATTTGAGTTTGAGATTACAAGATTGGACTGTAACTATCAAGTAAAAATTATTTTGACTGATGTGAGAGCTTCTACCTTTCAATGATTACTGTCTTGTGTGACAACTTCTACCTCTTTATGAATAAGTAAAGGTTATATTGACTGGTTTGAGGACTTAAGTAAGTAAACAGTAAACATTATGTTGACTGGACATATGAGGAACTTTTACCTTTCTGTAAATAAGTAAAAGGTAAAACTTATGTTGATTGGCATGAAGATTTTTACCTTCAGATTATAAATGATTTTTCCCCCCCAGATCTGTTGATTATATTGTTGTTTGAAGAATCATGATAAATATCTCCGTAATTGTAAATAATGAAAATCAGAAAGCCAATAGTTGAAATACTTTTAGAAATTAAACTCTTTGTGTAATGTTTGAACAGGAATCCTTCACCAAGGCATTTGTGAAGCATTACAGTAGGATCTCGTTGGTACTGGTGAAAGGTCTGAAGAGGACAGAGATAGGGAACCGTGTAGTGCACATCAGTGTTCAGTTGTTCAGTAATGAGGGCCTAGCTTGTCAGATGGTGCAGGAGTACAATCTGTTATACACACTCATCATTAGTCTGACTCACATGATAGAGAACACTCTACTAGAGAGTTCACTAGAGGGTATGTGTAATCAAAATAATAACCGTGTAAGTTAACTGAAGTTCACAGGTTGGTTGGTTGTATATTGTTTAACATTCCATTTGGGAATCTTTCATTTGTATGGAGATGTCACCATTGCTGGTGAAGGGCTGCAAAATTTTGGTCTATGCTCAGCATTTATGGCCTAAGAGCAGGGAGGGATTTTTACTGGGTTACACCTGTTGTGACAGAGGGCTTTGTGACACAGGGCTTCAGTATTTGTGGTCTCATCTGAAAGACCACAGCATTTAGTCACCTCTTATGACAAGCAAGGGGTACTGAGGGTCTATTCTAATCCAAATCCTCACAGGATCATGTTGGTGAGTTTAGAGAAAGCACCGCTTTAGAGTTGAATAGATAGGTAATACAAATTTAAAAATACTTAAAAATCAGAGGAGTTCTAAATAGGGCAAGTTGCAGTAGAAAACACACAGAGTTCACAAGTCAAGATAGAGAGTACACTACTGGAGAGAGTTTACGTGTGGGTGAGGATATAGAACACACTACTGGAGAGAGTTTACGTGTGGGTGAGGATATAGAACACACTACTGGAGAGAGTTTACGTGTGGGTGAGGATATAGAACACACTACTGGAGAGAGTTTACGTGTGGGTGAGGATATAGAACACACTACTGGAGAGAGTTTACATGTGGGTGAGGATATAGAACACACTACTGGAGAGAGTTTACGTGTGGGTGAGGATATAGAACACACTACTGGAGAGAGTTTACGTGTGGGTGAGGATATAGAACACACTACTGGAGAGAGTTTAGGTGTGGGTGAGGATATAAAACACACTACTGGAGAGAGTTTACGTGTGGGTGAGGATATAGAACACACTACTGGAGAGTTTACTTGTGGGTGAGGATATAGAACACACTACTGGAGAGAGTTTACGTGTGGGTGAGGATATAAAACACACTACTGGAGAGAGTTTACGTGTGGGTGAGGATATAGAACACACTACTGGAGAGAGTTTACATGTGGGTGAGGATATAGAACACACTACTGGAGAGAGTTTACGTGTGGGTGAGGATATAGAACACACTACTGGAGAGAGTTTACGTGTGGGTGAGGATATAGAACACACTACTGGAGAGAGTTTACGTGTGGGTGAGGATATAGAACACACTACTGGAGAGAGTTTACGTGTGGGTGAGGATATAGAACACACTACTGGAGAGAGTTTACGTGTGGGTGAGGATATAGAACACACTACTGGAGAGAGTTTACGTGTGGGTGAGGATATAGAACACACTACTGGAGAGAGTTTACGTGTGGGTGAGGATATAGAACACACTACTGGAGAGAGTTTACGTGTGGGTGAGGATATAGAACACACTACTGGAGAGAGTTTACGTGTGGGTGAGGATATAGAACACACTACTGGAGAGAGTTTACTTGTGGGTGAGGATATAAAACACACTACTGGAGAGAGTTTACGTGTGGGTTAGGATATAAAACACACTACTGGAGAGAGTTTACGTGTGGGTGAGGATATAAAACACACTACTGGAGAGAGTTTACGTGTGGGTGAGGATGTAAAACACACTACTGGAGAGTTTACTTGTGGGTGAGGATAGAGAATGCACTACATGAAAGATCGCTAGTAGGTTTGGATAGAGATCGCACACTGGAGAGAGGTGCACTACTTGGTTAAGATCAAGAACACACTACTGGAGAGTTCACTAGTGGGTTAAGAGAGAGAATACACTACTTGAAAAATCACTAGTGGGTTCGGAGAAACAATAGAATTTACATGTATTCCTTAAATACTGGGACTGGAGTGCACTCACTAGCTTGTATATTTTTATACCCAACTTGTGCTAATATTTTCCAATGTAAGTTCAATAAACCAATAGTATAGTTAAGCAGTCTGTAAACTTGCAGTATCCCTGTGACTTTCAAAACAATAAAGAATTAAAGCAAGGCATTACAAAAATCAAGTCATGATATGAAATGTGTTGTCATTGAATAAAGGATTCCAAAATAGTTCTGTATTAAATAGCTTTCCTATATCTATATTTTAAAGACTTTTACAAATTTCCTATTCCTGTATTTGATAGATTTCCTATCTCTATATTTGATAGATTTCCTATCTCTATATTTGATAGATTTCCTATCGCTATATTTGATAGATTTCCTATCTCTATATTTGATAGATTTCCTATCTCTATATTTGATAGATTTCCTATCTCTATATTTGATAGATTTCCTATCTCTATATTTTATTGACGTCCTATATCTGTTTTTTTGTACTTTACAGACTTCAGATTGAATTTCCATATGGTGGTGGACTGTACCAATGATATCATGAAGGAACACATTTACTGGCCGATTGTCAGTGATTTCATTAATCTCCTGGCTCACAAGAGAGTGGCTCATAAATTCCTTTCAGACAGTAGACTGGTGGTGATGTGGCTGGATCTCCTGTCCTACTTCCAGGGGATGAATCTCAACCACAGAGAACTCAGCCAGCATGTAGAGTTTGAGTCCGAGACGTACTATGCTGCGTTTTCTGCAGAACTCGAAATTGCTTCAGCTCCTATGTGGTCCCTTCTATCTCATTGTAAATCTGCAGTAAGTTTCTCATACATTTGTATTCCTGTATCATTCCCGTAAATCTGTACCAATCTCTTGTTAGTTTGTAGGATATTTAGGTTCCTGTAAATCTGTACCAATCTCCTGTGAGTTTGTAGGATATTTAGGTTCCTGTAAATCCTTAAAAAGTATCTGATACAATTATTCTTCTCTGTCAAGTTCAAGAAAATTTCTCATACATTTATCTTCTGTAGAACTCTTATTATCCCCCCCCCCCCCAACAAACATATAACATATGTTGGTGTCACCATCTCTGTCTGGCAGTTGTTGGTCCCATTTTGGTAGAAATATTAAAAACAGATGATGTGTATTTACCCAGACCCAAGAGCATTTAACCAAGGCAAAGGTCGCTGGAAAAAGGGTGAAATATTCCACAGCTTGAAGAAGTTTCACAGTGGCAGTCTTTTAGTTAACATTTACCTCACATATTAAATATCTGATAAATTCTTGTTTCGTTAGATCCATTGTAAGTTGTGAATACATCTTGCTGTATATTCCTATGAAAATCCTGCATATAATCTGTTTTTCTTGTAAATCTGTAATGCAAAGTTCTGCAAGTCTTTTAAAGATTTTATCTGGTGGTGGTGGTGGGGGGTGGGGTTTAAATGACATGTATGCCATGCTGAAAATGTCATGATGAACTCAATATATACACCTTTATGTGATATAGTTTTCTTAATGTCTAAAAGACATTTGTCTATAATGTATGGAGTGTCCATATTAAGAGCATATTTTAATTCCTATTTCTTGGATCTCATGTTGATTAATGTCATTTTAATTCTAATTTTGGTGGATCTGGATTTGAATAATGTCATTATTTAATTTTATTGGGTGTGAGTTTGAATAGGGTCATTATTTAGTTCTAGTGGATAATCTGACATTTGATTGTGTTACAATCCATTTTCAGGACAGTAGAGAACAGGTGCTGAATATGATTAAAGTGTGTGTGGATGCTCTTCAAGACTGGTTTGATGCCATCAACTGTAAAGAATCTACAAAGGTGAGTACTCAGAAAGTGCACAAAGGTCAGTTAAAAGTGCACAAATGTCAATTAAGTGCACAAAGGTCATAGCGTACATTAAAAAGTTAATTGATAAGTGCATGCATTATTTAGAAAATCATGAAGTAAATTTAGAAGACAGTGTAACAGATGACTCTGATTAGTGAGAAAGCTGGCTGTAAAAATCTACATGTTGGAGTTAATGATCACAGATAAAAATCACAGCTTGGAATTTTGTCATCTATTCAGGACAGGATACTATAATGAAACCAACTTAAATTTGCCACTTATCATGAATTACTCACTCAAAATGTGTTTAAGTCATGTAATATTTATGAGTGAGTCACAAATATATATTAAGTATTTATGAGTTGACAGATTATTGCAAGAAAGTGTTACTTGTAAATATCTCGGCTACTTCTCGCATTCTAATAAAATTTGATTACGGTATCTCATTGAAGAATTTTACATGTAGAATATTCATGTGAGGTATTTTTCTAACAGCTGATTATTTTCTGTTGCAGCCAAACCCATACCAGCTGACATTTCACCTACCTCTCCATCGTTATTTAGCAACATTCATCGAAACTGGTATTTCACATCATAATTTGACCTTTGATGATTTCCCATTAACTGAGAAATTGTTGAAGATGACCTTCACTCATCTCTTACAAATACAGGTACGTACATGTAGATAGTAACTGCGATGCTAGTAAACCAAAACATGCTACTGGTATACTGTAAAATCTTTTATTTTCAAGGGGTCAAATTTTCATGGTTTGAGAATAATAAATAAACATGTTCATGAGGGTTTAGGAGGTGTTGTTGTTCTTCAGTTGTACGCTTGTTCAGTTTCTCTTGGAGGATTTCAAATTGTACATATACTCATACCACAAACGTAATGAAAACAAAAACGAAAAATAATAATAATGATTTTACTGTAAATTATGATAAGTATTAAATAATGTAAAACAGATGCTTTCCATCTACATTGGATCAATACATGAGAACAGCATGTGGTATTGAAGTGAAGGATTAGAGCATCTACAAGTACATTCATTTATTAATAATTAGGGAATAACTATCTCATTGTTATTTGGTACTGTTGCAAATTGAATTACAACAGCGATTTGAACATATCACCAGGAAAATAGATATTTGTGTCCATTAAATTAACATTAACATTCACAAATTACAGGATACAGTCTGTGTAGTTATTCCCATTCTACTGCATTTTCTTCATGTTTTCCATGATAATCTTTTTTTTTTTTTTTTGGTTACCGGTATTTTGTTTGGTTTGGTTTGTGTTTTTTGCTATAAAACACATCACAAAACTTTTACTTTTGAGTTATTAAGACGACAACATTGAAAGCTTTACATCTTATTCATTAATTATTATCTGCCTCAAATCAGTACAACTACCAAATAAAATGTGGATAGTATAACAGTAGCATTAGGATGTTATGTGTTTTATAGGTTTGTCTGGCAGAGATCTACAGCTCTATGTGGGTCAGAAATGGAATTCAGATCAAGGGTCAAGCCATGACCTACATTCAGTGCCACTTTTGCTATTCCATGGGAGATGCAGATTTATATCTCATGCAGGTAAATCGTTATTGATGACAGGTAGTGGCTGGTTATTCAGTGCAATTTTCAGTTTTTCAGCTCTAATGATGTTACTCTCCTTTTCAGTCATCTCAAATGTTCATACTGAAATTACATCATAAATTGGGGGGGGGGGGGGGGGGGGGGAATCAGTTGATGAGTAATGAAGCTGATTTTGACTGATTACAATTCACACGATTTTGTCCCAAAAGAAGTTACATTATTGAATGTGTATCTTTCATAAAGTGGTGAAGAATTGAGTCCATTCTATAAATGTTCTTTGAAACAATATAATACTGAATATATTAAAATTCAAGTTTGACTTAAATACCTTCTCTGTGTAGTTCTCTGTATCAGATTCTGAAAAATGACCTTGATGACCTTTGACTTGCAGCTGTGTGCCTGTAGATTTGATCCAGACTACTTTGTAAAGACAGTGATGGAGAGGTGAGGGTCTTACTGAAGAATTTAATTCCCAATAATTAATATTACTATTTTTAAAGGACATGAATCTATTACTAAATGCCAAAGGTCAAGGTTATTTACTGTTACAATAGCCACAGTGTACTAATGAACCAAGGAGCAAAGCTGTAGCAAAATTATAGAAATTTAAAGTGTTGTGATGTATTTATTACAGATTTCACATTGAGAACTGGTTGACATTTGGGTCTACTCCGGTCAACACCAGTTTTAAGGTAGAGCCGGAACAGCAGTTAGCCATGGTAGATGCTGTACTGCAGTTCTTCACTACACTGCTGGGTGTCAGGACTTACCTAGGTATGGACAAACTCAAAGCAGAATTTAGTCAGCCATGAAGACTTACTAATTATGCTTAGAAATTTACTGAAACTGGATAGAGAAAGAAACAGGAATTCTGGGGAAAATTAAGTAGATCAATGGAATTCTAGCCAGCTTTTTAAGGACATATGTGACATTTCTCAATGATATATAATTTTTTGTGACATTTCATGAACAATTCACTTGCATTCTATCTTGTTTCTACAAAATATCTTAGGGTATATTACAACATCTGTTTTGGAGTTAGCATATTTTGATTGTTCCTGGTTGTTGCAAATAAAACTGTAAAGACCTTACATAGCACAGTAAGTTGTATAAATAAACATTACAGTTGCAAAGAAGGTAAGAAAAATCTTTGGAGCAATCGAGAATTGAACCCAGGACCTTTGCGTTACAAGTTAGGTGATCTAACCACCAGCTACCCAGGTCTACATACAAAATAATGTAATATTACGGTAACTACTAACAATATAAAAGTTAAACACATTTTGGGAAAACCGTACAAGAACTCTTCATGTTGAAAAAATTAAAATATAATCTTCGAGGAAATGTCGGAAACATCACATATGTCCTTAATGCACAATTTATGAGTTGCATGATAGTTGTTTCCCTTTGTTGAACCATTACATGTACGAACAGTGAGACGTAAAATTTAATTTTGTACATGCACTGTGGGTATGCAAATGCTTATCACTGTGCTCATATAAGCTTAAAGGATGATTACCATCAACTAAGCAAACACCTGAACTGCTAAGCAATTACCTAAACTGTAGGGAAACACAAAGTTTGTAAGTTTACGAGGGCTTGAGAATAAGATAGCTCACACAAATTATTTCAAATTTACCATCTCTGTTGTTAAAAGAATCAGTTGTGTTAAGTAGGAAATGAAGGATATAAAATTACGTATTTCATTCAATGGTATAATTCAAACAATTTCTTCTTGATAGGGTTAGTTTAATGTGTTCTACTGGTTGTGTGATAAAATGATATTTTTATCTACATAAACAGTCTGTAATATACACTGTATGTGTATACACCCATGTGTTCATTAGAATACTGAATGTATCTCCATCACAGAAGAGCTGATGTCTTGGAAATTGTGTATTGACAATATTCCTCTTGCAAAGTGAACGGTCATCCTTAATGGATGTAGTAGAAGTTCCAGTGTGAAAATTACGTTAATTTCCAGTGTGAAATTTGTCTGATCCGACATGCTGTGGAGATATATTGTGTAGTGGGTTGGACAGGACATCAGACTGAACAGAGTAAAGAGCATGAAAATAATAAGAGGTGCAATTTGGTATTCACAGTGATCCGGAATACACAGGTTGTAGATTAAGGAGGTTGAACTACTCTGAGATGAAAGCAACTGACTGACTCTCTAGCACTGTTTGAAAGTTAAACCTGCTGGTTGAGATTGCTTAAGGCATTCCATATCAGTGTATTCAGGATCCTATTTGAGATCCTACAATTTGTATGTATTCACAATCGTGTGTAAATAGGGTCATTGATTGCATCGATTCAGAGGTACTGTGGTCAGAATAGTAGGTGGAACAGTGATTTTGTTGCCTTATGTAAGAAACCTGTCTCTGTAGGTATTGGCGACAAGGAGCTGACTCACCTAGAGATGGCCACCATTCTGTGTTTTGGGGACAAGCCCCACAGTCAAATTATGGATTCCATGCCAGAGAGATCAGGCATTACTGGACAGAAGGAGTTGTTTGAGCCCACTCTAGCAGAGGTAAGGGGAGTTATCAAGAATGGTAAACGTGATTGGACCACTGTCACATATCCTGTACAGAGGTGAAGAGAGTTATTAATAATCATAAACATGATTGGATGTCATATAATCCGTACTTTTGGTACTACTAGGATACTAAGATGTGCTGCCTTGAAAGATAGTAAAATCAGAAGAACATTGAATATGTTCAATATCTTTCTTTCGTTTGGAATGATTGAGGCATAAAGGAGACCAGTGCATTTTGCAGGGCTTTTATTCTTCCTAAGTATTCTGTGATTTTTTTTTTTCGCCATTTGACTAATGAGAATTTCTTAATGATTGGTACAGTGGAATATTTTTAATGCTCCAAAATATTTTGTAACTTCCTTAAATATTTTTTTATGGTCTTTAACCCTCCCAAAAATAAAACTACGAAAAAGAAGCTTTTTGTATTTGGTTTAATGGATTATGGTTGACTTATTGATTGCTTCCACAGATTGCCGATTACAAGGCGCCAAATCTCGAGTCCAGTGGAGGTCTACAGCAAGGAACATACACACCAAAAGGTACACAATCACCTTAATAACCGAGAATCAGAAGGTACACAATCACCTTAATAACCGAGAATCAGAAGGTACACAATCACCTTAATAACCGAGAATCCAAAGGTACACAATCACCTTAATAACTGAGAATCCAAAGGTACACAATCACCTTAATAACTGAGAATCCAAAGGTACACAATCACCTTAATAACTGAGAATCCAAAGGTACACAATCACCTTAATAACTGAAAATCCAAGGTACACAATCACCTTAATAACTGAGAATCCAAAGGTACACAATCACCTTAATAACTGAGAATCCAAAGGTACACTATCACCTTAATAACAGAGAATCAGAAGGTACACAATCACCTTAATAACTGAGAATCCAAAGGTACACAATCACCTTAATAACTGAGAATCCAAAGGTACACAGTCACCTTAATAACTGAAAATCCAAGGTACACAATCACCTTAATAACTGAGAATCCAAAGGTACACTATCACCTTAATAACAGAGAATCAGAAGGTACACAATCACCTTAATAACTGAGAATCAGAAGGTACACAATCACCTTAATAACAGAGAATCAGAAAGTACACAATCACCTTAATAACAGAGAATCCAAAGGTACACAATCACCTTAATAACCGAGAATTCAAAGGAACACAATCACCTTAATAACTGAGAATCCAAAGGTACACAATCACCTTAAAAACAGAGAATCACCAGGAGACTGTTCATTATTGTACCTGGGAACATTGTTTAGAGTTTATGTACATTACCAGATCATGATGTAATCAACATAATTGTCTGTGACAATTGGTCAGATTCCTTGTGGAAATAAATTGTGTGATAATTAATTATACATGTAGATATTAAGTGACCACCAGCTATTGTCACCTCAGATAAATTTGCACATATCTCTCTCAGACAGAAATTCTCTCGAGTACTTGTACTCCAACAAGTTAGAGCCTTGGTTAATGTTCGTTTTTTTCCTCATTAAGCGGTGCCAAGTCAAAAGTATTGCACTGTGAACCTCTAGCATGCTGGAGCACATGTAATGCACTTGAAAATCATTTAACATAATTTCTATGTACATGTTCTTAAAACTTGCTCCATATAACCTTTGAACAGTTGTTTTCACTTGAATCTTCAGAATGTATAGTTTAATGATAAATGGTTCCAAACGTCTTATTTCTTGAAGAAAGAATCCATGCGTGACAGTTACTTTGAATAAAGTTATTGAGTTTATGAAGACCGTAGCAATCATATGTGGATATACATTTCAGGCTTTGTGTGGGAAAAAGAATTTGATCCAGTCCATGTAGCCCTGAGAGCTCTCTACAAAAAAGACATCCAGACAGCATTAGACAGATATACTGAACAGTAAGTGACATCGTATTCTCGTTAATATTGCCGATAATCTGAAATGGATAATTCAGCGGCAGATGGTATCCTGTTACTGTGCAATATTTACATTTACTGAATCTTTTCTCGTGTATTACTTTTGAAATTGACAGTGTTTCCTTTGACAATGAAAACATGTTTGTTGCAAATTAGTTTGATCTGGTTTTTTATTACCAAATATGGAGCTAACATGGGTTATGAATTTTTTTAGTTGTTGCAATTTTTGCTACCTTCATCACCCGATAAAACAACAAAGAAAGCAGTTTATTGTTTAAATGAACAAATTCATTGGCGGAAATTGCTCATAATGGAAGCAATTTTATCATTTCCTATGATAAACAACACACACATAATATGTACATGTAGAGAAGAGACCTCAACATTATGAATATGCCTCTCCATCTATTGAAACAAATTTTGCTGTTACTGGTGTCTTGCTGAAATCATATTTTAGTGCAATATGACTTGAACGTAAATGTTTTCCCAACACCAAGTCTTCATTTTCTTACCTTTACAGTATTAGACAGTCAGGAAAATACAAGTCAAAGACTCCACCCTGGCCCCCGTTCCGATCCCCCGGGAAAATTTCCACTGCTTACAAAGATCTACTCCGCCTCCTTCACTGTAAAACTATGCATGCATTCCTCTTCACGGTTCTCTACAGGGTAAGTCAAAAGTTAACTATATCTGATTAATAAAAAGTCTTTGTTAAACAGTGTTTTTAGCTCACTTGAGCTGAATACAAAAATAGGGTGTGGTAATTTAAAGATCTTAAGAATCACTGGACCAGAAAAGTTACTATTGTCAATGAAAGCTTCCTGGTATAGTGTAGATTCAAGTTTGTTCAAATCATGGCCTCTAGTGTTAGGGTGAGGCCACAATAGAGGATTAAAGTTTTACATAGGGCTATATAAGAAAAATCTTTAAAACTCTTCTTCTCAAGAACAACAGAGTCATCATGAGTCATACTAATATACAAGCATCTCCAGACAGTGCGGATTCAAGTTTGTTCAAATTGATGCCCCAGGGTAGGGTGGGGCCACAATAGGGGATCAAAGGTCTACATGAGAATATACATGAATTGGAAAAATCATTAAAGATCTTTTTCTCAATAACAACAGGACTGTGATTACTTGTATTAATATGCAAACATCGTCCAGGTAGTTCATATTCCAGTTTGTTCAAATTGTTGCCCCAGGGGTCTTTTTCCAATTTTGACTAAATATCACTGTTTTTCCCAATGTGAATGGCACAGACCCTTGAAATCAGAGATTAAACAAAACCCTGGAATTGGAAAATGTAAGTATGTACAATACAAGGTGTATTACAACTGGTGGATTGAATCCTCATTGTTTATTGCCTTTATGGCGAGAATGGAAAATATATCAACATGCATATTATATTGTGAGGTCTGTGTATCGTCCCATCCTGAATATATCTTGTAATATCTTATACAGAGTGGGATGATAATGCAACCCAAGATGTGTTGTTTTAAGGTGATCTTTAGCTGTCTTGGGTCTATTTTTTTCTGACAGTTTCTGAAAGAGACGAACATCCCAGACAGTATTTTGTACAATGCTGTACATCTGTTGGACCTGGCTTTGACCCTGCCCTCTCCAGATACCTGCAGAAAGGTAAACATACCTGTACATGCAAATTTTCAAAACTGGCAAATGCTGTATATTAATTTAAGAGTTACTGGTTTAAAGTGGCACATACACTGTACTTGTACATATATAATGGTTAATGGTTTTGCAGTTCAGTTAGTCTTCATAGGCTGCTGTTGGTTTCCATGGCAACGGGATAGTAGATATTTGGCGATGGGCTTAAAATTGTGTAAGATAGTGCAAGTAAAGTTAATACTGTGAAAATCAAAGAAATCTGCGACGTTGAGTGGCCAGACCCCATCTAATGTTTTTGATTCTTACTTAGAATTGATTTTAAATCCTACCATGATCGATGACTTTGCTTTATGATTTCCAGTTTAAAAATTCGTTCTGTGGGAGCGTCACCGATGTGGATTTTCAGGACTGGTTCTGTGGAACCAGTATCCATCAAAACATCCAAGAAGTGGTGAAGGAAGTGTTGATTCCAGTCCTTGTTGAGAACTTCCTTCCAACCTCACTGTCCAGTCTGGAGGAGATGTTTCAGATGGCTCCTAGTGCCATGATGAGTAAGTGTCTGATGTCTCATTTGTAAGTCTTGAGCTCATTAATCAACAAATGAGTCATTTGTAAGTGTTTGAGTTTATTAAGTAACAAAGTGGCCCGTTGTAAGTGTTCGAGTTCATTAAGCAACAATTAGGTCATTTGTAAGTTTGAGATTATTAGGCAACGAATGGGTCATTTGTAAGTGTTCGAGTTCATTAAGCAACGATTGGGTCATTTGCAAGTGTTCGAGTTCATTAAGCAACGATTGGGTCATTTGTAAGTGTTCGAGTTCATTAAGCAATGATTGGGTCATTTGTAAGTGTTCGAGTTCATTAAGCAACGATTGGGTCATTTGTAAATGTTCGAGTTCATTAAGCAATGAATGGGTCATTTGTAAGTTTGGGATCATTAGGCATGATCCTTTATGTGCTAGAATGTATTATGCAATAAATGAGGTCATATGTAAGTGTCGTGAGTTCATTTGTAAGTTTAGTTCATTAAGCAATAAATAGGCTTATTTGATTAATTGGCAAGTAAAAGCAGTGGAAATATTAGATGATTTGGTTGCTTATGCAGAAATTACCCCATGTTGTCATACGCCCCATAACATCAGCACTTTATAAACCTACATTTTTGTAATGTGACATGTTTTTGTGACCAGTATTGGTTTCTGTGTATAACTGAAAGGTCACCTGTGGGTCAGTGTTTTTCTTGAAACCTGAAATACTATGAAACAGTATTAGATTTATTGCTAACTGAACATAGGCAAAATTAAATCTTAAAATTTTTCTGATGAATGCCAGAAAATGAAAGTCACTTCATGTTCATTGTCAGTTAATAATTATTAAGATGTGACTTTTATTTCCTTGGAAATGGATGAATCGTTAGGGCTGAAATGAAGCAAAGAAGTATCTGATTCAACACTTTTCATTACAAATGGTCAATTAAATTTTCAGTTCATTTCTGTGAATTTTGGTGTGGTTGATACAAAGAAGTGTTGATACATTTCATTTCAAATGCTCAGTATTTGGTTCAGTTTAGGGATTTTCTGTGTAATATATAGAGTTTTTTTTAATGTGATATCATGGTTTAACTGTAGATACTGCAGCCCCAATCACAGCTGCCCACTCGGGTGCTGTTCCCACTGGTCTAGTTCCTGTTCCCGTGTCTGGTCACTGTCATCTTGTAACACAGAAGGCTCACCAGTCCACCGCTAAATCTGATTCTGTGCCAAAGTATGAAAACCGAGGTGTTTCCACCGAGCATGCTCAGAAACTTTGTGTTCCTATCAATGAGTGTATGATAAGCATGTTAATGAAAATTCATGCTAAACTGACAGGACGCTCATGTTTGTATGTTCCCTTGTCACAGTCTAAGCGACAAGCGTCAGATTCTGTGATCGGTGATGGACCGTTTTTTGTGTGTAAATTGCTCGATAAAATGTCTCGAAGCAGCACAGAGTGTGCGCGTGCCATAGAGGAAGTGTACACATCTCTCATGCCAAAAGGAGCATCTGGAGTGGGGAAGAAAAGAGACGCAGCCAAAGACGAAGAAAGGTACATGTAAGATACCATTCTTTGTTTAGGTGGACCAAACTTATTTTCAATTTTATGTCAGATATGTGCTAAATACAAAGTCTTCACAAATCTGAATAAAAACATTAAAAAAAAAACAAAATGATATTTTTGACCTACATGTATTTGGTTTAGACTGGAGTAATGGTTTCCTTGTGGACAAAATTATGAAGAAAATTTTCAAGGATTCTGAGCTGTAGTTAAATTTGTTGTAGAAAACATCTCTGCATATTAGAGGAATGGTTTTCCATGCTCTTAGTGTTTCTTACATATAATTATAGACTGTTTTAATTTGATGTGTAATAATGATATTACACTGGTTTGTATAATAATCTGGTTTGTGTATTTACCTGGTTTATGTAATATTGTGGTTTGTGTAATAACCTGGTTTGTGTAGTAACATGTTTTGTGTAATGAACTGGTTTGTGTAATAACCTGGTTTGTGTAATAACCTGGTTTGTGTAATATTGTGGTTTGTGTAATAACCTGGTTTGTGTAATATTGTGGTTTGTGTAATAAACTGGTTTGTGTAATATTGAGGTTTGTATAATAACCTGGTTTGTGCACTATTGTGGTGTGTATAATAACCTGGTTTGTGCTATATTGTGGTTTGTGTAATAATAACTTCGTTTGCTGGCATTTTGCAGGAGACGCAAGGCTAGGGAGAGACAGCAGAAACTGATGAACAAATTTGCTTCTAAACAAAAAGCTTTCATGGAGCAAAATCTCCATACAATGTCAGGTAGGCTTGATTTCTTGTTTGTTCCTATGTGACCTTTTTAAAAATATCAGGCATTAATTTTTCTTGAATTGAGAAGGTAATTCATGTGACTGAATTCATCTCAGTGGCTCATATTCCTGTATTTTCTTTTATCATTTCTATTAAGGTAGCTTATTACACCAAAACATTTTATGATACTGTATCACAAGATGGTGATTTAGATGCTTCTTGAAATTATTTGTATCAATCGATTTGTTTGTCTATCATTGTACAAGTAGCTCAGTGGATAAAGTATTATATTAGTTACCCATAGATCCAGAGTTCAAATCTGCCAGAGTCTTTTGTACATAATTTACTGAAATAAATTTTTGCAATTCATGTTTTTTTTGTTGTCCAAATGGCATATTTTCTGCCTTTTTAGCTCACCTGAGCTGAAAGCTCAAGTGAGGTATTCTGATCAATTTTTTTTTTCAAGCATCTGCCTGTCCATCCGTAAACTATCAACATTTTTTACTTTTTCTCCAGAACCACTGGGCCAATTTCGATCAATCTTGGCACAAATCATTCTTGGGTAAAGGGGATTCAAATTTGATGCTTCTTTCAAAGGGGAGATAACCAAGAAAATGCTAAAATAGGACATTTCAAAATCTTCTCAAGAACCACAGGACTAGAAAAGTTGAAATTTACTTGAAATCTTCCTGATATGGTGTCAGTGTAGATTCAAGTTTGTTCAGATCATGGCCCCTGGGGATAGGATGGGGTCACAACAGGGGATCAAAGTTTTACATGTTGCTATATTACAAAAATCTTCTTCTCAAGAGATTAGTCATGATAATATGCAAGTATCTCCAGGTAGTGTAGATTCAAGTTTGTTCAGATCATGATTCCCTGGGGAAGGATGGAGCCACAATATTCTTGTGACAAGACCTTTGTTTTGGTAACAAAGTTTTCATCTTGTGATGTTGACTTTGGAATTTGACCTACTCTTAAGATATATAGATTCCTTATGGCAAGACCTTGCATTTTATACCATGGTGTTTGACCTCGTGACCTTGGAGTTTTACCCCCCCCCCCCCCCCCCCCCCCCCACCCCCCCCCACCCTATTTCAAACCTTTAACCATGCTCTCAACTTTTGAGTGGGGAGTGACATATATCTTTGATGTTTCATGTATGCATTCTTTGTGATGGAACCTTTCAATAAGTATCAAAGATTTTGATCTTGTGACCTTACCTTGGATTTCGACCTACTTTTAAGGAAAGTTAACCTAGGCAATATATTCTGAACAGTTTAAGGTAGGGCTTTCATAATTTTATATAGACTGTATGTAGATTCTTGGCAAGACCTTACATTCCTTACTATTACCTTGTGACCTTGTATCAAGGTTATTTTATGACCCTGAGGCTAGGTTAGGACCACAATTTGGGATAAAAAAATTTCATGGGAATAATCTTTTAAAAATCACAAAAGCTGATCAATGACAGGACCAAGGTGACTCAGGTGAGCAGTGTGGTCCATGGGCCTCTTGTTTTAGATGATGAGAATGATGTTACGAGTGACACGTCTTTCACGGAGAGTCCATCAGAAACAAGTGCCGGTCCGCGAGTTGAAGAGTATGACTGTGTCATATGTGGAACCTCGTCTCCATCTACTGCTGAGAAAACAGTGGGACTAGTGGTGCTTTTACAGCCCAGCAGTGGTAAGTTTGGAGCCATTTGACCGATTGCTGACCCACAGGTATCAGCTGCTTATGACCATACAGTGTGAAATAGTGAGATCAAATGCCATGCTGGGCAGAAACTGATTTTTAGTGTAGTTGTGTATAGAAATGAATTATTTTACACGAATGATAACCACATTGTGAAATTTACATGGGTCAAAGCAAAATCTTATAATAATGTGATAATAGTAAAAAAAATAAAAAGAAAATTTTACCTAAGCCCCGTAAAGGACATGTAACATGCATCACATGCAAGTATGGTGAAGAAAGAAACTACATCTTATTTTCAAAGACCTAATTTGGCCCCTCAAAAAGGTTAAAATTGAAATGAAATTTTCAGATTTATATTTTTCGAACTTCATTTCTAAGACTTGTATTGTACAGTGATATTTACCACCAAGTTTATACCTTGTAATTTTTACTTAAGAAATGAAACATTTTGTTTCTTAAAATAACATTAATTGATGTGGTTTACAGCCATTTGTGCTTAACATTAAATTAACGTTCGAAATTTTTTTGTCAATAAAGCTTAAACATTAATTCAATATTAATTGAATTATATTTTAATTTAATGTCAGGTACAATTTTGTTATTCCTGATGATGTCAGAAAGATGGGGGTCAAATTGGGCTCTTATTGACTATAATACTTTCAGCATTTCTACATTTTAATCCTTTGTGTAAGATTTCCAAACACCAAACAGGTGTTTGTTTCAGAATACTGCAGAAAGCTTTGAGTGTTAATATTGGACCTTAGAAATATGCTAAAATGAGAAAAGTATTGACCATATTATGATGACACAATGTAATTTAAAATGCCAGCATATCATGAAAAGTGTGCCAACTTGAAGCATTTCATATATCATATTTTCAAAAATTAAATTCATTTTATTTTTCATTTTTGTTGGAATTTCCAGTCATTAAAATAGAGTCAGATGTACTATATTTATTGACATTTATACATGCATTGTTTACAACTACAATGTGTTCATGGCTATCATTACCATCATTATTATTATTGTAAATGTATCCAAGGCAAAAATATGAAATGAATATCTGTTTTAAGGAGCTCTAAATGCAGGTCTATGTACACTGATGTTTGTGTAGATGTGTATATGAGAGTGTTGTTGAATTTGCAGTGTTGGGACATCGATTACAGGAGAGTGATGTCATCAGCTTGCCTATAAAGAAGGATCAGAAACTGTACCCTCATATCTCCTGTGCCTCTGTCCAGAAACAGCAACTCAAAACCATGTTCGAACACTTTCAGGAGGTAAGACTTCTGTGTCCTGACATGTAAGGAAATGGAGGTGCAGTACCTGTAATGGGTGAATGCTGGCAGATGGTGCTCTCTTTCTCTCAGATCTTATGGAGATGTTACGGAGAAGGAAATCAATTCTTGAGCTCTACTACATCAGACTTGCGACTTCCGCATCGCTCATTTAACTTGAATTATTTTAATTTCAGACAGTAATTAATAGGTTTTAACATGTTAACAGTATGCATGCTTTTTCTAGTAAGAATTTTTTGGTTGCATTGGTTATATATGGAGTGTCTTTGAATTCAGTATGAAGCTGTTTGTGGCTGAAATAAAATCTCTCTTCTATGGATAAACGATGAATAAAGTTTAGATATTTTTTTAAAGTCCTGGTTAAAGAAAGAGATGTTAAGTCATGCAACAGCTACAGTGGAGTAGAAATGAGTAAAGGGAAGTAAAATTGTAAAAATCGTTAAATTTGAACAGTTTGGTTTGAAAATCACACAATTAAATTTTCTATGCATATTAATGAAGATATTCCAGTAGAATACATTTATTCACAAATTCTCAGATGTACCTTGTATGATTGTAGAAGTGTGTTTGATTGAAAATCATTTTTGTTTGTTAGAGTTCCTGTCAGGTGTCGGTCAACATTGGCTGGGAAGGTGGGGTGGTCGTGCAGACCTGTGGCCACTATTTGCATTTGGACTGTCATAGCTCGTACCTGTTATCCCTCAGGGTAAATATTGCAGAACAGGCTTGGATTTCTTGAAAAAATCCCAAATTATGTTTGAATTTTCTTTTATTTGATCAGTCAAAATTTGAGTAAGATCTTAGATCAAGTCCGAGTTTCATCTTAAGTCTTTTTCGAGAAATCCAGGCCAGATGCAGTTAAATATCAATATCTTGAACAAAATGACAATATTTACAAAGTACAGATGCCCTAGCTTGTAGTCTTTTGAACTCAATGGATGACTGAAATTTTTCGAATGCAAAGGCAGATTAATGCCTTGTCTGTACATAAGTTTATGTAGAAAACTCAACACAATCTGACATTTAGAATAATCATGGTTGAATTATGCTGTTGTTAACTTTGTTCTCTACATCAGAACTTTTTCTATTTTCTGTGTAACAGACGCAAGAGATGACAGGGAATCTTGCTGTCAATAAGGGAGAGTACTGGTGCCCTCTTTGTCGGCAGTTGGCAAACTCGGTAATTCCCATCCCCCCGGAAGAGGACCAGTATACTGTGCGGAAGCCCCTGTCTCCTGATCCAGATCAACTGATTAAAGATGTAGCTGACATGATGGTCTCAAGGCCCATAACTCCAGTAAGCATTAATCATATATTCTCATTGTATTATACATTCAGGAATGTAATATGAATTTTATATTTCATTGTCAACTATAAACAAGTACATTCCCCAACTGCAACAAATTTCTACAGTAAAGTGGGTTTTTTGGTCATATTGATGTTCATAATTGCTTGAGATTTAAATATTTATTAATGGTATATGTAACCATAGCAGGGAAGACGCATTTGCTTGGTTTCGTGTACAAACTTTACAATCTAATGACCATACTCTTTTCAGAGATCCCCCAACTTAACAAAGGTGATGGGCAGTGTGATGGAGGACCTTACTAATGCCACTTACGGAAAATTTAAAACCTACACAAGTTCTCAGACCTCAGAAAGCGTACTTCTGTTTGTCTGCTCTGTCGCCAGGTTAGAGGAGTACTCTATAGCAGTAAAATATTCACTGTATTTATAAGATTACCAGTTTGGATACTTTTCTGAATCTCAGTGATAAACATAACGACTTAACTTTACTCCAGATGTTCTGTACACTGTCGGGAAGGTTTTTGTGGGATTTTCACAGAAATTCTATGTTGTTTCCATGGTTTTGTAGAACAAACCTTGAAATGGAGCTGGTCAACAGAGGATACATTTTAACAGAATCCACATCTCAATCTGGAAAACGCTGTCTGTGTAAGTTTATAGTGGGTCTATACATGTATGGCATTAGAGGATTCAAAGAAGGAAAATGACCTTTCTAAGAGAAGATAATCAGAAAAATAATCCAGGGACATTTAAAACTCTGCTTGTCAAGAACCATTTATTAAGAAGTGCAAAAACATTCGTGAAAGCACTTTCATGTTGTGTTGAAATTGTGCAAATGGTTACCAAGGAAACATTATGCAGCTATGAGAAATAGCTGGGAGGGGGGGGGGGGGGGGGGGAGGTTTCAAGGCTTTACATTTAAATTAGAAATACATGTTTAAATAGAACATTGGGCAACATCTTTGAAAATCTCCTTGACAAGACACAAAGCTATGAGACATCAAATTAATGTGGAAACATCCGTATGTACTATAGATGTGTCACACTGTTATCTATAGGGTTTCAGTAGGATTGTGCTTAAATTTTTGCATGAAAAATACAGTGAAAGAATAATGTGTAAAGGTCCTTGCTTATTGGGAAAATGTTAGATTCATGCATGACCCCCCCCCCCCTCTCTCTCTCTCTCTCTCTCTCTCTCTCTCTCTCTCTCTCTCTCTCTCTCTCTCTCTCTCTCTCTCTCCCTTGGCCAAATGGAGCCTGCAGTAGTTATGTAAGATTAATAAGATTATTTTGGGATCTGTTTTGAAAGCAGTGACATGAATACCCCGAGATAGTGTTTGTGCAATTAGTTGTTCAGTATAGCAGGTCATAAATTGGCTTAAATGTGTGAGCATTATATCTGTATGGTAAGAGTTGGCTCAGGTGAATATTGTGTTCAATTTGTAATCTATGGACCTTTTGTTTTTCAGTGCCATTATATCATGTTCTCAGCATGCATAGTAAAATACTGACTACCAAACCCTACACTGATCTCTGGTCGCATATGACTGGCCTAAGCTGTTCAGAACAGACAGACAGGTAAACATCTTGTACAACTCAAGTCTCCTGATGACAAAGCTGGAATTATTTTATACAGAGGTCTCTATGGAATTATTTTATTCAGATGTCTCTATATGTACTGTCCCAACTGACAAACACGGTAAAACTACTCACATGAATGTGAGAAATTTTTGCATGGTGGATGTGAGAAACTTGTCATCATGAATATTTGTCCTTGTGAGCCAGTCCTTATACTGTGTTAAGCATTTATTAATGATTATCTGAGTTACAACAATTTGTTGCTCTGAACCAGTTTATCACAAAATAAAACTGTTGGGATTAAAAGTTTGTTTGCATTATTTAATGTCTGTGTAATAAGGGATTATGCTTGAAGTCTTGAGCGTCATACCTACTTACTAACTCTGTGTGAGTACTTAGTCTGTGAATATACTATTTCCGCAGATTGACTGTGTGAGTACTGAAATCTGTGAATATACTATTTCCACAGATTGACTGTGTGGGTACTGAAGTGTGTGGGTATTGACTTTATGTTATAGTACAAAAGTATGTGGGTATTAGTGGTTTGAGTTCTAAAATCTATGAGTATTGAATTTATATGAGAACAAAAGTCTGATGGTGCAGTAAAGCATGCTTACAGTGAAAGAAACTGGGAAAGAAAAATTTTGATTTGTTATAAACGTAATTCAATATATCCAATACCTGCATAATATGTTTTAAAAGTACAGGAAATTCAAAATCACTTCACTGTAATCTTGAATTCATTATAAGCGAGTTCACCGTAAGTGTGTTTTACTGGATCAGTACCTTGTCCACTGACAGGCACTCACTGATTGACTTTGTGTGAGTACATGAACTTATGCCTTATTTTCTTGTATTGCAGTGTGTCCTTGTACCACAAAGAAGTCCCGCTCTTATTAAAGGACCCCGTGTCTCTGTTTGTTCAGATCTTGCTAACGCTGCCATCCACGATGGAAATAGGTTTGCTTCACTTGACTGCTGATTATTTCAAATTTACTGAAAGGCAAAAAGTCTGGGAGGCTTCTTTCTTATAAGAAATCAGATAATTACACAAATGAATACAACACTGAGGTATACATTTCTGAGAAACATAACACCCCCTGACTTACAAACATACCTAGTGAGACTGAGAAATTAACACAGATGCGCATGTTTGGATCAACAAACTTCCATGCTTGAATTTTTGAATTCAGTCATATTTTGTTTACTTATTCTAGTTTCATGAAATTTTGACCACTGATAGAAAAAACAAGAAAAAGAGGATGTGCATCTCAAATTTTTGAAAATTTACAAAGTTAATGAAATCCTTTTTTAGACACACTGAGGAAGGATTCTGATTTGCTTCACAGTTTTTAGGTCACCTGAGTCGTTCGGTTAATCTATTAATATTGGTCTGCATCTGTCATGTCATTAACAATTGAACATTTTTAGCATCATAATAACTACTATGCACTTTTAATTAGTGATGTGTTGCAAATTCTACTTTAGCATCCATATCAAATTTTGGGTTTGTTTTTTTTTTTTAAACACAGAGCACTTTGAATGTGTGCTGAGGGTCCTATACAATGTAGTGTTTATCAAAGCCATTGCTGCCACCAGCTGTACATTTACGTCAGAAGAGAGGGAGGCCTGGAGAAAAAAGGGAAGACATGTAAGTACATATCATACTCAATAACTTTAAAGTTCAAGCGACCTTGATGAAATTTTTAGAGATCAGAAGTTCGAGAAATCAATCTGGAAATTTCAGTTCTGACTATTACGATTTAGACTGTGTAGTGTCATTGTACGTGTGTATTTAAAACATCCTGGGGTTGTTTTGATATGTTGACATATATATCTAAAATATTTTCTAAAATCACTGTCTCATCATCAAGTCCAAACAAACTTTTCAAACTTACACAATCATACAACTATCTAGTTATCATTACACTGGTGTTTAATAAGTAGAAACAGAAGACCAACATCCAAGGAAATGCGGTGGAAAATTTTTTATTACGTTTACCGGTTTCGGCCTAAGGCGGCCTTCATCAGAATATTATTCATAATTACACTGGTGTGATTAATTACCTACCCCCAAAGCCAGGCAGAGGCGTAAAGTTCAAACTGATGAATTATTTGTCTAACCCAAGGAGAAGAACAGGAGTAATGTCACCTATGTAAATATTCAATTAATACGGCCAAGTTAACCCCAGACATTCACCATTGTCCAGGGAAGGTCCAGGTGAAAATAATTACCTGCTTGATTGATGGCATGTATAGGATGCCACTATAAGATATCAAGAGTGAAAAAAGGTGAACTGTGTTTAAGGGGAACCAAATACAACTTACAGAGATCAAAAACTTTTGAGAGAGAGTGCTGGCAGCCAGGTTATAATTATGTAGAAAAATATGAGACAGTGGTTTCACTTTGAAGAGATTAAGAACTTCAAGAAAGCAGAGTTGAGTCATCAAGAGTTACCTGTAAATATAAACCTATCATTGTCAAAATCAGATTACCTGATTAAAAATGACAGGACAGTGACACACACTTATGGGAGAAATAAATGGATTTAGATTTTTATTCACACGACTTGATGGGCCATATTATGGTATATTAGGTTTTCTCAATATGAGGCTTCGGGCCTTCAAACTTGGTCAGTTGATGCTTCCAATCGTTTGCTGTGGCCTCCTTCTGGATTTTATAGCAATAGATACTCAAATCATGTCCAGATCGTATCTTGCACACTGTGAGACCTGAAGATAGTCATCAGACTTGGTCAGATGCATGATTTTTGTTGTGACCCAGAAGAAGGTCATTGTGGCGTCATTTTGATTGTGACTTTAAATATAGACTGATAAGCCTCATGTCAGGTACCTCTGCGGTTTGCTTTATTTTAGGAATAATTTCAAAAGTATTAAAACATGTAACTTTTTAAATCTAAGCACAGAAACAAGTGATGCTAACTGAGAAAACACTGTATGGTTCTACAATATTTAGAGTGGTGTTTTATAGAACAAGGCAGGGATGAATCCAAAAATATTGTAACTTTGAATGATACTCTTTTTCCCGAAAAAAAGGGGACGTGTGGGGTTACAGCCCCCCACCCCCCACCCCCACCAGTGGTGCAAAATACTGCTATCATGGTTAAAAGTTTCCCGTCTTAGATTTTTATGTTCATCACCACATTTGGCTGGGGGTGTTACTCATCTTTAGAAATTTCTTACCATAACTCTGTGTGTGTGTGTATGTGCATGTGTGGAACTCCTAGCAGCTTGTGACCAGTGTGCCAGACCACTCAATCATCTAGGCAAGTTACGAAAACTTGCTTTTGATATCCCAGCTATGTTGTCACATGCTACATGGTCATTGAAAACAGAAATGGGATACAGCCATTTGATGTCAATTTAAGAGGATCTTTAAAGATACACAGTGCATTTGAAATATTTTATATAAAGCACTTGAGATAGCAATGCACTCTTAAATAAATGTAACTGCCCTAAGTAACAAAATATTTAATGTAATGACAAAGAAATATAACTGCCCTAAGTAACAAAATATTTCATGTAAAGACAAAGAAATTAACTAGACGTGGATACCCATTTCCGTCCCCATGTAGGGTTGAATTACAAAACCAGACCTGCAGAACCAAATCTCCTAGCAGCATCACGAGTTCAGTTTTGGTGAGAGGCGGAAGTGGGTATCCATATATAATGAATTTTATATATATCATTGGTCTGATTGTAAGTTGTGTACTGAATGACAGTTTCTGGATTTTCTTGCTTATGCCGAAAATCTGCTTTCGAAGCAGAACCATTACAGTATTTATGATATATATCTGAACAGTCCCAGCTGACTACATTGGAGGGTATGATGAGCCATGTGATAACTCGATTGCAGCTGAGTCGAGTGTATGACGACATCGATATGGATAAAGACATACCTGCGGTCAGTATCAAAGTTTGATTTGCTGTTTTTACAGATATGTATCTTACTCTGTAGGGGATAGATGAGGTACAGATTTATCTTAAAATTAAAATTCTTCAGATGAATTCTAGAAACTCAAAAAGAATCCAGAGATGTAACAAAAGAAGTTACATATATATACAGCTGTGTCAACACTTGTAATATTTCATATTGTGCAGAGTAATACTGTTGCACTGAAAATATCAGCTCTTTTTTCATAATGACAAAAATTCTCTTAATTATAGAAATTCACAAAAATTTTCAATTCAATCCCATATGAATTCTGTAATCATTGAATGATGATTTTGATGAACAACTATTTCAAAATAGTGTGTGAACATATGTAAATGATGTGTTTTAATCATTTGTCTGCACAAAGTTATGCGTTAAATCCTCAATAGAAGTATAAAAAATAACAGTTTTGTTAATCTATAGCATCGTATTGTATATGAAATGGACAGAGTAGCAGTAACTGGTTTACCCTGCTTAATACCGGTTTTGACTGGTTCTATAACACAGAGAGGTCTGTGCAGTATGTTAAATTCACATTTGCTCTGGCAGGTGTGGAAACAAGAACAATTTCACTGTGGAATAAAACATGGTATTGAAAGCTGCATTGTAGTTCAAAGGGGGAAATACAATGGAATATTAATATAGTGACATAAAATAAAAAAAAAAATTTATTTACAAAGAAAGAAAAAACCCAAAGAAAGCTCAAACATTTCAAATTACTGTCAGTGAGAAAATTCTTCCAAATACTCAGATTGCCAAAATTACCCTATGTACTATGTTACTCTGAAGTGGATGTTTTTCTGACAGTATAAATGAGCTTTATGAGTGTGTAATTACAGATCTGTCAGAGTGTGTGGTCACCCCAGAGTGTCGACATGGCCGTTCAAGAAGTATTTCTGCCATTCCTCCGTGTGGTCGCCCTGCTCAAGTATCATCTTTTTAATGTGGAGTTTCCAAAGCAAATGGTCAGTCTAAGATGCTACATTTAGCCACTTGCTCCAAATTGTACAGACTTATGTATTAGTACTAAGATCTTTAAAATTGAAATTTACATTTCTTGAAATTGGTTCTATACTACAGTGACTCTCTAAAGTTGTGTGTATCAGCAATCATTTGTGATATTTTCATTGGTAAATGATATCCGCAGGAGGAATGTTACACCAGAGTTTGATGGATGAAAAGTGGAGGATATAAACAGCAATATTTTGAAGTTAAATTTTCAGATTTACTTTATTTAGTCAAAAAATACAGTTTCAGTAGAAAGCAATTTGAAAAAAATTTAAAACCCCTGCTGGACTCGAACCAGCGATTTATAGTTTAGCAGTCGATGCGCTAAACCCACTGAGCTACTCAGCTAGACAAATATTGCTGATATTCATATTTTCATTAATGGTTGAAGAGGAAGTCAGCCATTATGACACTGTAGAGTATCTCCTTAATGTATAGTTGAAGTGAAAAGTCCCTATTATTTTATTATTTTTGATAGGCTAAGCATACAGTGTACATTTTATACAAAAATTTACTAATGATTTTTGTTGTTGTTGATATAGTTGTGTTTTAAACTGTACTGCTTTATAAATTTGCACTGCCTCATTTGATTTAGTTGTCAGATTGTGAGTTTTTACACCTTTGTGAGTATCTGAGGATCCAGGGTACCCACCCCTCCCCAAACGATGGCCAGAGCACTTGTTCATCCCGTGTGCGATGGACAGTTGAGGAACCTCTTAATCTGACTCGAGCTTGGTGTACAGACCTAGCCAATGTGGCCAATCAGGAGCCTGTAGATTTCAAGGTCAGTGATAAGGAGAGGTCATCTGTGTGGACAAAATGTATACCAATAGTTTGTCATGTAATAAAACGAAAGTAGGATTAATCATTAAAAAGGCTGTGACCTGTCAACATTTATATTTTTAGAAATTAAAATATATACATGTAAATATTAGGAATAAATTAATATCTGGTTTATATATGAAAGCCAAGAAAGCATGATAATAATTTCTAGAAGCATTGAAGTGCTAGTTATGGTTCCACATTTTAGTTGTTTTTATACTGGCCACCATTATACAAAAAAAAAAAATAAAAAAAATAGACAAATATTTATTCCTTAAAGAAATATGTGTTTACATGTAGGTGGTAGACACATTTATATATTCAAATATGCTCATACTGGTAATATGTCAAAGAAGATATAGTGAATTGTTGTTATTTAAATTACCACCTCAATGCTATTAAACACTTCAGAAGAATAGTTACATTCTCTACAAGAGATCTGTTTTCCTTGTATGTGTTCATGTTATAATTATGTTGTAAAAGTTCACCTATTGAATACGTAACTATGTGCTTGTAGACACTACTATTGGCAAACAGCAACTGGAGCACACCACGGTTGATTGACCTGCCCCATCAGTACTACCTGATATTCCAGGCCTACAGTCAGAAGCCTTGTGTGATATGTGGAGAGGTGCCTAATGACCCAGCGATATGTCTTGTGTGTGGTCACTACACCTGCTTCAGACAGACTTGTTGTACACAGCAGGGGGTCTCTGAATGTGTCCATGTAAGTAACAGATAACCCATATTTTTTAGCCCCATATTTACCGTATATACTTGCAGGTAATCAGTCTTTTGGGTGTAAAAATTCAATCCTGAAGTCTGTGTCCGACTGATAAGTGCACAGTAATACCATAGGTATTTTTCTTTTCGCACAACTTGCAACACTTGATGGGATTTTGAATACGTTAATGATGGGAAATCAGTAGCAAGTCAGTAAGATGAAAATAACGAATATTGTTCAATCTCTTAAGTCATAACTCCTATAAGGAATAAAACATTACCGGTAACAATAAATAACAATACTGAAAACTATCTGCCATATATTAGGAATGAAATAAATCTGATTCATCTTATATGTCAATATACAGAACATTATACAAAGAACGAGCCCGATTTGATTTTTACGATAATATTCCTCTAGCTGAACTACAGAGACATATCGGTAACAATGATTTAAGGTGTACTGTTCTGAGCTTCCGTTGACTGACAGTAAGACTGAGTACTGAAACTCTACGTTGACTCTCTCCATTATATGTATTTTTGCTTTATGAATAAGTAGTTAGATTATGTTTTAAAAAAATAAACATTGAAAAGTCATTTTCTTATCTACCGGTAGTCAGTGTATTGGAACATGAAGTTATTGTCAATAATGATTGAGATCGACAGTCAGAAAATATATACAACAAAGAAACACAACTCATGCTAGAAAATGGATATTAAGATGGCAGAGAATTTGGTGGTAAAAATCTGTCCAACTTTATAAAAGAGTTCATGTTAAATTCCTCAAAAATTGTCTGAAAAGGGGTGGGGGTTACCGACTTACATGCGAGTCAACTTATGTGCGAGTATATATGGTATCAAACACATTTTAATGTTTTTTCCTCTCAAATGTGGTAGACATGCCAAAATTGTACATTAATTCAGCAGTGAAAGTAATTTTGTGTGAAAGATACTCTTGCATAAACCAGTTTTCCAGTTAAGATTTATTTTGCAGACTTTCCATCAATATCTTGAGCTATAATAATATGTTAAACCCTGCTTTACAAAACCTCTTGAATTCATCTTTCAATTATTTTTTTTTTCTTTCATAAAAAGTTAACCATATCTTCTAGAGAGATAATTTAGGAGTATCAGGGAATTGTAAATCATATAACGTCAATAACATCATACCAAAAGAGTGACCGTCGGAGGCCAGCATCGGATTAACAGTGTTCTATTTTCTCAAAATCGGCAGCAAGTAAATGGTAGATATAACATACGACTGAAACAAGAAAATTGAAACCTTTCTACCTGCAAGATATTGTTTGTGTTTGAAGCATGGACAGTTTGACCAATAGCATCCCTTGTTCGTAGTCATTTCGCAAGCAGTCATAATCAAGCACTATAGATGAGAAAATGCGACTAATTTCTGTGTACTGATTAAGAATTCTGCTAAATCAGATCAACATGCATGTTTCATCTTTTGTAAATGATTTTTCGTGCTAGATGGTGAAATGATATTTGTGATCATTCAGTTTGATTTTATCTTGCAGCATTCCATTCAGTGTGGGGCAGGCACTGCGATGTTTCTGTTGATTAACTCCACTATAGTGGTGGTGATTCGCGGGCCACGGGCAACACTGTGGGGGTCTGTGTATCTCGATGATCATGGCGAGGAGGACCGTGACCTTAAGTAAGTGACCTTTATTGAATTACCTTGCATTCCCATGTAGTGCCGATTCAATTACAGTTGAAATTCGGTATCTTAGAACACCGATATCTCAAATACCATGGATATGTTGAAGTGATTTGGGAGTCCAAACCACTTATTCTTAAGTATTTTACCCTCAATGAATCCTCGGATATCTCAAAGTTTTGATGTTTGATTGTATGACCTTGACATTGGAATTTGACTCAGAGTTTAAAACTTTAACTGAAAATTTAACTTTGCTGAAGATCAGTGATCTCTTCCCAGGTACATTGTACCTGGGTTCTCTCTTTTACCAATAAAAAATTGGATGCCACCAGATAACTGAAAAATTGTCGAGTGTGGCTGAAAACAACAAACAAGCAATCAGTCAATCAATTAACCTTGCTCATATTTTTTTAATGTTGAGTGATACATCTTTTGCATTTCATGTATGCATTCTTTCTTTTGGTACCAAATTTTTAACCTTGTAACCTTGACCTTGGATTTTGACCTACTTTTATGAAAAGCCAACGTAGGCAAAATTTTCTGAACTGTTTGAGGTAGGGCATTTATATCTATGTCCTTGTAATTGGAAATTTTTATTTTGCTAAAATATGTATAAAAAGTCTTGACCAACAGAGTTTATGTTCTTGCGATTTTGATGTGTACAAGTCATTTCATGATATTAAGTACTCATGTAAAATAAGGAATCTTCAGTAATGATTTTGGTCTAGTGTCTGTTTGTCCTCAAAAACTTTAAGTTTGGCCATAAATTTTGATGGTTAGTGATAGGGCTTTCATATTTCACATACTTGTATGTATCCCTTTTGATAAGACCTTTCCTTTAGCACAGAAATTTGCATAAGAATAATCTTATGAAAATCACAATAGCTGAACAACAGCAGGGCCAAGGTGACTTACGTGAGCAATGTGGCCGATAGGCCTTTTGTTTAATTCAAATTTATTAATCCTGTGTTAAAGTAAATGAAACTTAACATAATGCTTGCATACAGGAATGAAAATCTTTTAAAAGTCTTCTCTGGAACAGAAAGGTCATGTTAGTTATACTGGTTATTAAGACATCTCCATATTGTGTAAACTCAAGGTCACAGTTATGTTATGACCCTTTGGGGCCACAAATGGGGTAAAAGATTTTCATGAAAATCAAGATTTGAAGTAAATCTTTAAAAATCACAACTGCTTAACATCAGCATGGTCAAAAAGACTCGGGTAAGCAGTGTGGCCCATGGCACCTTGTTATTGTTAGCTCACCTATGCTGCAAATTTTAGTGAGCTTTTCTGCAAAGTTTGTTGTCGTGTGAGTTAAAGCATTATTTATTAAAAAAAAAAAGTTCAAACACTATTTTCGGCACAGAGTCCCATAAAAGTCATCCCGCTGTAACAAAACGTAAACCACATACTAAATGTCGACTTACAAAGTCAAAGCAGGATGAGAAAATGTTGTGACAAAAGGACAGATGAACCAAGTGCAAACTATGCAGCAGTCCCTTTCTACTTTGCTGGCAGGGGGATTAGTGAACACAACTGGGAGTAGCAGCTCACTCTGACATATTGAAAGTATGACAGGGAACATGGATGGATTGACAATAGGGGGTTAAAAATCCACCTAGAGAGTTATACCAAAATTCCTTAAAAGTCTTCCCTTCAAGAACTACAAGGTTATGATTTGTCAAATTTAGATGCAAATACAGGCATACTCATTTAGCATAAATTTAAGGATGATCAGACCATTTCTTCAAGGGTCTGGGTGGATCATATTTGGGATTTCTAACCACAAGGGTATAATTTGTTGAATTATTATATGCAGAAGTGCTCTTATATAGTGTAAATAAATCAATGGCATTCACATTATGGTACACTGGGGGTCCAGGTTACAGTAAGTTCACAGTGTGCTTGTTGTAAGAGGTGACTAAATGGTCCTTTGGACGAGACCGCAAAAACTAAGGCCTCGTGTCACAGCAGCTGTGGCACCACAAAAATCCCTCACTGTTTCTAGCCTGTAAGCACTGAGCATAGGGCTAAATCTTGCAGCCCTTCACCGGCAATGGTGATGTCTCAATATTGGTGAAATATTGTCGAGTGGAACGTTAAACAATTTACAACATATTGTCAAAGAATTTCTGGTGTTGCTTTGTAGGAGAGGAAAGCCCCTGTACTTGAGCAGGGAGAGATATCGCCTGTTACAGCAGCAGTGGGTGACCCACAGCTTCGACAGGAGCTGTCAGCGTTGGATCTGGCACCAGGACAGACTCTAACCAATCAGATAACATGGCTCATAAAGCCTTGCCAGTCAAACAATGCATCACATGTAGCCTTGCCATTCAGGAAAGTTAAGCCATAGCTCACTGCATGGAACTCACAAATCACAGTATCTGTCATGTCCTCCTGGTTTTTTCTTTTAACCAATGGGATGTGTTGTTTCTGTGATTAATCAGAGAGGAAGTTGTAAGAAAAACCAAACACTAGATAAGTTGAATGCTCAATGACAGGATGCTCAATTTGGAGAGGAACATTTTCATTGGTTTTGCTATTTTTCTCAATTGAAAGCTAATTTTGAAGCTGATGGGATGTTTTTATCTTGTTTTTTTCTAGAATGATCATGTTTCTAAAATACTGTAAATCATATTTTGTCCGTGAGAACTTTATCTACATGGTTTTTATGCGAGACTAGTCCTTTGTGAAAATCTAGTTCCTGTGAATGAACTCATGAATATGGAAGACGTAAGCAATAAGTAATGATATGCGGACGTTATGTCTCGTGAATAAATTACGTAATTGCATCATCGCAAAAATAAAGCCTCACGAATGAAAAGTGATCTACAATACATACATTGTATGTTACAGACTGTTGCCTATGATGTTCATCATTGCAATCATATTCATGACTGAAAATGAGAAGCAGAACATGTATTTCCCAGAAAGAAATGTTTGGAAAATAAGACAAATATCACAAATTGTCTTGGATGTGAATTCTTAATGTTGGTAGTTCTTAAACGATATACTTCCTGGACAGACTTAGAAATGTAGTAAGTGATGTCATTATACACATACAGTGATTTCGCTGTGAGATTACGAGAACTTTTTTTTTTATAGAAATTAAGTTTGTTATTATTAATTACTGATAATTTGGTTTTTGTGAACAATATGCTACACATGGAATTTTTAATTATCTAATACTATACACACTATTCTTCGGCATTTTCATGAACAGAGTTGGGATAATGTATTTAAAAATTTGATACTCATATAACAATTGATCAGAATTATAATACTTATCCACACATTTTGCAAAATCTACTGACATGGTTTTTAATTCTAACTTTCTCTGTGTAATAGGGTATTGCGTTTGTTAATTCTTTTGAGACAGCAAAAATGAAGCTTGTATATAAAGCAGTATAGGTACACGTGTGATTAATGATTAATTTTACAAAAAGTATATTTTACATTTTAAAAATATTATGATATATGTCATCTAGGCAGCTGGTTGTATTAAGATACTTATCAGTATTAATGAAACCTGCAATGTCTCCGCCTAGAATGATGAATCGGGCCACAGATGTCCACACCACTCACTGTAAATATATTGACTTGTCTTTTCACTAATACTGTAAAGGTTTTCTTTTCATGCTATAAAATTACTATATCTTAGGGCCAAACATTTATTGTTGAGAAAAGATGAGAATTTATGGGGTAGGGACATCGGAGAGCACAGTGTAAGCATCAGTAAACAGCTGTCTGTGTCTGTAGTGATACATCAGTAGGGAAATATTTATGTGTAAATTAGCGTACTTGTGATTGTGTAAAATGGTGCCAACATTGTATAACTGTCAACACACATGTTCATTAAGTCTTGATGTAGTAATTACCTGTAATTAATAGGTAATTTTGATGGTAGTTTATTTTCTCCAGTTTGTAGATTTGAATTCACGTGATTGTGTGTTCATTCTGTAACAATTAGATTTTACAGCCAGAGACTTCAGATTTGGTTTATACGTGTGTGTATACCATCAAAAGGAAATGGACATTTTATGTGGTGGATCACAAGGGTGTGGGAGGGTAGTAATTAGTTCACCACAGGGCCAAAGTCCATTTTGTGACCATGAATCAATGTTACTTTGATCCCTGTAACAAAATGGGCTAATTTCCTGTAGCCTCCATCAGGAGTGTGATGTTATACAAACATCTTTTTTTGGTTTTATTACTGATGGATTCTGTTCTGTGCACTTGTAAACTATGTGATAGTGTTGTTTTATTTTTTCACATCATAATGATATCATCACACAGGATTCTCAAGCTTAAAACTCTGGTACATGTGTTGATTATCATTAATGGAAGGATTATTTTCTTTTTATGAAGGGCATTTTATTAGTGAATCTCATGCTCTGGTAGATCTCTTATGTTTTCTCTCATGAGCCAAACTATCTCCAGGCTTTACTGTGTAAATATTGTCTTCACCCTCATGTGTATGGTTAAGCTGTTGTACAATGCTGAAATTGTGTGTGTGTGTGTGTGTGTGTGTATATATATATCTGTGTGTGTGTATGCCAATATGATGAAATTTATCACTAAAAGGATCTATAATCAGCTTATTGTACAGTTTGTCAAGTCAAGTGTGTTGAAGGATAATCATTTCTTTCATTAAGTTATAACTTGAAGACAAAAGACCTTATGTATTTTGTTTTTTTTGGTTTTTTTTGGGGGGGGGGGTGAGTGGGTGTGACATTTCTTGTTTGAAATTCACAGGTTAGAATAATAGAATGTTTCAGTCAGAATATGACAGAGAAATCATTTTATTGGTATTTTATGAAATGGTCATTGCTGGATGAGAGTTGCATTGCTTGTTGAGAAATACATGTGCATGTTATCTTTGTTGTTTTGTTGCCAAGGATTTTGTATTGAATATACTGTTAAATGGATTACCAAAAAGGATATCCACATCTTGTTTTGTGTTACGAAAGTAAAATCAAGAAAATTAATGACAGTATGATTGTATTTGTAATATTGGTCACATACCATTTTCCCTTGGAAAAAAAAGGGGGGAGGGATTGCACACACCTTCCCCTTCCTGAATATTTAAAAGTATAGGGAAATGTGCTGTTGTTAATTATGTAATGTATTTCATGGAAATCATCATTAAACAGATCAACTCCCAGGGCTTTGCTCCCTGTATTCCAGAAGAAGAAATCATTTCACGTCAAGAGGACCAAAAATGGTACATAAAACGCCTGTTACAAGCTTTTATATAGGGCGTTTTTCTTATGACACGAGTTGTAAAACTTTACTCAAGGTTGTATCAGCCATCATCAAGCTGTGACATTGTTTGGCGGTCCCAAAGATTCGGTTGCTCTGTATCCTGCCTACATTTTCTTACTAAGTGGAACTACGACCTTGAACAAAAGACGTCCTCCACTTTGCATGGGGAGTGTGTGTACACCAATTTTTACGTCCCTAGCCCTAGTAGTTCGGGACTTAAATGGAAACCCCGATTTCAAAAAGTCTCGTTAATTTGTTCGGTTGTCACGAAGTCGGTGACATCATGTGTCTTTTCTCGATCAGCAGTTTTTATTTACCATGGACAACATTTATTTCGATCTTGACAATTTCCCCGAGTCTTAATATGTCTGAGCCACCAGTGCATACAAATATAGCGATATAAATATACAATTGTAGCGAGGAAAGCGAGTATCAAACCGCGATAAATAACGTTTACATGGGTCGCTGTCTAAGCACTTTGGTAGGGTTGTTCCTTTAAAATGTCAAAAATTGGCTTTATTTTTTATATAATAAAGTGCAATTATTATTTATTTTTTTTATCAGAAAAAGTATATGATACATATGTTACATCAATTCCTGAAGTCCACAAACATAGTATCAAACATATAAATGCAGCCCATAATATATCGCATGCGATTTCAGTTAGCATTGTAATTTAGTACTACATACATTGCGTGACTCCTAGGGCGTCATACCAAAATATTGGCCTAAGGTGACAGGAAAGCCCTGGTGTGTTATATCGCCCAATGCCGTAGGCAGAGGGCGACATAACACCCCAGAACTTTCCTGTCACCGAGGGGTAAATATTCCTGTATAGTCACTCGATAAGACATGTAATATATGTTATATACGTAACATTTTGAAGGACCAAAACCAAAGAGTTTAATTTATTAAGACATTGATCAGTCCCCTACCGGCTTTGTCGAAGGGGACTATTAGTTTACCCTCGATCTTTCCGTCCTCCGTCCGTCTGTCTGCTATTCTACGATATAACTCCTCACTCTTCCAGTATATCACTATATGACGGAGCACAACATGTCGAACCATACACTCGCGCAAATTAAATCAGCAAACCATTCATTATTCTATGACTTAACAACGCCCCACCATACAAGTTTCTTATATAGGTGAGTGAACGCAGCATAAAATCCATCTCTCGATTTACTTATGTTCATTGTTTTAAAAATTAATATGAGGTATTGTGGGTAAATTTTGCAATAAAAGTTTTATATGTAATGTTTTCAATGAATAAATAAATAAATAAATAAAAAAAAAAAAAAACGTGTTTCGTTTTTGAAGTCCGTCAGTATATAATAGATATTGACGCAATTATGCTGTGTTTACTCGCGTATATAATAAGAAACTTGTATGGTGGGTCGTTGTTAAGTCATAGAATAATGGTTTGTTGATTTAACGGCTAACTGTACAAGGATGGACAGTAAAACGCCTTGCAACCTCACGCTGACTAACACCTGCTTGCAGCATACCAAACGCCTGATTGCGCATTTCATTGCTTAAGCACGGTATAGTCTTGGTTTTGTATTTTTTCTGGTAGTGGTGTCTATGCTTTCACCAACAAAGTTATTTTATCATAAAAAACTCCTCTATTACCTTTCCACTTGTTTGCAAAAAAACCCTGAAAATTTCGTGCGATGCTACTCGCCTATGCTTAGCGATCAGGGCCGTAGCAGTGAGGGTTCGTTAACGTGCCAACGCCTACCGTGACACGGGACCTCCGTTTTTAAGGTCATATCTGAAAGAACCGTAATTCTCATTTTATATTTCGAGCGTTTGGCAAAGAAGCAATCACTACCTATGTTTACGTCTTAGGTTTGACGCGACCATGCCACAAGCGGGGCTCGAACTCACGACCTCTCGCTTACGAAATGAACGCTCTGACCTCTGAGCTACCGCGACTTTATTGTCGAGACATTACTATGCCGTCAAGAAAACTTTGCATTATTCTACGACAAAACAACACTTAACACTTCAAGTTTCTTGATATTAACGTTAGGAAATGCAGCACGGTTGCGTCACTAACTAATGTATTCACAGATAGTAAGATAACATAGCGTTATTCTAACAACGCCTCATTATTTACGCTAGGAAACATTTTATGGATGCATCACGAGGTCGTTGCGTTTTTCAACGACCTAATCTCGCCCCACACTTCAAATTTCTCATAAGTATGCAAGAGAACACCACATAGTTTTGTCACTAGCTCATAAACCCGTGGATAATAAAATAACCTAAAGTTATTCTGTGACATAACAACGCTTCACTCTTCCATTATCTCATTATATACGCGAGAGAGCACATCATTGAATCATACACTCGCACAGATTAAGATAATAAACCGTCATTCTATGATATAACCCCGCCATACAAGTTTCGTATTATTTACGTTAGAAAACACAACATGGGCTCATCATTAGCTCGTAAAATCGCGCAGAAAAATATTACACATTCAGTCAAGAAAACATGGCCTTTCCCCACGACATAACGTTTTTAACATCTACGTAGAAAGCATAACATGGTTGCATCACACTCATTGAAATAAACACTGCGTTATTTTATGACAAACAACGCCCCCTACTCCATGTTTCTTATCATTTGCTTTAGGGAACACAACACTGGTGCACAACTAGCTCATACAATTTCGCCGAAAAGTATCAACCTCTCAAAGCATCGCGTTAATGTACGTTAAAATAACGCCTCACACTTTTTTTGATATTTACGACAGGAAGCACAATACGGCTGTATCACTAGATCATACACTTGCACAAAGAAAATCATACAAACAGTCGAGTAAGCATTGCGTTATTTTACGATATGACAACACCTAGCTCTTTAAGTTTCTCATTATTTTGGCCTTTGGGTGAGATTACAACATCGTCATACATTCGCACAGATTAAATCAACACGCAGACGCAAATACAAACAACATATTGGTGGTCTAAGAATAACATTATATCGTAGCTAGCATGAATTCCAAACGCAACTACACATAACACTTTGTAGGTCTAATAAACATTAAATTATAACCAAAGCTAAAGCAACGATGTACACACAACTGCCGTCGGTTGTACGATAACAGGAAATGATAACTAACGTGCACACGCACTATAAACAACTCGTCGGTGGTTCAACAATAACATGAAAATAACCAGAACACAGTCAAGCTCACGCAACTGAACTCGACATGTAGTATTTTAACGTAAGCGTAAACTGCACGCTAACGCAGCTACCTAAGACACAGTATGATTTAACGTAACCATAATCAACACGCAGTCACGCTAAGGGTAGTACACAGCATGCAGTCGTTGAACGTAACTGTACAGAACACACAGTTACGCTAACGCAACTACAAATAGTCATTTAACGATCTGTCGCGCACAGTCACACTAACGCAGCTACACACAATGGTCATTTAACGTTCTGCCACGCACAGTCTCACTAACGCAGCTACACACAAAATACATTAGGTAATTATAAATCTTACACATTCCCTGATACCATGTCGTTGGTCTAACATTAACATAAATCTGAAACGCTGTCACGCTAACGGAACTACATACAACACCAGGCGCAGATCCAGCTTTTTCATGGGGTGGGATAGGGGGCTAGGGTCCAATAGGCCGAGGATCTGGGTCCTGGTTCCAGGGTAAGCGGTACGGTAATTTTCATATTATATTATGACCTTGAATTTTGAAATCGTCCTCAGTGAGTGAATAAAGTCGATCGAGAGAGTTGATGAAGCAATATTAAACGCGACGCTAGGGTGAAAGATGACGATATTTTCTTTCAGTTGGAAATTCCAGAGTGAGTGGGTGGGGGTCTCGAAACCCCCACCCCATTCTCCCACTCCAGATCCGCGTTTACAACACGATATAGGTCTATTAAACAAAGCACGTCGGACACAACAGAACACGTGGTAGCTTATATAATTAAACAATTCGTTATTAACCTGACGCACAAAGTCATACAACAATCCACCATAGCCAATCGTTCTCCACACACTGTTACGCTGACACAAAGTACAAAGAGTACACGGTATTAAATCACGTTGTCTGACCGACACAATTTAAAGAAATCCTGTTGTGGGACACTGCTGTAGAGAGCTAGCTATCGTTCGTCAGCACAGATTTGATACTTAAGGACATACGTGACGTTTCTTAAAGAGACTCTACAGCTCATTTTGGTCCGAAATCGTAAAATGACAATTTTCCCAGAGCTTTCTCTAATTTTGTTGTAAAGTTGAATGTATAAACTTTGCAAAAATAACACATTTCGAAAGTTGAAAATTCTCATTTAAATGCAAAAATTAAAAGTTTTTGAAGGCCCTTTTTTGACAACATTGAGCCTTCCTCTATCGGTCTTCGGACGCATGCGCACGGAGGGTAAACAATCGACTGAGAGTTGGCATACAATGGCTAAACTCAGAATTTTGACAGATACGAGAAAAGGGTTAAAATGGAGTGAGATACAACACAAACGCACGCTAGAATTTACGTGAGGATATCACTATGGCCCTCTAGCCACGAGACAGACACACAGGGCTCTAAAATTAAGTGCTATTTTTATCAAAACACGTGACGTGCTGTATAAAAAATATTATCTGGTTATAGCTACAAGAAAGGTTTTCTATTATAATAATGATTTATAATTACTTAATTATAAGAAGAAGGAAATAAGCCCATTCTCGAGAAGCAAGTGTGGACCCTTTTAAGGGGTATTTAAATAAGTTTTTACACAACACGTGTGTTGTCATACAGAATCACGTGATGTAAAATGTTCGAGTCAGAATGAAGAAACCATTGAATTCCGGATGATCTTTACAGCGCATTTGAGAGCAAACTAATGCATCCCTAATGTTAAAAGTTGTCAGTATTGTTATGATTTTTATTATTTTATCGATACATGTTTTAAAAGGCACTCGATTAAAATGGGCAAAATGAGCTGTAATGCCTCTTTAATGACATATATTTTTTCGTGAAATTTTACGTACAGTTCACTTGCATTCCATCTCATGTCTACCAAACAATTGGGGTATGTTACCCTGTCTGTTGTAGAGTTAGTATATTTGATAGTTCCTGGTTGTTGCAAGAAAAAATGCCCAGCTGATAAAAAATTATATAACGCAATGTTGCATATTCATAGAACACTTTTTGATTGGCATAACTTTATATAACATATGTCGACGGTAAAAACAAACTTCATTTAAACTTCCTTTTCTATAAACAACATACTACTGCGAGGTTAAACACCTGGTATGCACACAACATACCGCCACGCTTGTGCTACTCACAGCAGGCGTTTCCCGTCGAACACAACTATCAACAATGGGCCAGTTGTAGCGAAAATAAATTTTGTTTTTGAGGATAATTCAGGTATGAATAACGGCAATTCACACCTGCATACTTAATCTACAGTTGTGTATGACGGCGTGAAGTGTTGCTGTTCATACTCTCATGCATTTTCAAGCATGGAATTTATTTTTTGGCAATTTACTTTCTCTTTTCTATTCTGTCGGATGTTCCCAGCCGTTAAAATAAGACGTATTACATTTATCAAAATTCATACGCGTAATGTTCACAACTACAAATCATTTAAGAGGCAATGGCTATTACAGTAAGTAAAAATATCAAAGGCAAAAATGAAAAGTACATACTAACATGGGACCTGGTACAGATATCAAAGGCAAAAATGAAAAGTACATACTAACATGGGACCTGGTACAGATATCAAAGGCAAAAATGAAAAGTACATACTAACATGGGACCTGGTACAGATATCAAAGGCAAAAATGAA